>OY987247.1:19130993-19469332 GCA_963920765.1 Ulota crispa
TCAACATAATTTTGGAAATTGAATAGGTAATTTAGTTGTGGTTGCTAGAAATTAGCTATAATGACATTTTTAGAGAGACAATTGTCAAATTTATCTACTTTTTGCCTAGTAAATGTGTTCATTACAATGAATTATGCAGTCAAAAAATTTTGTGACTTCTTTACAAAATTCATAACGTGCACAAGTAGGCCTCCTGGATTCCAAGAAGGGTCCTAAGGCAAAAAATCAAAATTTTTCAAAAAAAATATATAACTTTTTTTTTGAGGAAAAAATAAATAAATAAATAAATAATTGCTATTTTTAGAAGTGCTCCTCCAATTCTGAAGAGCTCTTTACAAAATCCATAACCACCACAAGTAGGCCTCCTAGGTTTTGAAAAGGGTCTTGAGGCAGAAAAGTGGAATGCTCCTTGGAATCCAAGGAGCCCTTTATGGAATCCAAAACCACCAGGAATAGGCCTCTCGAGTTCCGACAATGGTCCTAAAACACAAAAACAAAATCCATAATAAAAAAACAAAAACAAAAAAAGAGAAAAATCAAAAATAAATAAATAATAGTAATAATAATAATAATTAAAAAAACCCTCTTAGATTCTGAGAGGATTCTTTACAAAATCTGTAACAAGCAAAAGTAGATCTCTTGGGTTTCGAGAGGGGTCCTATGACACTAAGACCAAACTTTGTAAAAAGCAAGAAAAAGAATTTGGATACAAAAAACAAAAAACAAGAAATAAATTGTGCTTCTACAGCCAATGAAAATGAAACTTTGTTCAAAACACAAATTAATTGAACCCTCATATATCCCACACAAGTTCCAAGTATGTCCCAAAAGGCTACTGCTCTATTTTGTACAACAAAAAATATTGCTCTTAATGTGCCCAATGTAAAAAAGATTTGTGTTGCAAAAGCATATGAAACCTACAGTATTTAAGATTCTACGCAAACTACCTCAACATATAATTTTCAAAATCATAATTGTCAAAATAAAGTTCTCTTGAAATAAGTACTATAAAAGTTAATGATGTAATTTGTAGAGGTTTTGGTACCAATTGTTTTCACTTTTTTCATTCTTAATTTTTAGAATGTCTTTGTATAAAACTTGGTTTCATTTTAAAAAGAAATCATAATGTTTTGTTTTGAGAAACACATACTAAAAACTTAGAATGAGAAGTTAGCTTCAAGAAAGTTTTCATACAAAGTTGTTATTTCATTCATTTTTAGCTTCCACATACAAACACATTATCAAAATGTGAATAGTGGACCTTTAGATTTTAGCTAGCTTTAGAGGAGGGGATAGAAAGGGGAAAATTGGCCAAATAATTTGGTTTTGACAATCTTGATTAATATAGGGCCACTTTTGACAAATATGAAGTAAAGGGCAGTAGTGCATTAGCAGTATATGGCATAATACCATGAACTCCTTAAGATATTTGGTTCACAACTTTAGCCCACTTTTCATATAATCATATTATGACCATGCCAAATGCCCCGTTAGGATTTAAAAATGCCTCCAAGTGCTTGCAAATTTTTTGTAAACTGTTATTTATTTTTGCTTTTACTGATATTTTCCAATTTCTGTAATCATTCACAATGAAAAGTCAATTTAATTATTTTTTTTCATTTTTCTTATTTAATAAAGAGTGAGAAAATGGTTTGGTACTTTCAATGTGATAAATTACCAAATGAATAAAATCATAGTCAATCTTAGGTTTTTAATAATTTTACAAGGTTATTAGGATTTGAAGAATTTCACCACAAATAGTTTCTTGATCAAATATTTGTTCAAAAGTTATTTGAAAATATTTTACATGTTGAAAGAAACATTATATTAACACTCAAAAGTGTTAAAGTGGCAATTCAAAGTGTACTTTGATTTTAGAATTTGAGATATAAACTTTAGTCTCCTTATATAGGGTTTATAACATTATTTCATTGCTATCATTGTAGATTTGTATCTTTAAAATTTGAAAGTGCTCAAAATTGCAAATTAAAAATTAAGGACTTTGAGTTTATTTGAATTGAGAGTATAACAAAACTATAGTAATGATACATAAAAGGTTTAATGTAAATTTGTATTTGATCTTTTTTTTAAAATTGTGGCCAATACAAGAAATCTTGTATTTAATCTATTTTTATTGAAAAAATAAATATATATGAAATTTTATATTCTCCATTTTTAAGCATGCTATATTGATATATGTTTGTGACTTCTAAATAAGTTTGCATCATATTTGTTATCTTCATTTCATTTACATTCATCCATTTAAGTTTTCATTCATCCAATCTAGTTATCATATGTTTGTTTCAATGAATGAATTTCAAACATCATCCATTTTTTAAATTCATATAGTAATCATTTTTGTCTACTTACAATCATATGAAATCTCTAAAACTTGATTTCCAGTTTTTAAATTTTCATGAAAAGTCTGCTCATTGCTCAACGTTCACTGCTCAATGCTCAATGCTCACTGTTCCTTGCTCAGATTTTAGCAACCTTGAGCCCCTAGTAGCCAAACCTAAACTAACCCTCTCTAATTAGGTTAGTGGGAACTTTTGGAGGGGATCCCAAGCCCCTAGTAGTAACTCCTAAACTAACCCTCTCTAATTAGGTTAGTGGAAACTTTTAGTAGGGATCCAAAGCCCCATGTGATATGTCACTCAAACTAACCAAAAACTACTAAATCTCACTAAATCACTCCTAATAACTTACCAACTGCAGTAGGGTAAATGGCGTACCGTTGACCATTTGGTCTAACTAATCTAAATCAACATAAATGGCTATTCCACTTTTATTAATGTAGTTTTCAAAGCAAAGTAAAACAATAAAGTAATTCAAGACTTCTAGTGCTGAATCTAGGACTCACATTATGTTAGAGAATCTGAGAAGGTTGAGGTCAAGGCTAGTGAATATATATGGCAATGTGCAAATGTATATTACCAGGAAATTCCAATCAGCCATTATATTCCAAGGTAGTTTGTCTAACAAAAAACCAAATGTATGTCCACCAAAAGAGTAGATGAGAATGCAAAAGATCTAAAATCTTTTATTGATGTAAGTTCTTGAAATTCTAAAATCTTCATGGCAAGCACGTGCCGCTTTATTACATGGTAGCAACTTGCGGTGTAATTTGTTAAAATAAACAAAGCCAAAAAAATGACCTCCATTATCAGTCGACTGTTTTTCCGTAGGAGCAAAAGTAGGAAACAAAATCTACAGAATTCGTCGCTTCAAAATACAAGCCACACGTGGAACAATGATGTAGGCTTGAAATGTGTGTGGTCACCGCTGTTGACCCAAAAGTGAACATTTAACAAAAAAATATAAAAGCTTGTTTCTGACAAAGCAAATTAATTAAACATGTTCTATATAGAACAAATACTAATGCAAATGGATTAGCCTTAGCTGGGAACATACGTTATTTAGTTTCAATAGGTATGGAGATGGAACAAAAATGCAATTTTTTACGCATGTTTCTTCTAGTGTGTATTCTTCACCATTGGATCTGTCATTGTCACCAACATTGTTCCCTTCACCTTATTCCACTAGGAAATCATCCTATGGGAATGTCCCCAACAAGCTCCGCAAAACACCCATCCTCTATGTAGCCAATGTTGTAGGGACATTCTCACCATTCTCTTCCTCCACGGCATCAAGTCGGTCCCAAATCCTCCTCTTGTTGGACTCTTGTTGCTGATGCTGGGACTCTTGCAAAAAACGTGAAGGTTTAATGTTGATTCATGTTGCTTTGTGGGCTTAGTAATCTACACATGAGTTAATCAAACTGCAGACCTGCAGAGAAGGGCTATCGTCCTCACACTAGAAGAAAATTGTGTTAGAGTGAACATAAACTACATGATGTTTCTTTGTTCCCAACACAAAATTCTATGTTTCCAACGGAAATTTTTTTGTTAAGAACAAGAAAACATCTTGTAGATTATGTTGACTCCAACACAGTTTTCTTCTAGTGTTAGATTCCTGCTCTTCTAAAGACGCATTGTCTTTGACAGGCACGTCAACCTCCTCATCCACTTCCATGCAATTTGTAGGATCCTTGCTCTCCTCCATGGCCTCCGCCGTCTCTCTCAATCTTTTGTTCCACTGTGACTTAGTGCTCCTTGCCTTCTCCTATCCCCGTTGACTTACTTCAACGGGCACCTCCAAGCTGCTCTCAAAAACCTCAGCAAAGTGGTCAGCAATTAGTTTGAGGGCTGGCAAAGTAATAGTTGAGAAAGAAGCTACCTTGCAAAATAGTTCCACTTGATCAGTGTTGGGTAGTTCAACTTTTTTGGTGAAAGTGTCTAATGCATCATCTATTTTCAACTGCCCTTTAAACCCGTGGTGTCAAGAGTCTTTGGAATTGAAGAATTGGCATGTGTTTAATTTGCAGACCATTGTGGATCTCACACCCTTTGCAAACCATCTACTACATGCAACATACAATACAATCAAACTACTCAAACCAGCCAATCCAACCTCGCTCTCCATACGTTAACACCGCAGCCTTCTATACCCCACAGCAACAGTCCCACCACCAATGCACACACATTGATACCAAGCAGCACACCAAGCCACTTCCAAGCCATCAACGTCCAGCAGAAGTGTGCGGCAAAGCAAGACAACGCAATGCAGGGAGGTTAGAGTTTGGCAATTAAAAGAGGGGAGTTGCATGACCTCCCTTAGTCACAAGTTATATGACTGTGTAATCTTGTCACACATAACTCCCAAAAAAAGACAATTGTTTAATGCCCCTTGTCACATTCTTAAATTGCAGCTATCTAGAAGTAATACTTTATTCATTAAAATGGGAGTTTTTAAACCTTCCAAACTAACCCCATCTAGATTTGTAACCTCAAAATACAAGAATAACTTGAAGGTATATGATCATTTTAATTTAATTTGAGTGATAGTTACTTGAAATTTCCATGAAAATGAGAGTATATGTTAGTAAGAACGCTTGTACCTAATGTTTTATGATGTAATGATAATGAATTTGGACATATCAAATATTGTGTGTTCTATTGAACCCCAAATTATGAGTTGAGTGGTTGGTTGGAAGAAGCTGGTAATATCAATTAAAATGTCTGAGTTTGATTCCCGTCAAACCTATACAAGTGTCTAAAAGAGGCTATTCAGAACTTGGTGTTGCTAAGTGAAGCTTGTAGGCAAGAAATTTTTAACAACCAACAAACCCCATGTTTAGAAACTATGACAAGTGCTTATTGCTTTAACAAAAAAAAAAAGTGGTATTGTCTACTACTAGTTTTTAAATTATAGTCAATTTAAAAGTCAGTTATATACAATCTAACAAATTGAAAATAATGTATATTAGTGGCACAAAGAAATTAAAATATATAAAAAAACACATAGGGATAACAACGTATCAGCTATGCAAGGCAAATATACACTTCATTGATATTTTCTATAATAAATATATATAACCACATCACAAAACTTACTTTATATCATTTTCAACATGAAATACTATATAAAATTATTTGCTAGATAATACATAAAGAAAGTTGAACCATACAGAAATACCTCTATCATTTTTGCTTGTCAATTAGAACTATATGAAGCCAAGCTTCCATTTATGACATCTATTTGTGCAGATGGGATTTTGAGAACACATTCTATAGTGTCTTTCTTAACTTTAGACTTCCACACAATCATGAGAATACTTGTCTCTTTCCAAATAGGATCTTTAGTCTCATCTACTCTCCAATGTAGTCCTTTGACAGAGTCCCATCCAGTATAGTATTCTTGAACATTCACCTCTCGTACAGTAGGACAAAAGTATTGAATCAGCATAGAAGTAAGGTGCTCTAGATTACTAAAGGGATTGGAAAGATCTCTAGCAATCCACATAGGCCTTGTATCACCATCTGCTGGTCAAATTGCAAGAAAATAGCCTTCATAAATATCATGTGCCACATAGAATGATTGCTATGGACAATTTTGTAGTGTACCTACATACATTTCATCGTCATCAAACTCTTCATAAATGTCATCATCTTCAAGTAATTGCTCTTCAATAGACTCTTCTAGTCAAGTAGAGGGCCAGAAGCTGTCATTCAACAAAGTACATGGTTTCATTGGTTCTTGCAAACTTGCTTTCACTGCCCACCAATAGAAAATCAAATGCTCTTGTCGTCGTCAATACTCCCCGCTTGTGTCTTTGTTGCACAACGACTTCCAATAATTAATGAACCCAGACAGCCCTTTCGAAATGTCTTCCACACTACGCATTTGAAGGTGAGCAACAAGCATTGGCACTCCACACTGCCATAGGCTTTGTCCTTCAGTACCCTCCCGCCATAATTTTATTCCTTCACCGTCTTTTGGTAGCCAATCTTTGTCTATGCAATACTTTTTATATTTCATGATTGGACACATTGAAGAATTTAAGTAAAACTTGTATTGTTGCAATTTAGTGTGGCCAACAAGCGCATCATCTCCTTCCAAAAGATGACTTTCAATGAAGGTTTTGAAATCTGGAACTTCTTCAATGAGATGTAGAATGACTGGTTAGAATCAACATCCATAAATGACTTCATGAGGGATGGGATGGTTGGGAAATTGTCTTTCTTCAAATTCATGCTCCATCTCCTAAACAAAGCATCAATGTTGTTTTGTATATGGCCTACTATTAGAAACTCACATACACCTCTTCAAAGATTTTTTTTGCAACAAGAAGGGACCAAAAAGAGAATACAAATCTATTCTTGTTGTCTCCAATGGCATTATCCATTTGAATATTCAACATAGAAGGTAAAGGGTTGGCAACAATTGGAATAGTTGGAGATGGGCGTAGTGAGGTTTTGCAAATCTTTTTACCTTCTAATATGGTTTTAAAAAGAGAAGTAGATCCAGACCCAATAAACAATTCCCTTGACGAGTGAGTTGGAGGCAACTCAGAATCAAACAGAAGTTTTGCAAGTGATCCGACTGTGTAATTTGAATCATGAGAAAAGATGTCTAGACCATAATGAGCATACTGGACGTCACCATGTCCATGGGCAATCATTCCCGTCATTGATACTGGCAACTTAAAAAACCCATCTAATTGCTTACTCTTGTGTGAAAACAATAGAGAAGCTAAATATTGTGTGGTCCATTTTATCATGTATGATTGTCAATACTTTGTGAAGAAATGCAATAGATCTATAACGATTTGAATAATATAGATCACAATGTGATTATGCTATAGCCAAGTGCTTATCCGTAGCGCTTTGCCATTTTGGTTTCAATTGAGTAGTAGCGCACTTCTACAGAGTTTGTAGACAATCACACTTTAAGTAGTGAGCAAAATTATCTCTAGATTTCTTTGCATTGAACTCTGGGAAGTACATCTTCCTAATTTTGCTAATATTAGAAAGGAGACTTCTTTCAACCCAAACACAATGTTCACTGCATTAATCTTAGGAATGGTATCTAGTCATTTGAATGTTGCTAGCAAGACTTTTGCTACAACTTTCTCTCTAGTAAGAAGTGTACGACTTCTATGGGGCATATGATTTGCAGACTTCTCAAGCATACACTTCAAAGTTGCAATGCCTAGGAGAGTATGCTTTCTTGTTTTCTGCAGCCCCAAATTGCCATGAGGTTGAACATGCCCTCCCATTTTAGCGTACCCTTGAAACAAGTGGAATGTGGATTCTGGAACCCTTAATATAAACCTCCAAGCTGCCAAGCATACGTCAATCCCTTCTATAGTTACCACATTCTTGCCTTCA
This sequence comes from Ulota crispa, assembly GCA_963920765.1. Lineage (NCBI taxonomy): Eukaryota > Viridiplantae > Streptophyta > Bryopsida > Orthotrichales > Orthotrichaceae > Ulota > Ulota crispa. Next base: position 19,138,727 of record OY987247.1, read on the forward strand.
CAATTGCAATGTATTTGCCAGGGAACATCCAACCTCATGTGATATCAAAACTCAAAAGTTGCTTTGTTGTACAATTGCTCTCGGAACGCTCATATCTTCTCCCTTAAAAATGGTTACACACAATTTCTAGAGCAACAAACATTGTTGGAAACAAGATTGATTGAATCTTGTGTGAGAAGTTCTTTTCCTTTCACAACAACCAACGCAGCAAGAGTTTTGAAAATAGTGTTGTATGGTCTATAATCCTAAGATGATGTCTTAGACAAAGTGGCTTGCTAAACATTGTATCAATCCCAAATCTTATGATCGCAAAGACTTGCTCCATTCAAATACACCCTCTCAATTGGCCAAGCAACCATGGAGTACTTCCACTCCTTTGGAATATGGTCAACAGATAAGCTTTTTGAAATTTGAAAAGCCACTTTGGAATCACCTAGAGGACTGTTACTTCCAACAATAGCATTGGAGCTTACACTATAACATATTCCTTTGACAACAAAAACACCAGATTCAATCTTAAAGGCTACAACTCTTGTAACCTAGCAACGGCAAGGAATGCCCTCACACTCTGGAATAACAGACAAATCCAATGGCACAATCGCGACTTCGTCCTCACTGGAGGAGTAATCCATTGCAATTGGTAATGAAGACTTCATATCCTTGTAGCCAAATCAATCACAATTAGCAAAGCTGGCTAACAAAAAACTAAAGCACTATAAGATCGTGGAAAAAACAAGAGGCAACTGAATCAAGGACTTAACTCAAATTGAGCTGAATATGCTAGTCAAATGACGGTATCAAACATTCAAGAAGTTAAATGAATTGAATCCTTGTGATTGACTTCCTCCACCTACTACAATTAATTAGATTGACAACCTCTTTTGTGCTTTAAAACAATGGATTAGATTACTTTCAAAATGTGGATTATTTAAACCTCTAGAAATCATATTCAACTCAACTCAAGTTGAATTGATAGGACAAACCACACATCCGTACTTACATGGAGAAAAACAATGACAATGATATTCACTGAATGACCAAACACACTGGAATCTACTTGGTCAATATTAAACTACATGTATGCTAACAAGTAAAAAAAAGATGATCCACAATCAAACTTGAGCCAGTCAATCATGTTACTTTCTCTTTACTCAAGTTAAATATATAATTTTCTAGTAACATGAAATGTAGAGTTGACAAAGTGGTTGCCTAGGGTGTAACATATTGATTTTGAGCTTATTTTGTTTTATCTTGTTTATTACAGGAGTCATAATTTAACTTGACCCGAGTTAAAGTTCAAAAAATGGCCTAAGGTCGGGAGATCATCTACTTTTACTTACACAAAGACTGACGACGACAACTATTGTCTTTGAGTGACTAGACACACTAGTATATAGCAGGTTCAAATTGAATTGCATGTATGCTGATAGTCAAAGTCAGTTTTGTTCATGCATATACTTGTATAATTCTACCATGTTAGTTTATCTTGACTCAAGTTAAATAGCACATTTTCTCGTAACCTCATACGCATAGGCAACAAGGCGCACAACTTAGAAATAACAAAATGGACCATTGCCAATTTAGTTTTGTAATGTCCTTTTTTTGGAGGGTCTATTTAACTTGGTTCAAGTTAAAATTCCTAGAATGGCAAAAATTGGGGGGCTACCAAATTGTTCATAAATAATTTTGTTTGATACTTCCATAGATTTAATTATATTTTATTTAACATTAGCAGTAGTCCATTCATGATTCAACTCAGATCAAGTTAAATTAGTTACATTAGTCTTCTTTGACTGTCTTAGGTAACATGGTGCAAATGACATTCCGCAATTCTTGGCACCAAATCCAATACAATTTATCAACTTATTCCTACTAGTATCACAACAAGTGGAAGAACTCCAAATTACTCTTGATCAACAACAATAGCAACAATGTCCAACACAGAACATACTTGCTCATTAGAGAAACGCAATCACTGAATCCAAGTAATGCACGTAGCAAATGAACAACTCTAATTAACTAACTTTGACATTCAATGAACAAAACTATCAATTGAAATGCATGGTATGCTCATGCTAATTTGGGACAATTATATTGTTCTAAGTTCACTTTGCAAATTAATCCTCAATATTCAACTCCTCCACCTATAGTGCACATGCGCCAATGAGAATGGACAGTACCACACTCAGGAAAACAAAGATGACCTCCACAGAAGAGCGCCTGCAATAAGAGCAAGAACTAGAAGAAAAAACATGAAAAACAAGGAAGGCAGTAAAGGAATTGCTAAACAGAAACTCAGAAGTTGGCGGGCGTCTAACGATGAGCATCCAACGTATTCCAAAGCGAGACATTCAAATGGCCAAATTGCAACATCCCAAAAATGGTAAGGTGGGAATGTATTTTAAGAAATATGATGCACTGCCCTTGTGTCCTTAGATATTGCATGTCCTTCTCAGAAATTCAGCCCCTCATTTTGTCAGAATTTAGCTACAATAATTGACACTTGTAGAACAACTACTCAAACTCTAGGGTACGGATACCCTATTTTAGATAGTAATGTGAGAATGAATTACTGAATAGAAGATGACCTTAGTAAAGAACCTGAAATCTTTAAAGGAAAATTGTTTGCTATTTTTAACTTAAATCAATCTCAATTTGTCACCAGACAAGCAAGCTCTAGATTGTAGGGGACTTTTGAAAGATATCCCTCAAAGAGGCCCAAATATAGAATTCCAAGGGCAGGACTGGAATATACTGATTGGGAGAGGGGCGTGATGTGTTAGGAGCTTTGACTTGTCTAGGGGGGACCACTTTCAGTTCCTCAAATGTAGGCACTACTCCTTGAACGCATCTGCAATCCTAGCTACTCACAGCAAAAGTGCGTGGTCTAGTGACTAGGAATGGAATCCATACAATTGAAGTCAATGGGTGTGAATAGTTTGTTTAATAATATGTTGTTTCTAAAGGAATCCAAGACAACAGTATACAATGCTGCCAATGCTAAATCCAGAGACTAGAAAAAGAACCCTGAATCCTGAATCCTAAACCCTAAACCTTTCCTACATGACGTTTGCCAACATGTGACCTCATAAAGGATCAAAATTTAGGATGTGTAAAGTATACCCTAAATATCCGACTGCAGTGGAGGAATAAACGGATTTCAGGCATGCACCTACAGCTAAACTAATTGGGGAAATTACAAATAGGGACATGAAAATGTAAAATATTATAGATAGGGGCGCAGTATCAAAAGAATTACAAATAGAGGTATGATTTTCAAAAGAAGGAATTTTTTTGTAATTCTTTTTGGTTTTCACATTGGTTGATTTAAAAACATCACATTAAATGTTAGGTAACCTCCAAAATTAATAAAAGTATTAAAAATTTGCCGTCATCTTTGATAAAATTTCTTTATTTAGGCTTGTACTAGAGAGACCTTTAATTTGTTTGGAAATTAGCTAATATCTAATGTGATAGGCCTAAATCAACCAATGTCCAAAATTTTTAAAAATCAATAACTTACATTTATTTTAAAAATAGTGCTTGTATTTGTAATTATTTTGAAACTACAGCCCTATCTATAACATCTTACATTTTCACGCCCCTATATGTAATTTTCCCAAACTAATTTCAATGATTTTTTTTACTTTTACCGAGTGTGGGGAATTTGAAGACCCACACTTGCAGTTATGTTCTTCTTCATTGTGACATTGGACAAATATATTATGCAAGACTTTATTGAACCTAGGCAAGAGAGGGCAATGTGAGCAACCCAATAATTCATTTATAAACTATATACTTTTTATATAACATGCTTTAAAAAAAATTAAATTATCTAATTTGTTAACAAGGTTTGAACAATTAAATTTAAATCAATGAGATGAAAGTTAGGAGATGTTTTAGTTTATACGCAGTTCCATTGTGAGTGCACAGTTCCCTTCATAAAATTCAAAGAGCCCCATTAATTGTCCTTTTAACACCATATTCATTAAATTGGGAAAACCAGATTGTCAAGTTGTATCCTAATGGTCAGTTTAAGTTGGTCAACTTAAACCCAAAATGATCCAAAATTCCCAATTTAATGATTATGGTGTTTTTTGCTTATGTTCAAAATTTCAGCCCCAAGTAATTTGGTTTTCTATGGAGTATAAGATGCCCTTCAATTTCCACGTTTCTAGGATGGAACTGTAATTGTTGTCACCACTTTTTATATTACTAAGAATTACAATAAAATTCACAAATGATCATAACAATAACTCAAAGCTACTGTAGGAACATTTACTCATTCCACACACATAGGTTTGAATTTGAATGGACTTTGCCTTTTTCCCAAAGCCTACCAAATTACTCTAAAATCCTAACTCCCAAAGTATGTCAACACTCTTTAGGATTAAAATAATTACTCAGAAAATTTCACATAAACCCCTCACCCTCACCATAGCGTATGGTGCACAATTCAATCCAAAATAATTCCACATTAAATTGTTAACAAAGTTGTTTTTCCCACCTTAAACCATGATATTGGCTCATTATCTCTTATCACAATTTATTCTATTATTTCAAATGTTCATGTAAATTTTTTTGATGACATTCATTGGTACTAACCAAGAAGAATGATTAAACTGTCATACGTAGTATTTTTGACAAAATACATGAAATTCTCATATGTATTTTTTTAGACAAAAAACAATGGCAATACCAACATAATATGTTAAATATTTGTAGTGAACAAAATGTTGTAAATACAGAGTGACATATATGCTTTTATATTTGATGTGCATATCATAGCGTAGGTACAAATATGTAAAAGGAATAAAATTACAAAATTGTTGTTTCACTAACATTATGTCCTTCATGTTTATTTGGTTCTTGTTACGATTTTATTTTTGTTTATAAAACATTTGTAAATTGAACTTTCAAAACATGCTCACGTAAACTATTAGAAACTACAATGTACAGATGTATTTTAGGAAATCTTTTAAATGATACATAGAACACCATACTAGTGATTTCATAATTCTTTGTAGGAATGCATGAATGTATAAAATTCAGAATGAAATATTCTTGGTTCTGTTACATGAACAAAAATAGTAAAAAATAAATCATATTTAAAAAAATATATAGACACTCCAACTAAGTCATAACGATCATACGATAATGTAGTTATGTATTTGACCATGAAGTTGTATTATTTGCTCATACTTTTTAGCACTACTACAAAGAATTGTAAAAAATCATTAATGAGAATACTAAAAAATTATGTTATACTGAACAAATTATGTTTCTACATTTAGATATATCAATACTTTGGTTTTAGAAGGAACTCAATGCTATTAACTATCACAAAATAGATACTTGCGGTGACATGAAGTTGAGAAAGTGTATGTCTATGGTCATAATGTATAGAACAAGTGTGCTTACAAAAGCTTGGACTATAAGGAACTTCATGTGTGTCTATGTAAGTTTTGTTTACTTCGTGATCACAATCAACATTGTCATACATTTCTTCCATAGAATTGCTTGCGTGTACAATGTGTCATAGCAATCATGTGAAACTATGGAGATCTCAAGTTTGTATAACAGTGTTGTGTCTGAACATGATCACAATACACACTGCCGATTCATTGAATCATGGACGTACAACTTTGCTGATACAGAAGTGTTTGGATTTCTTTGGGATCACAGTAACCAGTGTCATAGTTGCTATGTTTAAAAATTTATAAGTCTACCAATATTTGTATTTGCTGTCTTCTTGTAGAGAACCAGCAACAGCTACAACAAAGTATAGCTTTGAGAATTCTAGCAACTACTACATATTCAATAAAGTGGGAGTTAATTGAGCACCTCCCAAAGTAACCAAATGAGACACAAAAACTTTCAGTTTTATGTCAGTTTGTAAATGACATAATTCAGTGAAACTAATTTGCAATAAAAATTCTTAATTTTAGATCACATCTTATAGGTTTATTCTCAATTCAACTTGAATTTGTATAAAACATTTCATGGAATATCCTTTAAAGTACCTCTCATTTCAATAAAAATTTCTTGTTTTAATGAATATGATGTTGAGCAAGAGACATGCAAATTTACCTAACTTGCTGTGTTTCTCTATTGAAGGTGTAGTCAGGCTTGGAAGTTGATATTCACGCAATAACATCCCTCTTGTCATGAAGTGGGAAGCGTAGCCGATTCGGAGGCCTAAAAATATGTACAAGTTTTCAAATTTTATAAACGCTATTGCAACAATGAAACCGTTTGGAAACATCCATTTTCTAAAAGCAACACTCCCACAAACATCAATAGCTGCTCTTGCAACAAAAACATTGGCTTTTATGGTTAATGCAATGACCATCTTAAAATACAACCCTTGAATTTCACACTCATCTTGTTTTGGTTGGTGTGTTGTTGAATGACCTCTAGATCTGTAGTGATGATGCTTTGGATGCAAAATTAATTGAGTGAACTTCTCTTGCGGAACCCTACTTCTATCCATGACCACAAAATGCTGATGAAATACTAACTTGACGTTATTGCTTTTTTTGGACTACACAATACTTGTTCTTTGTGTTTGTGAGCACGCTCAAAAACTTATAAAATGGGTCACCCTTCAAACTCATTCACCTAATGGATAATTATGAAGGTCAAGGGATGTGCCACTCAAAGTCTATATGACATTTGCTGCAAGAGGAGTTACTGTTCAATTTGCCATTCAGCAGAAAGATTTTGCTGCAAACATTCATCTAAAGCCACTTTTTAAAGATGTATGAATATGATTGGTATTTATGTGAGGCAAGTTAGTGAAGTGCTTGATTCATATCAAAAGCATATGTTTTATTGTATTGCTGAATACAGTTACGATTTGAAATTTTTTGCAGGAAAAACAAAGTTAAAAATGAAGGAACTTTTGGAGGCCGTTACTTCCTCAAAAATTGTTCTTTTCTAAAACCAAAATTTTTGTTGGAATTGTAGTGAAGGGTACTACGTAATTTGAAAACAAAATGAAATTTTACAAATGCACAAAAAAATTGCTACTACATATACAATATCTACCACGTAATAATTTGACGTCTTGCAAAGATGACTACTTCAATTGATTTGGCGTACTTGCACTAAGTGTTTGTAGTTGCTCCAAGGAGACGTCATCCCATACTTTTTGAATGACATTCATAATTTATTGCTTGTTTTGTAGCCATTGGTGGTGGCATAGCTCAATATAATTCAAGTGGTGATTCTCGCAAGACGTGGAAATACACTTTTTACAAAGTACCCCTATTTATTTTCTATTTATAAAATTTAAGATTTTATTTTCTCAATCAAAATAGTACCCTTCAATTTTGTTCCAAGAGTGTTTTTGGTTTCAAAAACTGATAGTTTATGAGGAATTTTAGGATTTAGGTATTTCTTAAAGTTGGCTGAAGTTCAATTGGGAAATAATCCATAAGTTTTGTGTACCCGATTGTGCATATAAGATATAGCAAATGAACGTACATGTGCAGACAAACAGCTTCAAAGAAGTTCTTTTTGCACCTTGAATTACATTTAAGTCTCATAATGTGCTTTGAACATTGAGAATTATAATTTCGGATGGTAGTGGAAGAATTTTAAAGAGAAGCTTTTGTACCTTCATAGCAAAAGAGTGCTATTGATTATTGTACTGGTCGTTTAGGTTCTAAACAATATAGTTAGAGCGCCAATATTAGAGCATTTACATTTTTTAATAAACGGATTAATTCTACAAAGCACATGTAGAAAATGGGAACCAATATGTGTTTGACTTGAAATGAATATTAGTGTCAACTAGAACAATATTAATTGAATTGATTATTCAGCAATGGACAAATGTAGTCACAACTATTATTCAATTCTAATATGTTACATATAATTCAAATTATTAACATTTTATTTTTGTAAATCATATACAAAAGCTTAGATAGAAATATTATGCAAATTGAAATTTCCTTTTCATTATTCAAATTTCTATTCCTTCAGTGAGTGCATAAGTCATTGGAAAATAATATTTTTTCTATGATGTAATTTAATTTGTTAAAATTCAAAATACTTTGTTTGCTTAAGTTTACTTAGGAATAATATATTTTGTGAAGGCCACTAATTCATTGAAAGAACTATGAAATGTGATTATAGTATGTGGTTTAACTAATATTTTTAGTTCTTGTTATACATTAGTTTTAGGGATCAACAAGGTGGACACTCCCGAATTGGTACGTGGACACCCCCCATAGACAAATCTATTGAATTTGAGATTATTATTACATTGAAATATTTAATAAAATCAAAACAATATTTCAACATACACGTGCGTGTACGCTACGCTGTAAACATAAAACATTTTTGCCTCATTTGTGACACGGTTAGGAGGGAAACTAATAAATGAAGGGAGGAATTGGTTGAATTCCTACTTGTGTCATAAATGACACAAATTTTTCTATGTTTGCAACACTTGTACATGCACGTGTACGCTGAAATATTGTTTTGATTATATTTAATTTTTCAACACAATAATAATCTCAAATTTAATAGATTTGGCTATGGGGGTTTAGGGTAGCAATTGGGGGGGTCCACCTTGTTGATCCCTATTTTTAACTCCTAAAGGACCAAGCACAATTTTCACCAAAAACTATTCAAATTTTCTATTTTTAGAGCATCAATCAAATTTGAAAACACAAACATTTTTATGCATATGTGACTGTAGGATGTTCTAGAAGAACGGTTTTAGAAGATGTGGAAACAAATTTGGAGTTTTCCACCATGTGGATTAATTTTGAAGATAGAATGGTTTCAATATAGAAAAATGTTTTGTGAACAATCAGGCAGCTACCCTTTAGAAGGTGAATTTCCTAAGGAAAAAATGCCATGTGGATGGTGCTTCTCTAAGTTCCTTATTCCACCTAAGTAAAGTACATGTCAAAAAGTTTCAAATCATTTGGGATTGTACAACATATGGGAAATAAATAATAAATAAAAATAAATAGATAATGATTCAAAATACAAAATTGTTGGAAATTTAAATATGGAAATGGAAAATGCCAATTCCAATGGTCATAATGTTGTCATAAACAATCTTCATCCTTTGGTTATGTTTTTTTTTCAAAATGTTGAATATAGAGTAAAATAAAGGACTTGAAAGTTCATTTTGGAGTATAGAATCCAATACTAATTGCAAACACATAATCCTCATACCTTTCATCTCATTGATCCAATTGGAATGATTGAAAGTTTCTTACATTTAGCTAAATCTCCTAAACCAATTTAAAAAATTTGTATTTGAAATAATTGATTTAAAAAATTCTTCCTAGGCTGCCCGAGGAACGTAAAAAGGAACATAGTAGGCCATAACTTTGTAATCATAATAATTCCAAATGTCACAAAATTTAGTGCATATGGAAGATGAACCTCATTCCTACATTTTATTGAATTTTCAGCCTATAAAATGAAAAGCTCCAATCGCTAGGACTTGCCCAAAATTGCTATGTTTCTAAAAAAAGGGGCTTGGTCTTGTAGGGGTTAATACGTGTTTGAATGTGGGCATGTCTGTCCATATAATACCTTACATACCTGCAATTGTATCATATTTATACGTTCTTCAGCTAGATGAAGACATGTCTTTTATTTGTAAATAAACAAATATTCATAAAATCTTATAACAGACATTAATAAAAAGTTTCATGTTCTTGGGTTTTCAAAATTAAAAATTGAGTTTGTTTATTTTAGATGTCATTTCCTCTTTTATGATAACAACTTATATTTTGATTCAAAATAATAATTGTTTGATTTGAAATACTATTAAACTTTGCATACACATTATAATAGTGCAACATTAGCAATTTCATTAGCACATTGAGGAATTTAGTTCAATTACTTCAAATACTTGTTACTAATACTTCAAAAAGTACTTATGACATTTATATATGAATGTGGGTTATATTCAAAAGTAATATGGATAATGAGAAACTAGTAATTCAAATTGGTTTTCAATACTTTAAGCCTCATATCCAATTACGTCAAGTTTTGATATGTTCACATTATTATTCCTAAATTCCTCAAAAACTATAAAACACAATTTCATTAAAAACCAAATATAGTTCATTGAAAATAACAAAACAATAAATCTGAAAGATATTTAACATTTTTATAATTCAAGTAATAGAAAGGTATATATGACAATAAATATTCATTTGGAATCCCATAGTTTTAGGGGTATACATTGTATAAATTATACTCTTATATAAAGCCAGTGGTATTTTTCAATTTTTGTATATGTAGAGGTACTTCTCATATATGGAAAGAATTCTAAGTTGTTTTCATACGAAAATCCAATAATAACCTCAAAATGAAGTATGCATATTTCATGTTTCATAATGTCTAATCTCAAAAATGGAGGTTGACCACTCACTTTGAGTCAATACTAGTGGGTGGGAATCCATGGATTTTTTATTTTGTACATGCTTAAAGCCTTAATTTACCTTTTAGGAATTCATTGTACGTTGAACAACATACTAGCTCGGGGAGATCACTAGTCAATTTTTTAGGAACTACGTGAGTTAAAAGATAAGGTTCATTTAATTCAAAGAACAAAAAAATTATATAATATGTAGGGATACTATAGGGTCTACAAAATACTTTACATTGTAATACATATAAAACATGGTATGCAAAAACATCAAAAACTTTAATTAATAAACTAGCCTTAACAAATAGGAGATGCACAAATTTTTTATAGTACAATGGAGAAAGTTAACTATGGAGGGTAGATAACAAAGATTTATATTCACTACAATTATTTAATCTAGGGTTGTGGATCTCTTTGTTGGCTGTTAGTGCTCACGTCTAGGATATTCCATTTTAGGTAATGCCACAATGTGATGACCAAATCCCCATGAGGAAGCCACTTGTTCGGGCTTGGTACAATGGGAGGCCCTAGTCACTTGGCAATGCCATTTTTGAGGTTCTAAGAATTTGCTCTAATTTGAACAAAAAGCCAATGTTTTGATAATTTGTATCAATTCTTTAAAATTATAATTGTACAAATTCAAATCAGATATGTTACAATTCACATAGAAAAAAATAAACACAATAGCATCACTTGTGAGTTGAAAGATTATAATGACCCTTCAATTTATGTGCTTGTTATTGGGTTTTACAATATACATCATATACTTGTTTAAAATAGAAAGATTTTTCTACAAAGAATAGTGAAGATATGATCAAATTGAACAAATAAATTTTATAAATAAAGTAGCCCCACTTTAAAATAAAATCAAGGAATTTACAAAAAAAATAGGGTGCAAGAAATATGCCTCTCGTAGCTTTTTATATAATAATATGGTCATCTAAAATACAACAATTAAGGTAAATAGCCCTCCATCAAATACCCTCTTAACTCACATGTATACCATAGATTACAAGGGAGCAATCTCTCCGAGCATACTAGCACTTTAGTAAAAACCTTGAAATTTTTTCTTGTGACTGTATAAATTTATACTAGATATGTAAATAGAAATTATGTAGAAATAGATAATGCAATTTAGAATATCACAAACTTATGTATTGAAGTATTGTAATGTATGATGATGAAAGTGGTCAACTTGTACATACGACATGTACTTGTTCAATCTTTTTACGCAAGATTGTTCTGTATAACAATTTGGTATGCAAATAAATTGAACATTAATTAACATAATAGTCATATGAAACTCCAATCACTTTAGGGCTTTTCAAATATATTTTTTGATGTGTAATTTTAGAATTATTTTAAATTTCTATCTAGCATATATAAATTGCGTATGTTCTTCATTTCTCAAAGTTTTGAATACAAAGGATTATGAAGATCTTCTTACAAAATTTAGATATACAAAGCATAATTAGTCATTTATGATATTCTAAGGTTTTGTACGCCATAAGTTTAGTTCAAGAAGAACAAGAAAAACATGTTTTTTATTAAAATTTATTAGCGTATTCATATGAGTCATTGAACTTCAAAATCAGTTAGACACTAGATTTTAGTTCCGCAGAAATTATTTAAACAAGTCCTAGGGGTAATTAGATAACTATAACGTTATATCTTCTAAAGGTTATGTGGTTGTGCTAATACCGCATGCTACAAAGTTTTAACCCTTGCAGAGCTTGACAAAGTAATTGAAACAATATTGGTATTGACATGTCTACCAAAATATTTCAACTAGTCTACCACACCATTGGAGTACATTGTGGATTTCTACCTTGGAAATGCTTAATTTCAAAATATTGAATTAAAATTTCAACTTAAAAACTAGGATTTAGAGTATACTAAAAATAAAGTTCTAATTGAACAACACCCAATGACAAAGCATATTTTCTTGTTAAGCAACAATAAAAGTAAAACTTTAACATTGAGCTAAGCTTTTTCATTAGGTGTTCAAATACAAGTTACTTTCTGGTTTTGAACACAATCAAGGTCTTAAACCCTAAAAACCTGAACCCTATATTCATATCAATACAGTTCTCTCATTAAGTGAATTATACATGTATGTCAATGAAAAATGAACAAAAAAATTTTGTTCATCATAACATCTGGATGATTATATGGAATGGGTCTTGAATAGTTTCATAACCTCATGGCAACAGCATTGGTTTCATAGTGGGCGCTCTTAGGCAATACAACAAAATGCATGGGAAATTCAACAATTTCACTTAACCCTTAAATTATAAATAAGTTGATAAATTTAAAACCTAACCATTCATACACTTAGGCATGTAAATAGTGACTTAAACTTTAGATGATTTGAAACAATAACAAGTTAACTATGTAGTGTTCTTTTCTAATTTAGAAGAACACTCACAAATGATTTTAAAGAAATTTACAAACCTCTCCGTGCATGGTAATTACTAGAATTGTAGAATTAAGTTTTGGCCCTTCTATATTTTTGATTATTATATATTTTATTTATAACTTCTAAAAGTAAAGGGTGAAGTCGTCACTATTGGAAGAATATTTTCTCACCCTACTTCTTTTAGCCTAGAAATATAGGACTTGTTTAAATGCATGAAGAACTTGTTTCAATCTTCACCCTTTCATAACTTCCAAATTCAAGATCAAAAGCACCTTCAAAATTAGATGAAATTATTTAGGATTAATGTGATTGTTGTAAGTTAGTTATAAATTTAAAGGATTGAGAACATGCATAACATAGAGTGGGAAAATACCCATTTATTGAAATGAGGAGTCATGTCCTCCATTTAGAAGCTGCCTTTGCATCATAATTGCTACCACGACTCATGATCAATGTATGCACCTTTTGCTTTGATGAATTGTAGATAATTCTTACAAACCCTAAATAAAATCAAAGTATAATGTCACCAAAATTGCATGTTCCATAACATTCATTAGCGTGAAGGGAGGCTGCCTTTCACTTTCTTCAAAAATAATCCACAAACTTCAACTTGAAAAAACAAAAAAGATTATTTTTGTTTTCAAATTCTTTTTGTGACATGGATGGGCCCCTACATTGACATATATGCACTAAAGTGAACATGTCTTTCATAAACTCTTTAACAAATTCAGCCAAGTGTCCCCATAGCCAAAGATTGGTGTAGAACATTCCACACCATTCTCTTGGAGGGAAGGCAGCCTTTACTAGTGCTACTGACTATTAAGGTATGTACTCCCATAAGCGTCAGTGCCCCTATAAGCGTCACCTTTGAAATCTTGGAAAATATGTGGAAGTAAATAGATGTAATGACAAAGATCACAACATGTGAACATGAAATCTTGAAAGTGGTTATGGGTGCAATGGTAGTTTGTTCTTTAAAAATTCACAACTTATTCTGACAATATCCAAATAATACATTGAAAAGTGCAAACTTATAAATTTTCTATTCCTATTAGGATCATATAATTTGCTAGCTACTTATTGATATTCATCATGTTGAAAACCCTTAGTTTGACGCTTATGGGTGCACATACCTTATGTCCTTGGCATTTAATATAGAAATTTCCATATTATGAAGTTCCCTACTTTTTTCCACAGAGGTTCATTTACCTTGACATGCTCCATTTACAAGCCCTGTACCTTACTAATTACAAAAGAACCATTACATGATGGCCCAAGCACGATCAGAAAATGCACGGAGGATGATGGATTATCCTCAGCAGGATTGGAACACGTCGAGGCGGCACCAGCTGGATTCAATGTAGGATCAGTTTCTTTAATTAGGTTAGGATTCTTGACTAACGGCCAATATTGACGTCCACCATTGGGAGTCGTCACTCTCCTTGTTTTTTGTATGCAACTTTTGTTTCTTTCATGCAAAAACTTCCTCCGCCATTTCATTACAACATCTACATAGTTGTTGTTCTACCGGCTGAAGTGGCCTTTCTTGTAGTCTTGCTGGTAAATCTTGTGGATATCCTTAGCTGTTATGTTTGTGTGATCTAAGTCGCTGTTGGAGTGTGCTTGGAGTTTTGAATTTTTAGTTGTTTGTATTTTGGAAATTGCAATTGTAGTTTGTAGATTGCAGATCCACTTTGCAATCTTTGAGGTGTGATGGAGTTGAGATTTCCTTACAGCTGGTGTGAGGTGGAGGCGGTGCAGTAGAGGTTTGGTTACATCCTTTGCTTTTCAAGCAATACAAGAAATTATGTTTGGCAGGTCAGAATACTCATTTGGTGCTTGATAGTAAGTCTGTTTAGTGTTCACAGTTCAAAGTTTAAGGTTTTTTTGCAATGAAAGTTTGTTTTCTTTGTTACCAAGATGTTAGGGTTTTATATGATTTTGTGAACATGCTCCATCATAATCATTTTTGTACAAAAATTTCATATGACTTTGCAAAATTCTGGTGACGGATTTTGCATTTGAAAGTGTCTTTTTCCGGTGTAGGATTTAGGGTTAATATAGCAGATTTTGCATTTCAGAGTGTATTCTTATAGTTTAGGGTTTTGTGTTACTTCATGTTTTTCAACAATAATAGCTAGTTTAGGTATAGCAATTGTTGATTATCATTTCATTCCTCTTTAATCTCTGTTAAATCTTGTATCCTAGTTTCATTTCCGTAGTTTTTCATGAGTATATAGTCTCCCAACAATTGAATTTAGGGGTTAATTTGATCAAGGAGACAGAATCGGCTGATATCAATTTGACTCAAAAGAGGGCGTTCATTGACATGCCTTACAAGACATTTAACTTTATTTGAGTTAAAACACCTATCCAAGAATAACCAATAGACTAGAATATCAAGAATAGAGGGACGGAACACATCATCCAAAGTTTAAGCAAATTCCCATGGCATGGTCTGCATTGCAAATTCAACTCAATTCGAGTTAAAAATATGAAACACTAAAAATCTAAAATTTCTTTTGCTCAAATAGAAGAAATACACAACATGCAATTCAACTTGAGTTGAGTTAAAATCCTTTGAAACAATAGTGACAAATTGGACTAATCCCCTCGGAAGTCATAAATTGAATGACTGCTGAATATCACCATAATAATTTCAAATGCAAATGCCACAAACACTTACAATATACTTCACTTTAACTTGAGTTGAGTTAAACATCTAGAAATAAACAAAAAGCCAATTGTAACATACTAGCACATACTTGTCTAAATAATGAAATATTGCATATGAAATCCTGAATAATCATGATTGGTGTGATGAAAATAATGTTACTTTAACTTGAGTTGAGTAGAATTTGACATGTGATGTTCCTTATGCAGCAATGGCGGAGCAAAGGACAAAACTTGAAGTCTTCTACAACAAGAAAGCCATATTAGAGGAAGATATTGATGACTATGGCAATTTAGATATTGTTGGCAAATGCTGGGAACTAAAAGATCCAGAAGGTGTGGAGTTCTGGACACTCACTCTAGTGCCAATGAACAACAACCTACGCTTCATGACAAATTTCAAGAACTCGGAGGAGACACTCCTAGTTTCACTCTACGAGAGGGTGACATTAGTGAGCAATGGGCCGCAAGATTATCTCCTCATCTCCTGCGTCACAACCGACTCGGATTAGATAGAAGAGTACACATTCACCTATGCCATACACAATGCGCTTACAAAGTTCTCCCATTGTCTTATTATAATAGTTTGACAAATTTTGACTTCTCTAGCATGCAAGCCAACTTGGAGAAGCTCCACACCAAGAAACATTGGGAGACGAAAGACGGAGCACCATTGCCTGCAAAGACGCTTGCAATGAGGTGCAACGCACTCCTCATCGAGTTCCTAGAAAACAAAGGTTTGGAACAAAGAGAAGGCCATTAGTATGCAGCTTGTCTCCATTACTCAAGACTACACAAATCAAGGTGGTAGTTGTGGCTCACTTGTTGTGCAGACTCTTGGTACAAAATGGAGTCACACGAGAAAGAAGACAACACCTGTAGATGGGAGAGGAACGCCTCTAGAAGTAGAACCATCAACCTCCAAGGGTAAAGGAAAGGCAGTTAAGAAGGCAAAGAACCTGCCTCCAATGATTGAGAGCAGCATCAAGTCAAAGGATTTGAATATCCCAAAAGACATTGACAGGAGAGACCAAGACATCAACTTAGAGGCGTCTTGCACAATCTATGAGAATTATTGGAAGGAGTGTACAGACTTGTACATGATCACTGTTACGAACAAATACGACATTGGTCTGGACCAGCTAGAGACTCTACTAGAGAACCTTAACATCCGCGTGCTTGAAGATGCCGGCATCTAGAAATGTTTGAAATATTTCTTGAACATGCTGGACTCAGACAAGAAAATGACTTTGTGCGTCATGCTACAAAACAGGAAAAAGAAGCCCACGTCATTTCAGGAGGTAAAGAATCAGAAGTTTTGGATAATCACCGAGCAACACACAGTAGCGGCTTCCAAGAGAATTCAAATGATGACGCGGGTGCCCAAGTCCAAGGCAAAGCAATTTGCATCATGGGAGTGCTTTGTTGTGTAGAACAAGAATTACAAAATAATTTGGAAGATCTCCTTGTACTACAATCGGGTGAACCACTTCCAGAACTTCTTGCCCACATAGGCGACAAATATTATTGCAGCCCAATTTGTGTGGACCAATTTGGGTTGTCCAGCTTTGTCAAAGGCAGCTAGTCGGCTTAGCATGATTGTCAACAATGCAAGGAAGGGAAGCAAAGACTCAAAGGATCAGGAAAAGTACGTGGTGAGGTTCAACTCAAATCGAGTTAAAGCTCTTGTAGTTTAGAATTTCAAGTTCTAGTGACCAGATTCAGCATGCGTGTTACATGTGTTTAACTTGACTAGAGTTAAATATCATCTTAGTCCAATAGTTCAAGTTCCAGTGTCCAGTTTTTGCATATTCTATATATTTAACTCAAATCAAATTAAATATCTTCTTAGTTCAAGATTTCAAGTTCTACTGTCCAATTCTTGTGTGGTGCATATATTTAACTTGACTTGAGTTGAATACTGATGTCCATTGAATTGCTAACATATGGTTATGTATTGTCAAGAGTTCGAGTTGGCCATGAAGATGCGGTTCTCTAGAATTGACATAAAGAAGAACCAGGAGATGAATAAGAAGAGGGATCATGTCAACATCCACAATGAGATGAAGATCATCACCGCATTTGTGCCCGTCTACAATCTAAGGAAGGATGTAATGTACAACACTTTGTCAAGGGAACTAATTGATCTAGAGACTTGTGTGAAGTTTAAGAATAAAAAGTCTTGGAATGCCCAGAAGGACGGGGTCCTTAACTGAGAGTTTTTCAAGTGGATGGAGAACTACTTGGAGGACAACTTGAAGCGGCTGGCCTTGCATTTGCTAAACCAAACCCCAAATAGGGAGTTCCCGCACCCAAAGGTTGCACTAAAGAAACCTGTAGCATGCGTGGTGGACTGCTACTTCGCAAAGGACTGGTTGAAATGATGCAAGAGGAAGCAAGCCATGCGTCTCCACCTTCATTATCAGAAGCCAGCCCTCAAACTGGTTACTCTAGAAGGCGCTTTGAAGAGGGATGAGTGGAAGGCATTTAAGAAGAATTATAACGTCACCCCGGCCATGATGTACACCCTCTTCACTAGACTAGGGGAGCAATTCTTCACAGAAGTGAAGAATCTTTTGAATAAACTGAAGTCCCTCCACAAGTTATCCCCCTACGCAGAGGAATTCTTCAAGATGTTTCTGCAGATCAAGGGCAAGTACAAGATGCCCAAAGCAACTACAAAGTACAAAGCGTACTACTTGGAAGAGGGCGGGCTTGGGGAGTGGTTGGCCAATGTCTATGACAATTTGTTGCAGTCAACTCTAAAGCTATTAATCATTGACTTCCGGAACATTCTTGGTATTTTGAGCAAATATATATCGGCCATGACTCCATACTTCACTAATTTTTTGGATGAGCTGGGCCAGCAAGACCAGCCTTAGATGGAGGATCCCCAAGAGTGGCTGTGGATAGTTGGCAACACAGAGACGGAGTTGCAGCTGAGGCAGTACGTTCAAACTCATAAGTTCAGAGAGATGTATGTCATTCAAAATGCAATGTACTTCCTCGCGATGAATGAATGTCTCTATGATCTGCTGGAAAGAAAAGCTAAGGATCCCTTGCGGTTGCTGTTTCTTGTCAAGATTGAGTATGGGGTCAAAGCAAATAAAATTCCAAGGACCTTTACTGCTCCAAACATTAATAGGTACAAGAAGATAGGGCTATACAACAAGGTTTTCTATCAAATATATGACACAGAGCTGAGGATGGAGTTTTACCTACAAGTTCTCAACATGTTCACCTCATCTAGAGATGGTTTTGTCTTGATATTTGCTGGAGGAAAAAGAATCTGCTCTGCATGGATAAGTGTTATTTAACTCAACTCAAGTTAATTTGCTATGCTTCTCAAATGATTCAGTTGTTGTAATCTTGATTGAGTGATTGATTTATAATATCTATGATCTGGTATAAACATTGCCCATGTAGTTGCAATTTAACTCAAGCCAAGTTAAATTGCTAAGTTTCTTCAATGTTCAATTTCCTGAAATCTTGATGAGTATTTCAAGTTTGCTTGAATGAAACTAATTAATACCCTGCCCATGTAGTTGTTATTTAACTCAAGTTGAGTTAAAATCCTTTGTTTCATGAAGGTTTATTACATTGCAGACCTAATCAACTGATTGAAAATAATTTTTTACAAACATAATGTTTATTTAGGAGTTTTAGTTGAGATTTAACTTGGCTCAAGATAAATGCATATGTCTCTTCAATATGTGATTTGTTGTAGTCCTCATTCATTGATTTTTTAAACTCAACTTGAGTTAAAATATCTCACAATCACAAATTGATCAACTTACTTCTTACAGATGGACTCCCTGAACCATTTTGTCACCATCAACAGCAAACACAAGAAGAGGTTCTGGGAGCTCACAATAGGATCCAAACATATGGACAAGGATGATTTTCTTCAAACAAAATATGCTGTTGATGAGAAGAAGTTCAACCTTAAGAAGGGCTCCCCGTCGGCAGCAAAGAAGAGCAACAACGCTGCCAAAAGAAAGCAAAAGATGAAAGTGGAAGAAGTTGCTATAGAAGAGGCGGAAAATATTACGGTCGTGGACCTTGAATTAGAAGAGGTAGATTGCTGGAATGATAGTGCGGAGCAACCACTGCCACAAACTCCTACAACGGCACCGGCTTTAGCTGCAAATTTCAATTTGGATGGTTCATTGCAATTGTTCGATGACAAGAGACAATGGAATGTGTCTTCTTGAAAATCAAGAAGAGAAATTTGCAACCTCGTGCACCAAGTTTGAATATGCAGATGCTTCTTGAGTTCATGAAGAAGACGATGGGGGATAACAAGCAAATGAGAAAAGAGCCAAACAACTTCTTTGAGAACCTCATGAAGTCTCTCCTGATCTTAGTGAACACTGCCGCTGAAGCAATTGTGACAAGAATCATGGGAATCTAGCCCCTTTAGCAGTCACTTCCTGCACTCGATGACATTGCTCCTCTCATGATTGACAACTGCGCCCATGGATCAAGGGACAACGCCTGCAAGAATGTCAAAGGAGGGAGTACGGGTACACGCTCCAAGGACAATGTCGGTAGGGATGTCACAGGAGGGAGTACGCAATCTTGCTCAAAGGACAGTGGCCGCATGGATGTCGCAAGTGGAAGTATGCAGACACGCTCTCAAGCAACCTCAAATGCAATGCCCGCACAGTCTACCTCATGTGGTGAATCTCTTCAAGAGCAAGAAAATTGTGATGCTGGTCATGAAGAAATTGGCACATTGAAGTCTACGGTTTCTGAACTCTAGTTAGATGAGCCAGCTGTTGACGCCGCCAGCAACCAAGTGGTCAGCAATGTTGAAGTGCCTGACACAAAAGAGGACTTTGAGGATGAGCAGTCATTGGGCCCTGTGACTACTAACTCTCCAGGTGCTTCCCAGTGACTCTCTGATTGTCATTTCAACTTGATTGGAGTTGAATCTCTTACTGTCATTTTAACTCGGTTTGAGTTGAATTTGCTTGCTTTTAGTCTTGCCGGTTAGGACAGTAGTTTAGTAAACCAAGGCAGGCACAATGTCTGGGTGTTCATCATTCTTATATACATTTCCTCCTCATGAGAAAATTAAAATATACAATTTCTCATAGTATCTTGCCGTTTTGATATTTCCATGCTGGCATGCCTACTTGTTATAGAGAATGAGTTGCCGCAAATGTTCATGGACTTTGGTGAATGCAAGGTTGAGTGGCTCAATTTTGGCAAGAGTCCCTATCTTCAAAGTCCCTTTAGTGGATTTAAGGATTTTGATTCAAATGTTTGTTTGTAATTGCATCATGTGTCTTAGCAGCAAAGTGGCCTCTTCATGTCTACAATGGACTTATAAACTCAATCCAACGGTACAATGTCTGCAAAATTGTTCTTTTTGAAATTACGCACTGTATGCTGTGTTTTAGGGCTTAGACTTAAATCCATCAAAGTTATTCAAAAAGTCCTTATCACTAGAAGCACATCTAGAATTTAGAAAAATACTCAAGTTGTAAAAAGAAAAATTGGAAAAACAAACAACAAAAGAGAAAAAGAACTTGTAAGATTGAAGGTTTAAAAAGGCCTTAAAAAGTCCTTTGCAAACATTTTATACACATTTACAAAACAAGATCATATTTTCTTAAAAGTTCATCCAAATACCCACTAGAATTCTAGTCCTTTGTATTCTCTAGAGTGACTATGTTATCTTTAAAAAGTCCTTGAAAAACTTGCTGCTAGCAAAAATGTCACACTCACATTTTTTCAAAAGTCCTTTACACTTCCATAAAATACCAAAGAAAAAATTCAACAACATTATTGTAGTTACAATGAAGTTTAAATGTGTACAATGGATTTATTTACCTTTTTTGAAAATTCCCAATGTACCTTTTAGGCATTTGAAAATTGGATGTATGCAGTTTTTTAGAGTGTGACATGATTTTGAGCCACTCAACTATGCATTTACCCACATGGCTGACTGTTTTCTATCCTTTGGCTTTGCAAATGGTTTAGAAGGATCTGTTGCTATTGATAATTCATTAAGTGAAATAGATGTTGCCCACCACAATATGATAGAATTAAGGATAACCAACGATGGCAGCCCTTCCAGACATGATGCAGATGTCAAAGATGAGTACTTCAATGATGCAATTTTTAGAGGAGTTCTTGATACGAAAATTCCAAAAATTTCAGCAATGCCTATGGAAACCAACGATGTCAATGAAGCAGTTGTTGATAGTGAACACCCATCGGATCAAGTATGATTTCTCTCCCACTTTATATGTGATGGTTTTGATTGGAATGATTCACTCTTGTCACTTGTGGCTTGTTTCTTATAGTCACGCATCAAATTGCCTGCAACTCGTGAGTCTAGTGTAAAAATTGAGAATGGCAATTTTGTTTGATTTTTGTCTATTCATTTTGTTGAATTGGTGAGCAAGGTTTTAGAGGTGAATCAAGCAGTTTGTTGTCAACTATTCTGGCCACTGTGAGACCAAGGTGGCTTAATGTGATCCTTGATTTGAATGGTGTCCTTTGTGCGGTTCAAAATAATAGATATTTTGTCTTCAAAAACAAATTCAATGAGACTTTCAAAATTTACCATGATCTAGAATGTGATCAAAGTTTTGCTACACAACCAGTTGTTGTTCATCCACATTGTAGAGAGTTCCTGCATGAGTTGTACAAAATAGCGTACGTTATATTTTGGGTCAATATGCAATGGTCAACAGTAAGATTAATATGCCAGAGGTTGTTCAAAGGTTTACCTCCCCTCATCCACATGCTATGCAAAGAACACTGCAATTATTGTGCAACAAAGGACTTGCGACCCCAGAGTTGACTAAAGGAGGAGGTCTGTCTAAAATATCTAGAAGTATTATATCATCAAAAGGGTTCTAAATTCTCCCATGAAAACACAATAATCATTGATGACTCTCCAGTACAGCAAGTGCTAAATCCATCGGAGAATGTGGTTTTGCCGCCCAGGTGGTTTCTCAAGGGTGATGGGGTGTATGATAGGTTCTTAGTTGACGATCCTTTGCCTTGGATTCAGCGCCTTGAATCCACGGGTAGGCCAAGTTTAGTGGCTTTTAGGAGTTTGGATGATATAGGTGACAATATTCATGGCTACAAGTTTGACAATTTTGACTACGACAACGATCCTGCTGCCGTCAAGGACATGAATACTATAATGATTGAATGCTTTAGTGACCGTGGAGTTTGTAGGGCTTATTTCTAATTTCATGAAGTCTTTTATAACTCACGGTATTAAGTTTTATGTTTGTTCTGGTGTCAAATTCCTAAGTTTTGCCTTCATTTCTTGTGCATTTCTCTCTTTATGGTCACGATTGTGTTACCATTCCTTTCCTTTTGGTGCAATGCTACAAATATAATCTACAGAACGGCAATGGTTTTCCTCTTGGTCTCTGCAAATACATTTTTTGCATTTCACCTTTACACTTAGGTTTTGCTTTAGACTTTAAATGTTGGAATTTATTTTGGCAACCAATGTGCAGCCTTTGCTTATTCCATTTTGGACTATGCACAGTTTGCTATATTGCAAAGTGGATTGGGGCTTTATGTGTTGTCGGCAGCCACTGCACAATCTACAATGGATTTCTCCATGATGGATGTGGATGACAATGTTGTTGACAATCCTCCAAATGCTAGAAGATGTCCTCTTCTTGTGAGCTCTTCTTTGCCACTCAAGTGTCGTACTCAACCGAGTTTGCCTCAAATTATGTTGGGAAAGATTTGCTTGCCTCAAAGAAGACTTTACGGCAAAGATGAAGATATGCTTAATCCCGGTACCTAGGTGTGAGCAATTGCTCATTTTAAATTCATTAGTTCATATGTCTCTTTATTTATTGTGTGTTGTGAATAGCAAAAGCTAAACCAATTTCAATGGTTTTTACAATGCTCAAATGATTTGGCAATCCCTAGTGCCACCATTCAAAGGCGGCTTGCATTGTCAAAGACTCTAAACCCCTGTCTGCCCAGATGTATTTCAAGCACTCCTCCAAAACAACATTGCATGCCTAATAATAGATAGTATCCTTGGCTTATCAGTAGGCGGCCTAGGGACGCTTGAGAAAAAAAGTCCTTGAAGATGCAAGTACTTCAAGATATTGGGCAATTTTTGGGGAACAATTATGGATATAGTCGTGGGCCAGAAATAATGAAGGCTTTAGAAAAGATGAAGAATAGGTCACATATGTAGGTATAACATTTAGAGTGATTCCTCTATGTACTATACAAAAGCACAGTATGTTGTTTGTAGTGATGTTTGTAGCCCTTTCTTTTGATGGCATATACCTTTACTACTAAATTTGCAAAACCATATGCCTTGGAGCATTTTCAGACCTTTTCACTCCATATTCTATTTATCACTTCATACTCTTTAATGTGGTGGTCTACATTGAATGTTTTTTGTTTTATTCATAAGTTTAATTTAAAATAGAATGCATGACATTTGAAATCCATTAACTTTATAGGTACTTATTTATCTTGGTGATGATTATTTAAAGTAAATAGACACCTCATTCAATTGAATTCTTGATGTATATTGCTTCTATAACCTCTCATATCATTGGAATACTCTCATTTTAGTGAATATGGTGTTAAGTGATTCACTCTTGATTGCATGGCGACAATGCCATTTCCAAATGAACCACTAACACTAAAGCAATTGAAACCGAGGTGAAGGTCTAAGTTTGGACATGAACTCCTTTGCCAATAGTGCAACTGCCTACAACATTGAATGCAACGCCAAAAAGATGGCTGCAGTTTAATTCCTGCAATCGCGATGTCTAACCAAATGAACCTCAAATCACCAATTAAGCTATGGCCACAAATAAGTGTAGGAAAAACCACCTTTAATTGGTAGAATGCTACAAATTTCCCTGCAAAAATTACCTTGATCACTAACAGCTTGCGTTCCACTTATCCACACAATTGCCTTAAATGCTTGCTCTATTGACGCAAACTAATTGAGACAAGTAGCTACAAGTGCCTCACAGTTCTACCAACTTCACAAAAAACCCATTCAACACTATATTCATTAAAATGAGAGATTGAGGACTTCTCAAAATAATCATGTTGATCTTGACTTTAATCAATAGTTTCCATTAAAATGAGAGTTTCAAGCTAAATTGACATAAAATTTTAAATTTTAGGTCAAATTTGATAGGTTTTATGTCAATTTAACTTGATTTGAGATAAATTGACATAAATTTTTCAGATTTGATCTAAAACTGAAAGATTTTATGTCAATTTAACTTGAATTGAGTTAAATTGATATATAACCTTTCAATTCTAGCTGAATTGACATAAAACAATTTGTTGAGTTTTCTTTAAATAACTCTCATTTCAATGGATAACTCTCATTTTAATGAACATGGTGTTATTCCAACGTATGCCTCTTTTCCGCAATAAGATGCTTGAGTTCTAACTACTCCAACAAGGTACACAAAGGCAAAAACAGCAATGACAATGCAGTGGTGAGAAACCCACGAGATGTGTCCTCGTTGCAAGAAATGTTCTATGCGCTTTGGTAGGCCTAGTTCACTCAATTTGGCATTGCACTTTGCAATACTCTGAGCCTTAATTTCCTTGTGCTTGTTGATGGAGGTGGATACCATATTTTAAGCAAGTGCAATCAAGAGAGTACTATTGTGACTGTCATCTGTTCATGCAGAACTGTTGTTAGGATATAGTGCATGGTTGCTTCTCGCAAATGAAGGAGAATTGCTATACGGCTTGGCCACTTTAATGTTTCATAGGCAATAGATATAGTACCCTTACACAATATTTTAAATTGCGCCAATGCCCAAAAAGATGTTGCAGATTACAACTGTCTAGAGTCACTGTAGTATGACATGCCACAGTCACATGAATGAGTCCTTTCACTATAGTAGGGTTTACTGAGCCATTCTAGTTGGTTTAGGGTTTACGTTTTTGTTTTCCAACAAGCTACAAAAGAGCGTTCCCTTAAGTGCTTTTGTAACTAGGGTACTACAACTGCACTTACTATTTTCCATTTGCAATGTGAAGAATGTCAAGAGTACTGACAACAAATTTGAGAAACTGAAGCATTTGCAACTATGGCAATAAGCACATGCCAAATGTTTGGAGTCAATTTTACTATAGATGTATTCACTTTTTTTGCCAAGAAAAAAAGGATCAGAGTTTATAATCTTGTAAATTTCAAAAATTGCATAACAAATAATGATTTTTATCTATTAATTCCATGCACAAAGTTCAAACATTAAATGTTTATATTGTCACAGATTTTGGTTTAGCATTGTTATACTTGTTGTTATATATGCTGAATTTCAATTTTGAAATTCAAAGAATTAAAATCAATGTTCTAATGTTTAGATACAATGTCAAGGTTTACGGAGAGTTTGGGAAAGTTCATAAAAACATATCCTTGCAAATGTGTGATTCTAGTATGAGGCCCAAATCTTGCCTTTCAAGTGATTTTTTTTTAATTTTTAATTCAAAAATATGAGAATAGACTAGTTTATTTAGATGGGCCATCTTTCATTTTTTGGTGTATTTGATGTTTTCATTTGTTGTTTTTCTAGCAAAGATTTTTGCTCCATTTTCTACACTAAACTTCGGGAAGCCTGTACAGTTTGCCCATTGTACATGAAATGTATTGGGGGAATGCTGTTTTGTGAGCAAGGATCCATGATCCGTGAGTAGTGAGCCTAGAATTTTTATCTAAATACTCAATTTCACATATAAAGATGTACATGGAGCCCTATAGTTGTGCATTTTAAACTTTAAACTTTTGAAAAATTTACTTTTGAAAAGTTTTTCATTGATTTTGAGATCAAAATTGTTTCATGCTCATCAAATTTTGGCTCACCGCTCATAGGCTCACCATTCTACGCTCACAAAATAGAGTCGTCCAAATGTATTGTGCAAACATGTTGTACTGCCTAAACCAATAGCTGTTCACCACAATTCATCTAAATTGGGAGTCACTTGCATTGTTGTCTAGTGTATGCGCTACGCTTGCTTTTGCAGTGACATTCCATTTGATGAAAAGTGCGGCCGTAATTTAATTTTGTCTTCCCCTCCGTTAGTCTAGTCGATTTGAATTTGCGATATGTTACTATGAGTAGTAGATCAACTTCACACCTCCGTTTAGAGTTTGTAGTTTCAATCCAAAGAAGTGAAGGCTAGCAAATATCTATTGCATGAGTGGAGATTTGTTGCTCAAAGGTGTTTGTTGCTGAACATTGCTAGTGTTCCTTGGAGGTCACATCAATGCCAAAGGTAAGTGCTATTTCATGACCATTTAATCTAGGTAGCATTGTCTTGTTTTTGCCAGCTTCTGTCTTCATTGTCAATATGCGCATCTTTTTGTTTTTTCCATGAGCTTTTGTCTTTCTTGTCAATGTAGCATTAGTTTTTTTCAACTTTGCATTTGGGATTTGAGAGGTTTGGAGTCTCAATGCTCTCGATGCTGGGAGATCCTTGAGATGCACAATTCTTGCGTTAGGATTTCCACGATGGTTCAGTACAGCGGTTTTGCAGAGTCAAGGTACGGTCATTGTGCAACATGTACATCATTTTAGTACAATGTTTACGTTGTTGGATAAAAAAGGGTCGAGATTTCTCCTAGTTTTTCCATTCCATGGTTCTTGCAACAAGAAGAGAAACTCTAATAGTACATTCATTATACAATATGTACTATTCTAATACATCTTTGTACCTTTTCAGATACACATTGTAAAGAACCTATCATAACAACTCTTGTACAATGTACGTTGTTTACTTGGACGGCCAACTTGAAGTAAAATAATAATAAGCATGCTTGATGTTTCCTTCAATTCTTTTATTGACTCTTTCTTGTTTTGCAGCCACTAAAACAATGGCGTCAGATGACAAGTGGGTGGTTAGGAGCCGAGTTTTTTCTAAAGAATATAATCATTGCAATGGTTTTAGCGACAATGGCTTCATAGAGAATTATCTTGCTTCTACCTTGCCATTGGCTGAAGATAGTGTCAAACCAAACGTGACAGAAGAGTTCCTTGGATAAGGAACTAGAGAAGTTGGCTTCTTTGAAGAAGCATCCTCCTCCATGCATTGTTGCTATGGAGGAGTTCAAGAGCATGTATGGTTTGCCAAAACATGGTAGAAACCCACATAAACTTTTAATTCCACAAGACCTCCTTGAAAATGACATGAAGGATGTATTTGGACCAGCAAAGGGGAGAAATGGAAGAGCTGGATATTCATATGCGGAATGCAAGGATGAAGATGTCATTGCCCGCATTTTTGAGATTTTTCCAATTGCATATTTACAAGATTTGCCAAGGTCCAAGGTCATAGCAAAGCAATTTGCTAAAGGTATAATTATGGAGAAAATCAAGAAAAAGCCTGTAAGTTGGGCAGAGTTTGCTGGAAATCCAATAGAAATCAATGGAGTAAGTGGTTGAAGAAAGTCTGGTTATGTTTGTTGGTTGTGGCAAACATCACTAGCTCTAACAAGGACAAAGTGTACAAAACAAATGGCACAAACGACCTCTTCCACGACCTTATTGCCAAACTTTGGAAGACTAAATACAAGATTGATTTTGTTGTACAAGATAGTACAAAGAGCATACAAGAAGGTATAGAGATTGAAAAGGACATTGCAAACCCTATCAAACTAGCAAGGTTTGTAGAATTCTAGCTACATGCAGTAACGGAAGACTACATTAGCGCAAAGAAGAAGAAAGCATAGTTGTCTACCAAGGCATCACAAGAAAAAGGGGTGCTGCAGAGAACTGAAGCCAAAGTTTTGAAGCAACATAAGGTTTATAAAGTAAAGAATACGAAGGTTACCCTAGACAGGGCAAAAGGTACAATGAGATGATAAGCAACACAATGGTTGATTATGATGTAGCTGCATGTGAATTAAAAGAATGTAATCTAAGGTATGAGCATCTCAAAACTTAAAAGGCATGTCTAAAAAGGCAATTCAATGCCTTGTCATCTCAAATTGCTCAAATGAAGAAAGGTCAAGTTGGAGTGAATTTGAGACCAAGACCAATGTGCTTTCAATATGATCTCAATTTAGTTTGCGATTTTGACACCATTTGCATGACACCTTGTGCACTATGCTTTAGTGGATTTGCCTTCAACAACATTGTAGTGTGCCCATGCGGCCATTTGTATTATCCATGGTGCGCAGGGGTCTGGTTTCAAGTTGCTAGCAAGTGTGCAAATACAACTTGCGGTAAAATAGTGCATCCTTCTTTGTTTAGGACTTTTGGATTTGGCAAATTACACACACTTCTTCAAGAATTGATGCAGGTTTTGGAATTAGAGGAGGAACAAGAGAGGCTCTTAGAAAATTTGACAAGGATGATTCTAAATTGCCATCCACTTATTGGTATGCAATTCCAACCTTGTGCATGAAGCCTTATGCAATGTAGCAACTTATATTCTGTAGTACAACTAATACATACCTTAGTATCGTTACGTATATATTAGTACATTAATATCTAATATTAAATACAACCTCTATACAAGTGGTACGCTACAATAAAAAAACATTAGAATTATAGTATGATTTGTACAGGGTTGTCTATTGATTTTTGGTCCTTATTTGCTAATGTACAACCTGACTTGTTTTGTTTTTTTGTGGTTTAGATCTAGAGAAACTGTACAAAGAGCAAGCAAAGAAATATATTGTGTTGATAAGGACTTAAAATTTGGTCAACTATAACACTAGAGCTTCTATAGAAAGCACAAGTCCTTGGCTTAGCCTTACTGGTGGGACTGATGGGTCAACAGGTGGAACTCATGGGTTGCAAAGTTTAGGCAATGGTAGTGCCGCTAGTGGAGATCAAAGTTGGGGTAATTTTGTTCAGCGTCCTTTACTTGTATTGTCAGTTCTCCACCTACCTTCTATAGATGAAGTCATAGAGCCTATACAGATTAGCCCCAAGGTTGCAAAGAATATTGAGGATGCTATAATAAAGCCTATTGCAGGAGTAGTTTCTAGTATGTCTTGCAAGGTAGGAGTTGAGGCAAAGTTAGAAGAGCGTATTCAAAAGTTAAAGGAGGACTATGCAAAATTTGAAAGAATAAAGAAGTTAAGACAAGAAGCTGAAGACTTAGAGCGCCGCAAGAAATTGAGAGAAGAAGCATTAATGGTAGATGAGGTGACTAGGGCAATGGTTAAGGTGCCGCAGCCTCCACCGCTACCTCCAATTCAATGAAATTGCAATCTCAAAGCGAAAGACCAGAAGCAAAATAGTTGAGGAGGAAGCAACAAAAGAAGTACAAGAGCCACAAAAGAAACCAAAGAAAACCAAGAAGAGTCATAGGGTTACTCCACTTGGTTAGTGTGAGTGATGCATTTGATACAATAAATACAAATGTAGATGCAATGTGGAGCTCAGTACATCATGAACATAATGCTGCATGCTAGGCCAAGTCTTGGCACTCATTTTCTGGGAGATAGCACTGAAATTACAATACAAACTTATAGACTCACACTATCAATATTGTTTAATTTGATAATTGTTTAGGGTTTGGGGTGTATGACACATTTGAAAATGCATTCAAGTATTTCTAGGAATTACTTTTTAGTGTTGTTGGAAACACCGTTGCAAGTACAATAGATATCCTCTATGTTTTGTCATTGTTAGAGATGTTGTGAATCCAAAGAAAAAAGGTTATTATTTTTGACCCTCATTTGACAATCATGGCCTTGCAGAACTCTTAATTCTTTGTCCCCATTTCATCTTTAAGCACTCTTAGTTCTTTTTCCCCATTTCATGCTAAAACATTTTTAGTTCGTGGAGGGACTGGTTTGCCTAAGTTTTCCAAAACTTTCTAGCATCAGCAACAAATAACTCAAAGAAAACAAACTAAATTACTATGCATTCCAATAATTTTTCCAGGTAGTTTTGCATATTCTTTTAGTTTGTACTAAGTGAATTGGTTTGTACTTTTGAAACCATCAAAGATTATTTATAAAGTTGTACTATTGCACTACAATTTTAGGCATTAGTTAATGAATGCATGTATAGTTGAAGTGCATTACATTGGTATATACCTGTATCTTTTCAACAAATAATTCATGCAAATGTGTTTTCTGAGTTGGAATCATGGGTTTTTGTTTGGCTATGTGGCAACTTGCTAGTTTGCTACACATGTTAATTTTGCAAGGGACAACTTCATGCTTGCAAAGGGACCAAATTTTGGTGACCTGAGCAACGATTCCCTCAAAACAAGAACAATAAGATTGATGACAAACTTCTGACTTTTGGGTTGTATGAATTGTATCAAAGAGTGTACTTTGTGTACATTTTATATGTAAGGGAATAGTGACTGTGAAGCACAAGTACTAAATTTGGACTAACCTGCAACTATAACTACATTTAGGGGTGTACTTCTTCAGGTTCATTCCCTTCTCCACATTTAAAAAAAAAGGAAGTTTTGTGGATACCCCTTTATTTTGCAAAAATTTCATAGATACCCCTACTTTTTTAAGGACTTCACAAATACCCTTTGACTAATTTTTTCAAGGATTTTTTTGTTGTGCATGCCACATCCCTTCTCCCTTTGTGCACACACTACTTTTTTTGTGTTTTGTGTGCGCACAAAGGGAGAAGGGACGTGGCCAGGGTTGTCTTGTCTGACACATTTTGGGCATTAGTTGTCGTGTTATCTATCTAACGTTGCATGTTGTGTATGACAAATGTCGATTGTTGTAGACAAGGATGTCAAATAAGGTTTTAGGATTTTCTATTTTGTTACCCCTTGATAAAAAGGGTTGTCCTACATGGCTGTCTTTGAATTATGACGTGGATTTGGCATGTCGACGTCACCATGGGCGACCTCGGGTTGGGGCATGTGTGGCTCCTCATTGAGCAACCGCTGGTCCAAAATCAGGGACTATTGCGGGTCCAAAACTCGGGCGACTGCGAGTATCTAGAGTGGGGCAACTGTGGATTTTAGAAGAGCGTGATTTTGGGTATTGGAGATGGGCAACTGCAGGTATTTGGATAGGGGCGACTTTGAGTATCTCATTTCTATGCAACGGCAACTACAAGAGTTTGGCCGTGGCAGTCGTTAACCCCTAAAAGAATTCATCCATTTTGAAATGATCAAACCTCATCTCTAATTCCAATTTTGCCGTTTAGCTCCTAAAGAAGTTGATTCTTTTTGAAAATGTCAAACTTCATGTCTAAGCTGAATTTTGTCTTTTAAAGTGTGTTCAAACATCAATTTTATATTTTTATTTTGTGAAAATTTGGATGGTATATCACTGCAAGAAATTGCAATCTGTTGCATGAAAATTTGTAGTGGTTATCATTTTTGTTTAATCCCTAAAGGACTGTTGTCCCTTCAAGGGACAGGTGGGAGTTTGGGCATGTACCTTTGGATAAGCTACTTTGTGTGATTTTCTGAAACTTTTATTGAAGGTGGGGAATTCAAAGATCTACACGGGCATCTATTTATTTCCTCATTCTGACAATTATTGAAGAAGTTACGCAAAAAAATTTGAAAAGTAGGGGAGGGCTGCCCGCCCGGGCAGCCTGAAAATTTCTTTAATTTTTTAAAAATAAAAAATAAAATTTGAAATTCTTTTTTTAGTTTTTTTATGAGAGAGAAGCTTTGAATCATTCAATTTCAATCAATGAAATCAAAGTTATGAGGAGTTTTTGTTTGCAGGTAGTTATGGATTCTCCACTCTAAAATAAACTTTGAAGACCTTTGTTTTATTAAGTTTTCATTATTTTGGATAAAAAATTAAGCCAAGGGAAGTAAATTGTTTATCACATCATTTTGATCATTAGGATTTGCATTTTTCATTTTTATAATTAAATTCTCAACAATGCAGTGTTTTGAATCATTCTCTACTTCTTTTTACTTACTAATTGTTCCCATGTGTTGTGTAGTTCTAATTGATTTGAAAATTCTCCCACACATAGCTTACCTGATCTCCTACATGGGAAAAATAAAGCGCAAAATTGCATAGAGCAATTATTTTCATGTAAGAATGGTCAAAGGCTTTTGAAATTTTAGAGCAACATGAAAAAAACTTTTCTTCACATTAGATGTAAATATCTCACTCATGTCCATCTTGAATGACCTGATTTTTTTTCCACATGTACATAATCCAATCTAGGGCAAGATCCTATGGTTGGATTTCCCAAATTCTCAAAAAAAAATTCCTTCTTACCAACCCTTCCAAAAGTGGCAGTTTTGAATGATTTTCATTGAAAAATGGCTCAGTCCTTTAGGGGTTAAGAAAATGAACATGAACAATTTAAAATACCTCACAAATACCAAATGACTTCAACTTCTATCAAGGGGCGGAAGCAGCATCAAAGATTAGTGTGAAAATTAGGGTTTTGTTATTTAATTTCTTACACCCAAAACAACCACAACAAAGGATTTTCAGTCAGATTTGACTGTGAAACCAAGTTTGTCTTTATATTTCATTAATTTATAATTTTTTGATTTATTATGTACGAGGATACATTCATTTTCTATTTATGCTATTTTTTCAGCAATTTTGATGGAAACTTTGAATTAGTGTGATTCTATGAAACTAAATGCAGAAATAAAATCATATCAAATAGAATTTACAATATAAATTTAAGAACGCTAGAATTTCTACCATAAACAAACAATATAATGAGGAACATAGTCTTCCAAATTAAATGTTCAATGCATTTAAAGAGTAAAAAATATGAATGAAGCACACAGCATATAGTCATACTATGTTATTTGGATTTAAACACTTGGAGCTTTCAATGGCAACAACTCTTTTGGTTTTTGACATTTTTCAATAAAAATCAATGAGATAGAAAGGATTCTTGGGTCTTCTTTAATTTTCTTAGATTAAACCATGTACTAGAAATACACATTTTCAAATTTGCAATCACAGTTGACCAAAATGCATCTAGTATTTGGAAGCACGGACCTTTAAGGAATAGCTAGTAAATGCCCAAAATATTTTTACAGATCATACAAATCTCCTCTAAATCAAGCAAGAAATCAATGTTCTCAACAATTGTATAAATCAATTGTAAGTTGTAACCATACAAATTCAAACTAGATATGTTAGGCGTCACATAGGAAAAGAAAACACAACAATATCACTTAGGGATTGAAAGATTTTAATGTTTGATCATGCGGGTGTTAAAACTACAAAAATGACTTGAAGTGTTTGAATCCTCTTTTCACATGTTTGATCTACAAAAATATCTATCCAAAAAATATAAGGTTAAAGAAATAACATACATAACCCCAACCACTTTATAGCTTTTTGAAATCTCTTTTACAAATTTTTCAAATGATTTTCTTGTGTAAATTTTTCTCCAATATCTAGTGTATTTGAGGTTCATTTCCAAGAGCTCTCAACACTAGAGAAAGTCAAGACCCTTGCCCAAAAGCTTCAACAAAAAACTTATAATTGATCATATCTAAAATCAGATTGTTCATCCTACAATTAAACTTCACAAAGATTAAATCCAAAATGTAAGATACTAAAAACAATAACTTAGTCAGGTTTATTGAACTTCAAACTATTGTAGACACTAAAATTTGGTGCCGCAAGCATTTAGGGGTTAGTTGCCCTCAACTTTAATTTATAGTACAACACATTCATCAACAATGTCTCCACATACATAGACACAATCATTCCAATGTCCATAATTTTCAAAACCCAAAATTTCATATTAAAAAAAAGGGATTTACAATGCATTTTTGAAATTGCCGTAGATCTACTAGAACACCCTTCAGCACACTCTTGCCTGTGCTACAAAACTATACATTATAAGGTATTTTTGTACTACATTACACCTTCTTGAAAAACAAGTTCATGAGGCTTCATCAACCACGGTTTACCCATGAGGAGGCGCACCACGTCATAGCAAGTCAGCCTTCTCTCAACATCAGGCTCTATCAATTTGCGTAACTTCATTAGAAAGTAATCTTGCGTTTCTGAATTGTTGAATAAGTCCTCGTTGAATTTGTGATCATCCCCAAGCTTCATCATTAATGCCAACTTCCCGATAGAAAACAAGTATGATTTCACCAAATATTTGTGTGTCGCTCGCATCATCTCTAGGCTTATGTCAAGGTTTCCTTCTGAAAACGTACATATTAATTTTGGTGCTACCCACCATTTGCCCTTCAATGTACAATCCATGTCTTCTTGTTTTATACATGTAATGCAAGGTATACCCTTCTTGAATGCGACTAGATATCCCCCAGTCACAAATCCCAATGTTGATGACCTCCTCTGAATATGCCAGGAAATGGAAGAGTACGTTTGACAAGGAAAAATCATTGAGTAGCACCCCTACTTCATGCACAAGACTAGTAACATACACTAGAGCCTACGCCAACTTCCCCTTGTGCCTTCGATACAAGCTCACCTTCTTCACCTACTCTACGGTGAATTGCCTCACTAGCTTTATTTCATGCCACTCAACAGATGACACCATCTTGTCATTTAGTAAAATCATGTCCTTCAAATGACCACCATTCCACCATAATATGTACTCTTCCATTGTTTGGTCATGAACCGCTAGAAACTTGATAATGCCTAGATGATTCAACGGAATCACGAGTGCCTTAGTGGAACACTCAATCCTTGCTTGATGTAGGTTTTCTGTCTTTGGAGATTTTATTGCAAATTCTATGTATTCCCCAATTGTACTCATTCCCGTGATGCATAATTTGTGCACCTTCCCGTACCTACAACCGAATGATATTTGTGTGAGGTCCTCAAGCTCAACTTGGCTGGGTATCTAAGTAATACATGATGGATCATTCTTCATCAATTGAGCCTTCAAAGCGCTAGCTTGCCACCCCATACCTCTTATGAGTGTCTTTGACGATCTTCTCATTGCGCTCATCCACCACTCCATTTTCTTGCAAAATTCCCTTGCCTCTTCGCCCTTGACAAATCCAAGTACTTCAAGGCGTAAGTCAATCATGAGTTTCTTGGTGTTGAATATGCACCGCTGCTAACAATTTCCCATCCAAGCCCAAAATTGATTGCAATACATCTCTTGCACGTCCATGAATTCTTCATTCTCATTGTACTTTTCCAAAATATTGCCATCAACTTGTCCTTCAATTTGGTGATGCCGGCCTCACAAATTCTCAAATACTTCCTCTCCAAATCTTTGGTGCTTCTATTTGCATTACACTCCAAAGCCACCTTGTACACAAAGTTTGAATATTTTGGCGGCGGGTACTCAATATCCTTCTTGTTTGCTGTCCTTACATTCTTTGGTTTTGCTAGACCCACGCCGCCCACTTTTGCAACTACGGGGATTTCTGAAACAAACTTGTTGGAATTGTCAAGGTTCCAACTTGAGGGGGGAACATACGGCTGATACGATGAAGTACCACAGCTATTACATTCACCTGGACTTGACGGGGTTGCCACTGCATGCAGATAAGGGCCAAGAGATGGCGCTCGCAAAAAAATCAGATACTCCTCTTCCAAATAAATCACCCCTAACCCACATGCATGCATCCAGCAACTTTAGGGTTGTTGGAAGCCATTACGCAGAGCCAAAACTGGAGACTACAGGTTGGAGGAGGGCTTAAGTAGCCGAGGTTGCGCTAGGGTACGTGTCTAGCATTGGGCGACTGTGGGTAGGGTGAGTGCGGGTAAGGGCTCATGCAGGTACGGGCGACTGTGGGTACCGCTGCGACCTTTGCTGCAAGGCGCGTGCACAACAAAGGCAGAGTTCACGGGTTAAAGGGCGCGTGCATTGGGGCGACCGCGGGTCCACTTGCAACTGCCACTGCATGATCGGCTGAGAGTGGGAAGGGGCATGTGCATAGGGTGTGAGAGCCCACCAGGGCAACTGCGGATGGGGCAACTGCAGGTCCTAGGACGGAAGAACCATTCCCTCTTTTTACTGACACACATCCTTCTTGGAGCCTTGGAGGATGCAATACAAATTCCAAGACAATCCCACCCATTTTGCTATAGGTATTTAATAATCATCCCAAAATCTCATTCTTTGGCAAGTATTTGAATATGTGACCCCCAAAGGGATCACCTTGATCCATATTTCATTTTAGTCCCAAAAAATTCCCACATGTCACACACCCTTATTGGAGGATGTCATACAAATTTCAAATCAATCCAACACTTTTTGCTATAGGTTTTAAATAAACCCCTAAATTTCCCATCCTTTGAAAAATATTTGAATATGTGACCCCTAGAAGGGTCACCTTGAACCATGTTTTAGTTGGATTTCAAAATATTCCATGATACATACCCTTCATGGAGGGAAGTGTCTAGATGCAGTTGAATTCCCACGCTTTTGGATTTTGAATTTGAAAGAACCCACTATTCTCCCTAATTTGGGGGCTCAAAGACGTGCAATCCCGTGTGCTATGAGCACGCGCCTCAGGCGACCGCAAGTCGCCCCTCCTGTGCACGTGCCCCTTGCAACTGCTAGTCTTGGCATTTGCATGCATTGTTGGACTAAGCTTCCCCACGTCTCGCAGTCGCCTGCTGTATCTGCACGTGCCCATGAACTCCTGATGCTATGGCAACCGGAGGTCGCCCCACCCACATGCGCCCTAGGGCAACCGCGGATATTTGTACGCGCCTTGCGCAATTGCCCCTCACTCCCTGCATTGTGCAACGGCTTCAAAACGCCACAAAGCGTCTAGATGTGTGCACGTGTGCAAGGGGTATGGGCTTAGTACCAAACTATTGCCATTTTTTCCATTGACTTCTTTTACCAGCACCACGGGGGTTTATTTTCAAGAGATTTTGTCTCAAACTTAGAATTTTCTTGAATTGCAAAGATGGATTTGAGTTTGAAGAAGAGGAAACCAAAAGAAGATTGTCACCACAGGCAACATTCAGTACTTATGGACCTAGTAGCGGTGGCATTTGCTGGTTGGCGCGATGTTCAAAGGAATTTGGACTCTAACGATTTTCAAGGAATTTATTGGATAGTGCCATGTTGACAAGTTATTCCCTTACCATCAATATAAGGTCAATTTGAAACATAACCAAGCAAACCTGCATTACTGCAGAGACAATGCATTTGTGCAACAATGTGTTGAAGTGTACAAAGTGCTCTACAATGTGCATAGAATTCCTTGAAGCAAAGTTGGGCTGAATCTATATTACATGGTGTATGCTGAACTCAAGCTACACCATACGGTGGATTGGAGAACCATGAAGGCATTAAAGAATATCGTAGTGCTGAGAACTCCACTTATACCACGTGCAGTACTTTCAAGCAATCCACGTGAAGGGTTAGGGCCTCAGAAGAATATCAAAGACATAGTGGCTGATGTAGACTACAAATGGTCAGATTCATATAAAAAACACAGCTCAAATGATGATGTTGATCTGTCAGAGCCCATGGCAAGGACAGTGAAGCCAGTACTACATGTGAATATATCTACAATAGTACCACAAGAAGAGCCAGTCGTGGAGGTGAAAATACCTACAATAGTATTGCAAGTGGAGCCAATTGTGGAGATGAATACACTTGAAGTAGTACCACTAGAGGTGTTAGTACTGGACATGAGTACACTTGTAGTACTACCAAAAGTAGAGACTGTGGGAGGTGGAGAACCCACGTTCATGGAGGCAATGGGCGTAGTGGAGCAAGTGGGAGGCCTTGAAGGGAATTTGGACAAAGCACATGAAGGTGAAGATCCACAAATGCGTACAACTGTGGTGAACAAAGTGGAGGGCGATGTTAGGTCTCCAAAAATAGTTAATCAGATAAGAGATGATTATAAAAAAATCCTAAAAGGCATGTTGAAAGAGTTGGAGGATACAAAACGGGAGTGTGAGATTATCCAAGAGTAAATAGGGGTTGGTGTTGTGGAGGATGATGTCACAACTCAAGAAGCACTTACTCAAAAGGGAGAAGTTCATTTGGAGTTCTAGTGCGGGCAAATGCAAGAGTTGGAGACGTTTGTTGTAGAATACAATAAAAGTCAACAGGGGGCTTCCAGCTCAAATGCCGGCGCACAAGCGGATGAGCACCTTTAACAAATTATGGATGAGTGTAATGTGGAAGAGAAACATGCAAATGAAGCTATGGATCATTTTGAGATAGAGCAGGCTCCTTTAATTAGAATGTTAGAGATCAAGGACCTTCCTGTCATTGACCGGGGTTTGTATTTGGACGTTGAGTACAAAGGGTTGAGTAATTTACTTCCATTGGCTATAGAAGACTTGAAGTTGAGGTTGTTTATGAGTCTTTCATATATAGAAGAGAAAACATTTGGTATTAAATGGCAGAAGGAACAAGTAGATGCGCTAGAAATAAAATGGCATTTTAGGAGGTAGTTGCTCACTCTAGATATGAACTAGAAGCCATGACAATTGTACACAAGAATAGGGAGTGGGTAAGGAAAATAAAGCAATGCATAACAAGCACAATAGCGCAACATGGATGTTGCATGATATGAAGGAGTACATTTCATTTAGAGCTCTAAATGTGGTTTTATAAATATACAAGTACAAAGCGGATTTTCTACATTGTAAAGTTTCAATTGGAATTACTTTGAGTTTTGTTTTGCTAGTACTTGATTGAATATTTGTAGTATGGGATGCCATCATTGCTATGTTGTGAAGTGGTGATTAGTTACTTTGATATTTAGTAATTAATTTGGAAAACGGAGTGAAAACCAAAGAAGAGAAAATGGTCTATTATGAAAGAGAAGATGTGGTACAACAATCATTTCTCACATACATTATGGCATTTTGATTATATTTAAGCATTTAGGAGATTGTCTTGTATTTTTAAATAGCTAAGGAGTAATTTTGATAATTTCCCTTTAATCCATATCTATGAATATGAGGATAAGCTTAATTTTGGAAAAGTATAGGTAAAAGCTAACATAATTGTTTAGGTAAATTAACTTATGGTAACATTTGCATTGAATTCAAAATCTTATGGGAATTTAATCTTTCTCAAAATGATTCTTAGAAGCAATTATGTCATTATGTGTGTATAAATGTATGTCATAAATTCTAATGTCATGAATATAATCTCAATGATATTTTATAACTCATTTGTAGCCAATTTTCTTGTGAAAGCATAACCTTTATTCTAACAGTTGGATCCAAAGAAATGTGCTTGTTTTTCATAACAAAAACATGGTTCTTATGGTTGTGATTGTTTTAACAATAAATGTTAATAACTTGAATTTATAATTTTTCCCTTCTTGTGGTGTACAAACTTGTTAGTATAGAATGTTATAGTGGAGAATGTATAATTTGGGAATTCTAACTTACTATATGCCAAGAGCATGCAGTACACATGGTCAAATCCTGTGATGTGCAGGGACTGTAGCAAGGTTTTTTTAGGGTTTTTTCACAAATGCTTGGGTGACATTTTCCTTGAATGGGTTGGACCTTGCTAGCTTTGGCCATAACATTTATTAGCGCTTGGTAGCACTGCCCTACTTGTAGATGAAATGGTGTGGAATATTCCACACCATTTCATCCACCAGATGACATAGTGTGGAATATTTCACACCCATCTTTAGCTACAGGGACACTACGCTGAATTTGTTAGAGAGTTTATGAAAGAGAGGCTCATTTTATTGCACATACGTCAATGTGGCGGCCAGCCATGTAAGCAAAATAAAAATAAAAACAAAAAAAATAAAAAATGAAATAACTAGAGCATCACAGAACACTAGCGCCGTTTATGTGGGACCAACACTTGCGCTCCATGGACCTGCAGTCAACCTAGATGCACTTGCACTCGCCTTGTTGAAGCCGCAGTTGCTATTTTTATCTTCATCCTTGCAGTCGCCTTTGGAAGGGCATAATTGGCCCTTTGAAGACCAGAACTGACCCTTTCAAGACTTGAAGTTGCCCTTCCAGGACCTGTAGTTGCCTACCTAGACCCGCATTTGCCCTTTCTGGACCCGCAGTTGCCCTTCCTAGACCCAAAGTTGCCCTTCCCGGACCCAAAGTTGCCCTTCCCGAACCCGAAGTCACCCGTCTTGGACTCGCGGTCGCTTTATTGACTTTGCTGCACAAGCGTCATGTGAGGTTTTTCTAGAACTTGACAAACCCACTCACCTAAAGTTGCTCACTAGATGACCACAAGTGCTAGGGGGGAACTATAAAACCAAAGGTGCATCTGACCCTAACTTACTTTGGTTTGTTGATGAAATCACGGCTTGAAACTTTGAAAGAGTCTTCATGTGGAACTTAGATATTCAGAGGGCAACAACCTTGCGTTGTGGGGTTTGAGAGAATCTTTCAAGTTGGTCGCTTTGTCTCTACTTCTTTTTGTACAA
Organism: Ulota crispa; assembly: GCA_963920765.1. Classification (NCBI taxonomy): domain Eukaryota; kingdom Viridiplantae; phylum Streptophyta; class Bryopsida; order Orthotrichales; family Orthotrichaceae; genus Ulota; species Ulota crispa. The sequence goes on from OY987247.1 coordinate 19,179,499, forward strand.
CATATTGCTGGCCATTTTTCAATGGAGAACTTGTGGAAAGTGAAGACCATGGCTAATTGAGCTGCTGGAAAGGCTGCTGCCAATAATACACAAAGGGCCACAAGAGAATTGGACCCTTGGTTGTCTCTAGAGACTGACCCTAACAAAGGCGTGAATTTCAAGATCTTGTGTTTTTTGCGGGTGGAATTGAGTCTTCATTTGGAAATGAGCTCTCATGCACTTTGGATATGGCGGCAACCCCTCTTTGGATCATTGTAAACATGTTCTGAGGTTGGTGTTGGAGAAGTTCAAGAATTGTTAGGGAGTTGGCCCAAAAGAAATGCTGTATCATGAAATGTGGGGGTTGAGTGAAGACGGTGATGGTTTAGCTCAATCTACAGCCAGTCTCGCACTGGAGGTTATAGAGGCAGCAATGCCTCTGTCAAAAGAAGTATCTGTAGTTCCCGTCAGTTCACAAGAGGTACTACCTTCTAATCCAGATTCATTCAATTCTACTCTAGCATTAGTTGAAAGAAGGAGATTTACTCCAAGTAGTTCACACTAGATGAATATGGATAAGCATTACAGGTGGGTCTCAAGCAAAAGTTGGATAATACGTGGGCTGCTTTTTTCTATGAGGCCAACATTGCTTTCAACATCATGCGACATCTAGCTTTTGTGAAGGCAGTGAAGGAAACAGCAGCATCCAGATTGATGAATTAGCCGCCATCATATAATGCAGCGCGCAATAAAATGATAGATACAATGAAGACTGCAGTGTCAAAAACGATGACGGAGCAAACAAAGCAATGTATTGAATTTTCTGGAGCAACAATTTGTTCTGACGAGTAGTCAGATACCAATTCAAGCCCATTGCTGAACATGATGCTGGTATGTCCAGCAAGCAATGTGTTTTTGGGATCCGTCGTCACCACTAGAGAGAAGGAGGACATTGCGTATACAACAAATATGATGGTTAAATACATTGAGGAAATTGGAGCGCAAAACATTGTTCAATTGTGTATAGACAACGTGGCAGTGATGATAGGAACCCTAGCAAAATTGGAGGAGAAGTACCCGCACATGTTTAGGCAAGGATGTGCTACTCACATTTTGGACTTGCTTATGGAGGATTGAGGTAAGGAGAAGCAGGTTTCAAAAGTACTTTCAAGGTGCCTGGCCATCGTGAAGTTCATTAAAAAATACTATCATACATTGGCTCTCTTTTGGAAGTACGTGAAGCTGTCATTGCAACTACTTGTACAGACATGTTTTGCAAAAAGCTTTCTCATGATAGACTGCCTAGTGGAATGTAGGCAAGTGTTGTAATTTGTGATTACAAATCCACTGTATGTTGAGTTTGAGAGGAGTTTACTTGATTGGAGAAAATGGTTGTACACTCCAGATGCGTGCACAACTTGCTCAAGATGACATCCACTCTAATACATTTTGGCAGGAATGTGCCAATTACAGTACCTGATGAAACTTGCAATATTGGCCCTTTGAATGTTTGACGGAAAAGAACTAGCAATGCCAAGGGCTTGGATGGTGATGCATCAACTGAAGCTTCACGTTTACTCTCTCAGAGAGGAGCCTTTCTTTCTAGATCATGAAACGGTGACAAAACTTGAGTAGTTTGACCCTTGATGGAAATTGATGCACATTGATCTCCACTTTGTTGGTGTACTACTATACCCATATTTGACTGACGTACCAATCATTCAATACAATGAAGAAGGCAAGTGTGCATTAAATTGAGTTATGTGGAAGCTCAATGGGCCATTGCAAGTGTCAGAGGACAATTCAATGAGGGAGTTGACGGAATTTGAAGAAAAGACATGCCCTTTCAATCCACTGCAAGAGGCTCTCGATATCAACCGCTACAAATTATTGCCTCACTAGTGGTGGAATCGTGTGGGCAGGAATGCTCTCCCAAAATTACTAAGAGGATTTTATCTTTGACTTGTTTAGCATCTTCATGTGAAAGGAATTGGAGCATGTACTTGTTTGTGCACAGTAAAGTGTGGAACCGCTTGACCACATCCAAGGCGGAGGCGTTGGTCTATATTTACACCTACAGCAAATTAGGTAGGGAGAGATGTGGGATAAATGCAACTCCTTTTTATAATAAATATTTGGAGGTAGCAGACATAGAAGAAGAGAACAAGGAGCCACTCTCCGCAGGATTGGATGACAAACTTGTAGGAACCCACCAACGCGAGGCAACAAATAATAAGGAGGTGGAGGAACAATTGGACAAAAATGTATGGACTGGATTGGACCCAACATTTGGGAGGAGACATGGACAACATCAATGACAGTACACAAACGCATTTGTTGGCAACATGTATGAAAGAAGATTGTCAGGGGAGGAGAGGGACCGCTGGAATGACAAACAACACGAGTTTGCTTGGGATGCATTCCCAATTGTACATTCCCCACCGTTGAGGGCAAGAACTCCAGAGGACAATTTAGAAATTGCAGGCATTCCAGTGCCACCAATAGAGGAATATGCTATATCTTCCCCACCAACTATCCCTTTGTTGAGCAATCCAATGACTCGCCAAAGCACACCAACAATTGCCACGCCAATCACTGCAGAAACAAAAAGGCATGTGGAGGCAATACAAGAAGAAGTGATTGGGCATGCAAGGCATCCAATCTTTGCAATACGTAGCAATCCAAGAACATGTGGAACGGATGACGATGACAATTTTCCATTGGGAACTCTATAGCTCCTGATGTAGAAGCAGCGTGTCACACCCGCCACTCCAATAGTAGCTATAGTTGATGCTAGGGTTAGAAGGTGTGTTCCCACAGCACTGATCACGCTAAAGAGGAACAAAGGTCTGGAGTAGAGCTTTGATGAGGAACTCCGTGGCTCGGCACCGCAACCCACTCAGCGTTCTTTGAGGTCTGCCCTCAGTGAATCTTCATTGGATCCACGTGCACATATATTGAAGAAGCTCATCAGAAAAGCGGATGACATGAGTGGACGTACTTGTAAATGCCACAACCAGGTTATTCAACAATTTATCATGGGTGAAAGTAATTCAACTAAAAACCTTGGTCAATCAAGTGGAGGAGTTATACAACACCCAAAATCCAACAACAATGGAGTCACTGATACTTTAAGGATAACAAAACGTTTGGTGTGCACTCAAGTAGGAGATGGAATACACACTGAGGTTTGCAACCTAAAATCCAAGGTGGAACAAGAAAAAAAGCAAATGCCAGTACCAAGAGAAGAGGACAGGAACCAGAGCTCAGGCAATTACGCTACCACAGATTCTCCTCATGACAACACAGATCTTGATGTTGATGAAGTGCCTAGCAATGATACTTTCACGCTATAAGTAGCAAAATTATAGCGTTGTAAAGCTAAAGGTAGTAATTATAATTGTAAGCAAAAGTTTATTTTTGTTATCTCAATACGGCCTATATATATAGGAGAAATATAGATCCACATAGCATAAGTTGGTTTTTTGTAAAGTCTTCTTATGTAGTGAAATCCCTAAATTATGTAGCAATGATTACAATCCAGTGTGTAAGTGTGTTCGTTTCTATAGTTGTTTGACTCTTTAACCCCTTAATGGCAAGGGCAAAACATTTTGGGGCTAGCAATACTTTAAACTTCAGGAATACATAACTAAGCTTCTATTTTAGCAAGTTTTGTTTTATATTTATTCTATGTAAAGTATAGTTTGAGCATCAAATACCCAAGTTTGAGTACTATTAACAAATGCTTGCAATTGGAACCTTGAAATTCATGCCAATATTTTAAGTTTCTATTCTCTAGCTTACAATTTTTTTTCAAAATTGTTCAATTATTTTACCTACTCCAAAATCCATATTTCCACGCTTATGGGTGCGCCTACCTTACATGCACCTATTTTTGCACCTCCGCGCTTAGGATTTTTTTTTTTTGGTTTTCTCGCCAATGCATGTGTGGCATTCTTTGAATTTGGTTTGTAGCTTGCAAGCTTCATCCTATTTTTGGTTGGAGTTAAAAGTGGCCCTTGTACATGGATTTTTGTAGCATCATAATATTTTTTTGATAGACAAAAATTATTCATTGACATTTTTTTGGAAATATCCAAATAACCATTGGCTTTACTTGATTGTTGGAGACAACACCTCATAAAAATTTAAAGTGATGGCACCAATTTTCAATTTGACAAGAATTTCATGGAAGCCGAAGGTGCAATGCAATTTTCATTATTGCAACCTGGCATTTTTTGAATATTTTGCGCCCATTTTTTTCTATAGGCCTAAAGCTCATGTTTTTTTTTTGAGGCAAATGGGCCTTAAATTGCCAAAAAGAAAAAAACATTGTCCACATGTGTACCCTCTCCTAGGATAACCTGGAGGCCGCCACCCATAGTCGCTCGTTGGCCACTCGCAGTCACCCGTCAAACACCCACAGTCATCTGATACGCACGTGCCCCTAGGGTGACCAGCAATTGCCGGATGTGCACGCGCCCCCAGGCACACGATTGGCGTCCCGGATCTGCACGCGCCCCCATGGATGACCGTTGGTGGGAGCACCTACATGCGCCCTAGGCGACTGCGCATGGGTGGACCGGCGCTTGCCCAAAGGGCACACCCAGGTACATAAGGCCCTACTTGCATTGTCAGTCTCCATTGCTCCTCCCTGCGCAATGGTTGGCGACCACCTTGAAGTGGCCGCTTGCGCACACGTGGGGGGAGTGACTACTCTTTTGGGGAGGGAGGTTTTGACTTTTTTTCTTGCTTCTCCATCCAACCCTTCAAAATCCCATTCCAAGGCCAACATGTGCATGTGTAATTCTTGTATGACGTTTTGTTTGTAAATGTTTAAAATTTGAATGTTTATAAATTCAGATCTAGAGAAAATTTTGTTTTTCCTCTTCTAGAGCAAGTGCTTTTGCATCACACAAAAACACTTTGTGTTTACAGTAGCATTGGTCTTCATTAGTGACCATTATGGAGAATGAGGTAGAAGAGTTGCATCCTTCCATTCAAAGAGCGTTGTTGGCCTCAAAGCGAAAGACCATCCATGACAAGACTTGCAAACAAAGAGGAAAACTGTAGATGAAGCGTGTGCAAATGTTGCTTGATCAAAAGATTAAGGCTTTCAAGGGTTGGCAAGATGAACCAAAACCTTGGAGTTATAAAACGGTTAGTAAATATGTAGATTGGTGCCACGTAGATAAGTTATTTCCTCTGTGTTGCCATAAGCAGCACTTGAAGCAAAACAAGGCAAATCTTGGATACGACAAGAATGAAAAATTCAAGGACAAATGTTGCAAGGTGTGGCAATATTATAAATGGAGCCCTCTACATATTGAAATGATGATTTTGGTTAATTTCATATGAGAATGGTCTATGCTGAAATTATATTAAAGAAGGAGGTGGATTGGAGAAGAATAAAAGAAGGCCCCATTGTAGTACATCCTGAAGAGGCTTCAATATTGCAAGGTGAGGAGTGTAGTATTTGAAAGAAGATGATGGGATTTGTGAAGCCCAAAATTTTTTCTTTGCAAACGCTTTAGTGCAGTGGTCACCCCCTTCTAGCAAAGATGAGCACACGCATAAGTATGATGGATATTCTTTCCATAGCAACAATGACAATGATGCCATGATAGTAGGAGATCAATAGGAATTGCAAGGTGAGCAAGAGAGGGAAAGGAAAGAGGAGTCAATGGAAGAATTGGGAGCTGACCAAGAGACAAAGAGGGAAGAGCAATCAACAAAGGAATTGGCAGCTGGGCAAGAGAGGAAGAGGGAAGAGGAATCAATAGATCTTCCCCAATGCTCTGAGAATATCAAAGAAGATGTAGCCAATGTTCTACAGAATCCATGTTTGGAAGAGCAACAAAACATTGGCAATGAAAGAGATGCAGAGGATGATGAATCTAGGTTGCTCCAAAAAATTGAGAGCACAAAGATATCTCTGCTTTTGAAGATGGAGGAGTTGGAGAATTTAAAGAAATGTGAAGCAGATTGGAACACTGTGAATGTATTGAAGCTAAAACAAGAGGCTATGGCAGATGTCATAAACCAAAGAGAGTTGCACATTAATGAATTGAACAAGAAACGCAACTTGTGTTGGAAGGGGCTTTGTGATGGGAAAAACTGCACATTGGAAGTGTATGGTAGATGGGAAGCTATACTAGATAACATTCTAAGAATGCATGAAGGTATATGACAAAGGAAGGTCAACTTCTAAATAGAAGCAAATGAATTAGAGCAAAAATATTTTGACGCTGCCGTTGAACATGCCAAGGAGGTGGATGAATTGAAAAAGGACCCAAGATACGGTAGTGATGTTGAGCACATAGTGATGCTAGAGAAATGTATACAATTTTGTGAGCAAACGTTGAAGAAAATGAATTGTATATATGATGATTCGGCGGTTGAGAATCAATGGCATGGAGCAGTGTTGAACTGGAAGAGGGCAACAGAGGGAAAGACAAGTATAGAATTAGAGAAGGAGGGTCCAAAGCCTATGCTGTATGACTTTCTCCCATGAAGAACCAAAACTTAGAAAGCAGTGAAGAGAGTCATGGGAGACAATTTTGGAGGCTCAATTTTGACTATGTAAATAAAAAGTTATGTTGTACGTTTGATTTTACATTGCTATGTATGTGACATGTGGGAATTTTTTGGGATCAAAATGAAATATGGTTCAAGGTGACCCTTTTGGGGGTCACTTATTCAAATACTTGCCAAAGGATGGGATATTGTTGTGATGATTTCATACCTATAGCAAAAGGTGTTGGAATGATTTGAAATTTGTACCACATCCTCTAATCAGTGTGTGTGACATGTGGGAAGTTTTTAGGATCAAAATGAAATATGGTTTGAGGTGTATACCAAAGGGGTCAAATATTCAAATACTTGCCAAAAGATGGGACATTAGGAAAAATATGGGGCCCCAATAAAGCCCTTAGTTTGGAGGGGACCCTAGCCATGAAAACTTGGTTCCCAATAAAATCATGCGTAGGCTGAGGTGGCATCATTGATGCCACCTCAGCTTTTTCAAATATATTTTTATTTTAAAAAAATCAAAAAAGTTTTTTTATTTTTGTCTAAGATTTTTTTTTTTAATTTTTTTTTGATTGTTTTTAATTAATTTTTTTTGGCCTTTTGTAGGGGTTGGTTCCCCATATTGGGAGCAAAACATATGGAGGGCCAGTTTCATTTATAATGGCCTTATGGACCCCCCATACTTTTTCTAATGTATTGTTGTGATTATTTAATACCTATAGCATAGAGTGTTGGAATGACTTGAAATTTGTACCACATCCTCTTACATGGGTGTGTGACATGTGGAAAGTTTTTGGGATCAAAATGAAATATGCTTTAAGGTGACCCCTTTGGAGTTCACGTATTCAAATACTTGCCAAAAGATGGGATATTGTTGTGATTATTTAATACCTATAGCATAGAGTGTGAAATAACTAGAAATTTGTACCACTTCTTCCCGTAAGGGTGTGTGACATGTGGAAATTTTTTGGGATCAAAATGAAACATGATTCATGGTGACCCTTTTGGGGTCACTTATTCAAATAATTGGCAAAGGATGGGATATTGGGGGATTTATTCAATACCTATAGCAAAAAGTGTTGGAATGACTTGAAATTTGTACCACATCCTTTTACATGGGTGTGTGACATGTGGTAATTTTTTGGGGTGAAATTGAAACTTGGTTCACGGTGACTCCTTTGGGGGTCACATATTCAAATATTTGCCAAAAGATGGGATATTGTTGTGATTATTTAATACCTATAGCAAAAAGTTTGGGATTGACTTGAAATTTGAACCACATCTTCTAAGAAGGATGTGTGATACATGGATTTTTTTGTGATTAAACTGGAACATGGAAGTTGACAAATCTTTTAGGATCTTCATAGGTCCATTGGTTTGGTTGTTGTAGAAATGACACATCACCCATGAGTCATTGGGAACATTTCTTTTTCAAAATAATGCAAAAAATCCTTTTTCAAATGAAGTGTAATTGGCATTTATTAAAGTGGATGATGTTATTCACTTTATAGCCCTAAACCCATTGCTATTTAGTTATTTTTCATAAATGGTCCAAATGATATGAGTCAATGCTTGTGGTTCACAAATTACTAGAATCTATTGGAAAGAAAAAAGTAATTTGAGGTAAAGTATGGGTTAAATTTGATCTGGCATCAAATATGGTTTGATATCCCATAACTTGCCTCATGTGGGCATTATTTTTCTCTCCAAATATACATTGTAATTATCAATATTTTCCTCATAAAATGATGTGTTTGTCCAATTTCAATTTGTGAGTGATGAAATATTACAATGTCCATGCCAAATACTTGAATTTGGGTATGGAATGTCATGTACTCTATTATCAAAATCAAATCAATGTAGATTTGCAATACATCCGTACAACATGAAGCAATAAAGTATTTGCTTTTCTAAATAATAACAAAAATCATGGTAATATTGCCTAAACCAAGCGTGGATATGGCAAAACCAAATTGTGGTGGCCTGTCTATAGTATGACCAATACAAGAAGCAACGTCTGAGTAGCCACAGCGGAAAATTTATTACTTGATAACGTTTGGGTTGTTTTATGTGTTGCTACTCCTACCTTTGCTACATTTGTACGTGGGCGCCTCTCCAATTGTAAGTCTCTTCCTTGCACAAGTTTGTGAAGCTAGTCCATCCGCATTCAAAATGGATTCCATAACATGTGAGTCTTGCAAAGCTTGTAGGGTCCTTGTAGTCCCTGGAGAATGTGGTTTCAACAAATAGTCAAGTGCTTGACTCACGTAACCTGGTCCATAAAAGGTATCACACATTGCCTGGGACATTAATTGGTCCGTGTTTGTTTCATCGGTGTCGGCCATCCTGATACCCTCAAAATCCCAATAGTGCCTTTGGGGATGAGGACCCCATTTGAAAGTGGAGGAGCTATTATTGTTATACCCTCTAAGGCATTGGAAAAAAAATGCTCTCTTCCCTTTGTTTGAAGGGCCTTTGGCCATAATTCTTGGTGCAACTTCTACAATCTTGTTAGGGTCAGTTTTCCAATTCAACTGCGTGATATCGGTTCCCTTCTCCAAGTCATGTTGGGCGGATCTCTAGCTCCAAAATAGGTCTTTACCCCATAATGCCACCTCATCCGTGGTACTTGGGTTGTGTTCCCAAGAGACTGGCATGCATGTTAAGAGATTGAACATGGCACAAAAATGCTCATGGATTGGTGCTTTGCAAACAACACAACAACGTCTTATCAAGCATTGCGCGATTAGACATTGAGGGTGGTAGACATGGAAACATGTTCCAAGCGCCCAACAACCTTCCAATCCAAAACTATTTTGGCAAATGGGGCAAATTTCAGATTCTTTGATAAAAGAAGCTAGATTCTTCCAAAGCAACATCCGAGATTCTAGGTCATCATGGCATGACTTGTGATTCTTGTAGTCAAAGCTATTTTGAGCCCAGTCTATTGCGCTAGGCCTTGTCACCACCATTACCATGTCATCTGGGAACATGTCTTCAAGCAACGCCCACGAGGTCATCCCATTCTCTTGCTACGGGTTATGAGCGCAAAATTTCCTTGTAACCTTAGCCAATTCCATTCCAATTTGCTTATAACAGTCCACTGTAAGAATGCATGCAACCTTCCAGTGGTAGTACGTTTTCATGACCTCCTCCAAGCGCTTTTTTAATACTTCATTATTGTTAAGAAGTTCTTTTTCTTTTGCTGACAATGTGGAATGCTAAATTGCTGACAAGAGAGAGAGTCTTATGTGCCATGCACATCACTTGTGTCATTTGCAATGTCTTTTGTGGCAATAGTGGCAGTAACAATTGGAAGTAGTGATACACATCTCATACGCTTGGAAGGTGGAGAACGATGATTAACGTCAAACGTCAAGTCACCTATAAACTTCTCCAATTGCAGTGGATCATGCTTGACAAATGCATTGTCCATGTCCTCCAAATTGATAGCCTTGCGCTCCTTTCTTGAAAGTGCTGCAAGTGTGCAAATTGCTGTGAAATGAGGATATTCTTTTGTTCACACTGTAGTTGCAGTTTTCTCACCTCAACTTGAAGAGTGGCAATAATGGCATCCTTCATCTTTAAGAGATCTAGGGCCTTTGCTATGGAAATCTCCTTGTCAGCTGCATGTATTTGGGATTGTTGAGGAGGTCCATGGACAATTGGTTCCCTTGCCATGTCTCCCTCATCCCCAAAATCATAAACGCGGCTTGTGTCTGGTCATATTGCAGCTTTGCACTGGATACCCCACTCCAATCAATGTTGGTCCAACATGATTGACTGATCTTTGTCTCGTGGACGACAATATGTTCCAACGAACTCGTGAGCTTGATGCTGTTGCAATATTTCCACTTTGAACTGCGGCATGAGGCTCAGGAGCAGGAGCAGGACCCGCTAGAATAGGACCCACTAACCCTTCAACAATGACTCTTGTCTTGGGTATACGGGAGCCATCTAAATCATCATCCTTTATTGGTTCATGAGTATCATATTTGACCAATTCTCAAATTTTTGGAACGCTTTGAGTGACTCCAAGTCCACCATGTGGAAAAGTCAAAACTCCAAACGGTATAGAACCATTATCTGGACGTGTGATATACTTGCTTGGTTTCACTATGGTCTAATCAACTTGCCTCTTCAATGACACCTCCGCTCAAACTCCTCTTGCAATGAAGAGATTGACTTTGTTTCTATCCACAAACGGGGTTCTGTAAATGACTGCACCACCTCAATACATCTTTGAGTGAAAGCTAGACTAGCACTGAACTTCAAGTTTGCCTTGTTTCTGTACCCCTAATAACGGTGGCGCTCAGCAGGAAATAGCTTGTCAATGTGGCACCAATCAATATACTCTTCACAAATCAATGTTGTCCATGGCTTCGGCTCCTCAACCCACCCTTTGAATGCAAGGTGATTGGGATTGTTCAACACATGCCAATGTTTACGCTGTACAAGGCCTCTACGTGCCCGATTTCTATCTGCCAAAGCTTTTTGTATAGCTCCAGGGGTACGTGCATCAGTTGGAACAAGAAGAGACCCATTACTATTTTTTGTGCTAGCCATGATAGCAATACGGACAGATAGTTAGCCAAAAATTTGTATATGTAACCATAGATAGTATAAAAAGTGAGTTTCCCTCACTACAATTTTTGCATGTAGCAACAAATGGTTACAAGCCGTAAACTCGTAGTAAGGAAGAAAGCATCAAAAAGGGCATGGGCGATAGGGTTATATGCAGCAACTAGAGCTGGAAATCATGCGGATGGTGCAACCGCGGGTCCACCAGTGGGAGAGGGCCCATGCAGGTCGGGGGCGCGTGCACATGGAGGTCCAGGGGGGAGGGGCATGCGATTGTGGAAGGGCACACGGAGGTCTGAAAGGGCGCACGGAGGTCCAAGAAGGCGCATGGAGGTCTGGGAGGGCGCGTGCAAGTTCAGGGTGACCGCAAGGTGCCAGGCGATTGTGGTTTGAAGTCGCCCTGATGCAGGAGTTGCCTAAACCGTAGTCGCCCCTTATGTGAAGTTGCCCTACACCTTCAGTCGTCCCCACCCAAAGTCGCCTTCATCCCAATGTCGCACTAAATCTACATGTGCACCCCAACTATGCCACTTGGACACAACATGGCGTCCATCTAAGCTAATAAAAGGGGGGGTAACTTTCAAAAAGTCAAAGGTAAAAGTTGACCCTACTAGAAAGACGGAGGGCTCATGTCCATCTATGATGTTGAGTTTGTCAAGTTGTCGACGTGTCAAGGAAGACAACCTTAGATGTGGCATGCACAACAAAAGAAACCTTGAAAAATTTAGTCCAAGGGTATTTGCAAATTTTTTTGAAAAAGCAAGGGTATGAATGAAATTATTGCAAACTTTGAGGGAATCCATGAAATTTTCCCTAAAAATATAAACATGAACTCTAGAAGTCTAGTTGTTACCTTGGGCACAAAGTCTCTCATCTCGCCAAGATTTGGCCTATCTAACGTGTTCTCTCCAAAAACCAACATGTATAGCAAAGCTAGGTAATTGCCAGGCTGCCTAAAATACCCATACAATCCTCTTCTCTTGTTGTTTATATGGGGAAGGGTTGGCATCCAATGTGCAGAGACAGGATTAGTATATATGTGTATGATAACACCACCTCCTTATTATATATGGTTGCATGTTCTTTCTTGTAAGAAACAAAATGGTCTCTTAATAAGGGAATTGATATGTGTACCATGCCTTTTGCATTACCGTACCACACCTCGGGGTAATTTTTAGATTTCTACCATCTAAAAGCTGAATTTGAGAATTTGGAATTCAAATTTGGACTTAGAGACCTTGATTTCCTCTAGAACCATAAAATAAGTTGCAATTCAACAATACCCTACGAAAAAATTTGGCTAGGGAGAAATACGTTGCTTTTGCTTTTGTTTGTAAAAAAGAAGGTTTTTCATTGGGTGTTGTTGAATTGCAACTTTTTTTATGGTTCTAGAGTAAATCATGGTTGTAAGTCCAAATTTGAATTCCAAATTTTCAAATTCAACTTGTTGATGGTAGAAATGTAAAATTTACCCCAAAGTGTGGTACAATATTTCAAAGGGTGTGGTACACATATCAATTCCCCTTACAAATTATTGTCACTTAAAAGTTCTAATTCTGCATCTTGGTGCTAAAATTGTATTTCCACGTCAGCTTATGAGAGGTCCACATCACCTCACACCATTCATAAGAAGACTCGTGAACACTTTAATCAATATGACTTGATTTAGGGCAAATTTGACGTTCACATAGTCTATGATTTAGTCTTGATTTTTAAATCACATTCACAAATAAAGAAATAAGTGTTCTTGGTTTATATAGTTGAATGTTCTCTTGATACAAGAAGGGGAATTATAAAAAATACCTCTCAATTCTTTCAAAATATCAAATACACTCCTATACTAAATTTGGAATATCAAAATTATCCTTGGCTTTATGTAGGAATTTTAGTTATACCCCTAGTTCTTTGAGACCCTCAATTATTATGAAATATCAAATACATCCTTTTATTATTTAAATCATAATATTATAATATCATTAAATGTATTGTGCTACTTTTTCAAATTTTTGCAATACTTGGATAACAATTGAAAGTACACAAAAAAGAAGTAAATTAAATGCAAGTCAAATCTAGGAATAGCTCTTTAAGCTCTACATAGGGTATTTTGTGTCAATGTAAGTCTATTGTGGTCAAAGCCATTGCAATAATTACATAGTAATTTTTGATGTCCTTTTAATGTTTAGATCAAATCACAGTAAAGAGGTAAAAAAACCTAGATAACTAGAGGTATAATTGATATTCCTACACAAAGTCAAGGATATTTTAGATATTTTAGATATTTTAGATAATATAGGGGTAATTTTGATACTTTGAAAGAATTGAGGGTATTTTTTAATATTTTCCCTAAAAATATTAATGTCTGATTTTCATTTGATATGGTTTATTACGGATTCCCTAAGAAAAAATGAATCCATTATTTACATGCTTTGGTTAAATTCTCAATTTATAAGAATACAAATAGTTTGTTAACTATTGTTTTACATTTGAGTATTCTTGTATAAGAAAAATGATAACTATCCTTGATTTATAATTCTCTTCATATATATGAAGAACTCAATTGTTTATTTATTGTTGTTGGCTAAGGTCTTTTTTTTTTTTTTTTTAAGTATCTATTCACAGTTTGATATCATTCACTACTTTCTCTATATAAGAATAAATAAAAGTTTATTTTTCATATCATATAATATTAAAAATGTATATGTATAAACATCCCATGTTGTGGACTTATGCTTTTTTAGGGTAAGAACATTTCCTAGATTGTTCATTATTGCTAAATGAATTTGTTATAAAAATAAGAGTAGTCATTACTATTATTATTGCAAGAAAAATTCTTTATTGAATAAAAGCACTTATTATTGATTTTCAATTTTTCCTTAATCAAATTTTTTTTAATTCTAAAGATATGTGTTTATTATTTGTTATGGTTTAGTATTTCTATTATATTAATGAATGAGAATATGCATGATTTTCTTTCATTATTGACAAGTATTTCTTTTATAAGAATAAAAATCTATTTTTATCTTTATTTTTTTATTTTTATATAATCCTTTTTTCATACAATTAAGAATGTCCACTATTTTTCATCATGGAGGTTTATCAATTCTTTCAAGAAAAATTTGAACACCCATTATTTGAATATACTTGGGGCACTAAATGAATATTTACTTTTCAAAAATGTAAAAATAAATAGATTGGTTTCCTCATCATTTCCTTATTTTAATTTAATATTATTTTCTTTCCAAGAATGATAGCATTGGTTTTTGTCAATATTATGGTTGAATATTCAGTTTACTAGAAAAACAACATAAATCATTATTTTGATTTAATTCCAATGAAACTTTATTCAAGACAAGTCATGTAAACCCATTTACCAAGGTAAATGAAGGCCTCAACACATTTCAAGTTTTTTTGTTCAATATATTTATACTTCCAACTTACTTTATTGCAACAACTCATGATAAACTACGTTTGTCATTGTTGTGATGTTTGCAACAAACAAAGCAACATCTGCAACTCGAGTTGCTCGCAACAAAGCTATGTACAATTGATCATGAGTAAATATTGGTTCAAGTAAATGAATTCCAACAGTGTTCATTATTTGTCCTTGGGACTTGTTGATTGTTATTGCAAAAGCAAGTTGAGGTAGAAATTGTCTTTGTAGAAATGTAAATGGCCATCAATGGGCAGTGGATGAGTTGGTTATGCGTGGAATATTTACAACCATTCTTGCATACGGTCCTCCAACTATTTTAGCTACAACCAAACACCGCCTAAGACGTCGTACAATCAAATGTGTCTCGTTACAGAGACTTGAACCTGCATCCAAATTTTGTAAAAGGATGACTAGCACACCAACCTTCAAAGCCAATTGATGAGGAGGTATCCTCGTCAATGTAATGGTGTTAAGGAACTTGCTACTGATTCCCATGGTTTGATCGTCTCTAGTTTCAACTCTATCTGCTGAAAGAAACACATGTTCCTTCCTAGTAATTGTAGCAGCTATCTCTGTGTTTATGCTATTTACAACTATATTTTTAGTTGTCAGAATGGCCAAACTTTTTAGATATTCTTCTTCAGCAAATTGCAAGGAAAGATGAGGAAAAACAATATTAATAAGGCTTTTGAGATTTGAGGTTTATGTAATTCCAGGGAATATACCAATTTCTACTCCGGCACAGGGTATCACTAGTAGAAAATATGTCCCTAAGCCCTATTAAAATCAACATATTCATGTTTAAGTATCAAATTTCTCACTAAATTCCTCTTGTTCAGTTGCCTTGTATTGGAAATTACGTTTGAAGTGACATGATATGTTTCCCATTACCTTGGTAACATGTTTTTGTCATCCTTGTTTGTGATTTGTGTTACTAGATATGTTAGTAATGTTTGATTGTACTTTTCTATTCAAACATGCCACATCATTTCACTAAAAAAGGCCACTGACAACATCAAAGATATGTCTCAACGTTTTGCAACGGATGAATTTTCCTTTGCAGTTTAATTTCTGCTTGAGTTTCATTCCACTTCCTCTAGCGGAGCCTAGAGCACATGCCGTGGAATCAAGAGATGACAAATGTCAGTCATATACAAGGCTCAATATTCTCTCTCAGAAACTTCACATCTTGTTGCTTTCTATACTTCAACTAAAATATCAATGGATTGAGGTAAGTTCAGTGTCCTATGAAACTGATAGAGGATGTCTTTGCGGCCATAGATTGTTCAATGATATAATTCCTTGTATTAGTAACATTATGAAGTTTAAGAATAACAAAAAGTTGAGATGTCATAGTATTGTGTAGAAAAAAAAAATTAGGGTTTTGAATAATGCTTACCTTGCATTATTCATAGTGTTTGGTGTTCTCTACATGCAAAAATTGACATGCCTACACTTCATATGGTTACCTTGCATTGCACTACGGTCTTCAAAGCCTGCTTTCTTTTTATTGTCTCACAAAGTGTGACACCATTCAATTGCATTGCTTGTACTTGGACTACAATTTTGTTTACACTAGAACGCCTATAAAAGAAGGGATACAAGAAAATTTAATAAACCCGTTTCATCCTTGCTTTGTCTTCCACAAAGTATCTTCATAACCACATACACCAAGGGGAAATTTGGTGTAAGATATTGAACTTTCAACATGTTCAAACAACAGGATACTCAAACACCTTAGGCCTTATACATAGAACTTTTGCTAAATCACCCTTGATGAAAAGAATAGTATGGGGCATTCTTGGTGTCTCCAATTCAATAAACATTGAGGAACTAAAATGACATTCTCCTTGAACTCCTTTGCTTACATATTTCTACACTCATATATAGGGTACATCATGATTCTTGGACCTGAACGGGCATCAACATTGGTTCCCACAAATTAAGCACACTTAGACTCAACCAATTCTGATCATTCCATGCATGTACACAACATTTTGTAATGCAACATACATAATTTTTCATATCTTGAAACAGAAAGAGTACTTTCTTGGAATAAAACTAGGATTCCAAAATCTGACATGTAAATCAATTTTGTTCAATTTTATATGAGACATGCATACAAGATTGATATACCACAATAATTGAGTACAAACCATCAACCAGATAAAAACCTCATGAACCTTAATTCTCTTCTCTTCTATTCCGCTTCCATCAACTTATTCAAGTGCCCATTGATTACTATGAAATCCTTAGGCCTAAGAAGTTAGAATCTCTACCTGTCAAAAATATTTCTAGGTACGCCCTCTTTGACATATTGTCTCCATGCCTACCTCTTACATTTATTCCACACACCACTTTCCAATGACTCTTCTCCTGTCAACATCATTTGAGAAGAAAACTTGCTGGCACTAAGTAGGGAAAGCAAATGACCATGGTCCCAACTGCTCATAAGCATTGAAATTGCTAAAGTAAACCCATACTTGTCTCTAACAACGTTTGCATTAATAGCACCTACATTTGCTAGTACCCAATCACACACTAATACAATGCAAGAATGACTTTTATAGTTCAATTCTGAAATTTCTTGAATTCTTCCCACAAACTCAAAATTTTCCCACCGTATCATTGCATTCACCTGTCTCCTCTTCCTGCATTGTATCATAGATGCACCGACCCCACTATCTGATGTCACTTTCTCCTCTTCTGCACTTTGAACTCTTAGGTGTATACCATGAGCATACATTGACCTTTAAGAAGTGCCCATTGCCTCTGGAAGTTTTACTCCTTCCACGATGTCTTCTAAGAGTTCATTTGGTCCGTCTTGGGCTTTCCACACTTCCTCTTTTATCCACTGTGAAAAACTAGGTAGGCTTTGGCAGTCATCTGGGAATAGCACAAGGTGATGCCAACCACGTTCATTTTGCACCCTGCGTGTGTAATTGTCACATTCTTCAACTCTTCTTTTGTAATCAGCTCTATATTTTCTGTTACAAACAAAAACCCAAACTTGTTAGAACTACAAAGCCAAATCCCGTCAAACAACACAGAAACCTATTCAAAGGTATGGAAATGACAAACAAGCATGTTAATTTTAATTTTCTCCACCTAACACAATGGTTGAATGATCTTAACGTACATGGTTTCAAATATCAATTTGCATCAGCCTTTCATTAAATTCAATATCTCTGCAAATAAGGAAAACAAAATTCCTATCTTGTAGACGCTGCTATATTTTATGATACACAATCATTATCACTATATAAAATTTGTATTACAAATGCTTTAGAATTAAAATTGCTTACTCTCTCTAGGGTTTGAAGTCCGATGAGTTTGCCAAAACAAACTCATGTGCCCACTCCAACAATTTGTCAAACATGGGACGCGACCATTGACCGCTTTGCAATTCTTTGTCTTTCATAAAGGGTTCCTTCTTGTCATCCCAAACGCAACGCTTGGTTCCATCAAATTGTTGGAGATACTTGGTGCAATACCCTAAAGACTCTAACATGGCATATCCTTCGGCTATGCTTGCCTCGGGCCTTGCATATGTTCCAACATACGCTTTCAAGGTCTTCATATACCTCTCCATGGGGTACATCCACCTACAATGTACTGTGCCACACAAATACAACTCCTGCACTAGATGTATCAAACAATGGGACATTATATCCATAAAGGTTGGAGGGATAACTTTTTCCAACAAAGAAAGAGCTTCACCTCCATCTTCCATGCCCTCATTTTTGTCATTCACATTGATCTCTCTTTGACAAAGTCTTTGAAAGACTCTACTAACTCTCAATATGGCTTGTTGAACTTCGTCATTCATCACATTCTGTATTGCTAAAGGAAGGACCTGAAATACACAAAATTATAAAATAGTTACCGAATAATCTTTGACACTTCTTGATTTACCTAATTTCATGAGAGAACTTCACAATACTCTACAAAGACTCACTAAACACAAATGGTTCAAATAAAAAGATAATGACTAGTACCTTTGAAACAATAGGCTTCAAGATCAATTGCATAAACACTTTTGTCTATGTTAGAATGGCTACCTTTTAAATGCTACACCTCAAGAACTAAAAAACAAAGAATAATATATTACATGAAATTACTTGTTGCATTAGCACATGGTAGTCATGAGATTTTAAATAACAAAGTTTTCCATCCTCTAGAAATTTATGAATTCCCCCCACATAACCGGTTGGTGTCTTCAACGCTTTAATTGTTTCCATTACCATATTCTTCTCATGTGTCTTCAATATATATGGAGCTTTAGGTAGTCCGCCATTTTTATCTGCACGATTAGTATGATCCACCCAAAGCTTTGGCTGAATGCTCAAGGATTCCATGTCTAGACGACTTCCAATTGAATCCTTCATTCCAAGAATTGTCTTGGTAATATTCTCACAAAGATTTCTCTCACAATGCATGGGATCAAGCAAATGACAAATGAGGAGTTCTTGCAATCATGCAATATGATAACTTGTTAGATTAAGTCACTGAGAGTAAAAACAATTGCATCCACAATCACTTTAAATGTATATGACTAACGTTAATCAGTAAATGCATTATCTAATACAAAATAAATGGCTTCCTACACATTGCATATTCCATAATACAGGAGGAATGACATAACTGAATCCAACATATTCTTTAAGAAATGTTACAATTTCATATTACTTCATAAGTTCAAATGCATACAATTCAACCAATTCAAGTTGTACACATATGACAGCATTTTGTGAACAAAGTAAAATTTAATCCAGGAGTAACCTAAAATGCAATGACCATTGCTAAAATGGTATACACAAAATGATAGAAGACCTCACAATTTTTAAGGCATTCTTCAACTCTTCACAGCACCTTCAAATACATGGTCTATTACATCTATGTCATTTTACCTTTTTTACAAACACTAAAAACTATACTTCCTCACGTACGTCGTTTCAAATAGAAGCAATCTTTGTTAACGATAATTCCATAACACCTTAATTCTTCTTTCAACATAAAAGTTTCTATGACAAAGAAAATATTAAAATTTTTGTCTTCACTGCAATGTACAAAAATTTATGAACATAAATTCCATGCATCCATGTTTACAACACAAACAGATATAGGACGAAACCATTCTACGCATGAATCACATCATTAAAACATTTTATGTACACCAAAAACATGGAAGGTCAAGTCCACTCACCGTCCAGTATGGCAGTGTGTATAATGCACTCTTCCTCTTAATGCCATTTAGGTGAACAAGGTCTTCTACTCTACTTACTCTTTCTCCATTTGCAACGTACTTTTCTTGCTTCTCACCATGCCACTTTATTTCTTCTAGAGTCATTCTCTCCTTAATTGTTCCATCAAAGATGAGATCTCGATGGTATGGATGAGCATACCTTGTCCACCTCCTACTCCCACCATATACAATCTTCCTTCTCCTTGTTGTATTATTAGAATTTACTCTATTCCTTGTTGTTGCACTTCTATCAACTATGGCCGGTCTATGAACAGTGCATGCTTTATAACCATGAGTGCATAATCCAGATATCAAACCATATGCTGGGTAATCTGATATGGTCCATAGTAAAAGATCCCTTAGTGTGAAATGCCGGAGGCTAGCTCTCTTAGAGAAATCTTGGGCGGTCACTCCAAGCCACAGCTCCTGTAGCTCTTCAATTAGAGGGCTTAAAAAAATGTCAATGTACTCATTAGTGGGAGAAAGTTTACCAGATACTAGAATGCTCAATTGGATAAAGAAATATTTAGTTACCAAATAGGGTGGCAGATTGTAAATGAGAATAAACATTGGCCACGTAGAATGACTTGTACTATCGTGGGCAAATGGATTCACTCCATCTAAAGACAATCTAAACCTCAAATTCCTAACCTCTTGGGCAAATGCTGGGTCCACCATTGCATTGACGTGCTTGCATAAAGGATTGTTGACTACAAACTTCATTACACCATTGCTTGTATTAGGATTCTCTGAATGAAATCTCAGCAACTCTGCAATTGCTGGTGAGCAAAACATGCGCAATAACTTGGGGATCAATGGGAAATGACGTATAACACGTACATGGATTACCTGTGACCCTGATATGTACCTAGGCTTCCCACAACCTTCCCTGGGACAATATTTCAATTCTAATATGTCTCCTTGGAATAAAACACACTTGTCTATAGAAGTGTGTATAATATTGTAATTCAAACCAAGTATTTTAATTAGTTTCTTGGCCTTGTAGTGGTTTATAGGAAGCTTGTTATCAACATGCAATAAGACATTTGATAAATACTTGAACAGCTCATCCAAGTATGCGTTTGAAACATTGTGTACGACAGCCAAGTTGATCAAAACAATCATGGCATATATTACACTAATATTCCGGCCTTGATAAACAGGTTGCATTGCCTCCTTGAACATAGCCTCCACTGCATCCATTGAATCTGGCACGGAGTCTTCATATGAGACGTCCTTGTCATCAAGGTCTGAACCTTCACGCAACTTGTTCCCAAAGCCAAAAGCGTCATACACTTGTTGCTGAATGTCATGATATGGATCAAGGTGTTTTTCATACGCTGTAGGAGTTGTTGAGTCATCAAACACATTGACTTCTGGTACTCTCTAGTTATGCGTGTTTATCTACATCCCTTCTTCAGGATATCCACCATGTGGATCTCCTCTTAACATAGAGTGCATTAAGAATGGGTCACGTCCATGAACACGTAAATGATTGCATACAGACTTCAAGTTGTATCTTCTGCCACCATGGCATTTTGTACAAGAGCATCTATAACCAGTGTAGTTTTGTACTCTAGCCACCCTCATTTCTGTTTGCAATATCAAGTCTTCCCATGAAACATAAACTGCTAGCGTTGTCAACATTCTGGGTGTGTTTGCCTATAGAAAAATCACACAAATAAGAAGTTAGCTACATTTCTTGTCATTTTTTTCAGATAGACATGACAAGGACTTTACACAAATCATATGTTGATAGCAATACATTTGTTAATGTGTGTGAGTTGAATGGTACGCGTTGTAAAATAGTTGCGTATACCAACTCTTTTACATGAATGCCTGTAGTATATCTGATTTTGTTGATAAATAGACCACGGAAGCACTACAAACAATCACACTGCCTCATTAACCACAAACACAATGTGCTTACTAACACCTTCCTTCTAAGGCATTCACATCTAAGATTTTCATTGTGCTAGTTGCATTACGGGGACACATCTCTCCTCAATAAACCTATTTGTATTTTCCTCCAAAGTACCTTTCCTCATGAAATGACAAACAATTAGTTACCACTTCATGTGCAATGCAAAATAATCAAGGTCAAAAGTGGCACTAAAAATTACAAGAGGTATTGCATAATTATTTAATCTCATCTTATATTATAGTACAAGAGTACATATTTTTGTAAAGGTTACTTTTATTGATTTAAAGTATGCTTTGACAACAAAATAATTTGTCAAATGAGAATATGTGATTATGTTCTAGGGGTAGTCTACTACAACCATGTATTCACCATTATCAATGAATGTATTGAAAGATCCTCTGTTACGTTAAAACCTCTTGCTTAATCCACAATGTAAGCACTAATTTAAAAAATACTGCAATCTGAGTTAATTGTCCTTCATTACCTATGAACACATATGTACGAACAATAATTTGTTTAAAATGTCAAGAGCAGCAACCTATAATTAACAAGTGTACGGAAAAGAGAATAAATAATGATTGTAATCTCCATTTATTATCAACAATGCCAACATGTTCTAATTTAAAAATATTAAACTTTGATATTGAATTCTTTACAAAACAGCGTGATCTTGTTGAAATATGCAGATAATTGAAGGGAATACTTTGAGGAAGCAAGACAGGAAATGCACAACTGATACCATAATCATCACCTCTAAAAAATTGGAAATTATCATAAAGAACACCATATTAGGTAGATTAGGAAAAATGGAAGAACCATTTTGTATTTCACCTTGGTCTTACATACAATAAATGGGGGCATTACTACATTTCAAAATTGGAAATTCTTTGAAATTCTTGTAGGCGTTCACTAAGACTTCAATATTGTATAAGAAAGTGTGTGTTTTTCCTTTTGTAATTTGATGGTTTTTACATAATGACAGAGATAGTGAAAGTCCCGGAATGTACTCTTTTCCCAATTTACCTAATAGGGTATTGAAGTGAGTAGATGTAATTACAAGGATGTATACACAATGTGAACAAGTTTTAGGAAACATGACATCAAAATAATGTCCTTATGGGAAGTGGTTGGAGGGATCAAAAGTATTCAAATGTAATGTCCATTAAATTCCAACTAAAAGGCACTAATTTCATAAATATACTTACAATTAATTCATGAGAATGATTTTTGTTTACAATATTTATTGTATGCTTTTGGTTTGATGACTATACTTGTTTGATTGAGAATTCTAGTTCTAGTTTATTAATGTGTGCCACTAGAGGTCATTGCATTTATAATGTGCATGTTATAATATTGTTTTCCATCATCAATCCTATTTTTGTGTACCATGGTACACTTGAGTAGTTAACGCAAGGTATAGACACTTCTGTACATACCTTACCTATGCTTCTCCAACCTAAACAAATAAGGTGGTTTGTGAGGGCATACGGGCCTTCTTGTTAGCTTGTGTTTCAATTTACGGGAAACATTATTTGTTCGTATGAGGTGCAATTGGAGTGGTTTATAAAATAATTCATAATTTATTGTTGTAGTATACTAATAATACATTTGAAGGTGCAAACTCATGATATTTCTCTTGCTAATAGGATTGTATAAGTTATTATAAGTTCATTAATAATTACCATGTTGAGCTCCTTTATTCTTACGGTCAAGTTTGCTATTTTACCATACATTAAAAAAATCATACCTACACCAAATGCTAGCCTAGGTGCAGGTAACTATGATTAGTCATCTGAAATTCTAGGAGAGAACAACTAAGCCCTCATCAATGTAGATGACACTGCAAGCTGCGCCTGCCATCTATATAATATGGTGAACTATAGTAAATTAAAAAGATACTAGAAGTCAAATTATTCAATGGTTTACTCAATTACTACATTCTGTAATTATTAAAATTACAAATTGGTTAGTTTTGATCTAAATGAGGTTTGACACTTGAAAAAAAAAAATAGAATATATAAACATTCCTTTGTTTAGATAAAAGGAAAATACAATATACCTTAAAATGCTTAAGAGGTATGCATTGTGAAATGTAGAGTAAATGTAGTTCATTATGCACCTCTTGGTTCTAGCCTAGCAGCATCATGATAGAAGCAGGTCTAATCCATAAAACTTAAACACTAAGTATTTCATTAGCAGAGAAATGAGCTCAAGAGAAGGCCCATATGGGAATTGGTAGGAGGGGTCAAAAGCATTTAAATTTGAAGTCCTTTTTCAAATAAAAAGAGATTAATACCCTATACCCACTTACAAGTACTTCATGAGGGTAATTTTTTTTTACAATACCATGTGCTTTTTGTTTGATGATTGTCCTTGTTGAATTTGGAATTGTAGTCCTAAGTTATTTTTGTGTCCCACTAAAAGTCCTTGCATTTGTTATTGTCATGTTATAATATTGTTTTCCATCATCAATCTTTTTGTTATGTACCATGGTATGTTTGAGTACTTCACACAAGGTAGTCACCTTTGTGTAGGTACCTTACTTATGCTTCTCCTACCTCAATGAATAGAGTGGTTTGTGAAGGTGTAGGGGCCTTCTCTTGAGCTTGTTTTTCCTCCAAGGTTTGGTATGCCTAAGGTGAAATACTAGGCATATAGAGATGGGGATAGAAAGATCCATTTGTAATTGTCACACCTCTCACGTAATCAATAATTCACTGAATTTCAAATTTCAAGTAACATATCATAGAAGCTTTGATTATAGATTGAGAATATATTGGTTTTCAGTTGATGGTGAATTTGTATTGTTATTAAAAGCACTATAATCAATATTTTGTGCTTTTTACAAATTTTTTTTGCTAGCACTTGTTCTAATTAGAGTCATGTCAAATTTGAATGCATTGTGTCCCTTTTGTTATCTACAAGAGTCTCGCTTCAATTGAGGTATTTTAAAATTGTAAATGATGGTAAAAAGCTAAAGAAATTGTTCCTGGAAGCCTAAAAGATGATGAATATATCCTATTTTGATAATAAAATATAGTATTAGTGAGCGGTTTAAAGCATCAAGTTGGAATAGTGTCCTCTTTAGAATTAAGTGCATATTGTCCACCTCTAGAGGCTTTTGAATACAAAATTGGATTTAGATTTGGTGAATAATTGATTACATTGTATGAGGTTGAGTGAGAATTGAATATTTTTGTTCATATCTCTATGAGTCTCAAATAATGCTGGAATTATTACTCATTACTATGTCACTTACAAATGTCATGATATACAAGAAGAGAACTTACACAGAAAAAAATAAAATAAAATAAAATTGTAGGTTACAGAAACCTACTTTCATCATATTACCATTTTATGAGGAAACCTGTACATTAAATTATCCATCCTCCATGTAATCAATAATTTGACCACATGACAAGCTCTATCCAATATCCCCACAAGAAGCAATAAAAAATATAATTTACAATTACTGAAGTTAATATTAAACATTGTCTATGAATTTTGAAGGCATTATTTGGATTTGCCAAACCAAGACATCTTTAACAAGGCATGTCTCTATTTTTGATGTCTGTTTTCATGCACGACAAATATCGTGACTCCTAGTTGTTATCATCTTACAATTCCATACTTATTTGTATGCAAGCCTTCCTCTACTTCCTAGTGTTTAGCTTCAGCCTAGAATGTCACTGTAGTTCTTACAAACTCCCATTACAAAGACATATTAGAACGCCAGAAACTTCCATTATTGACACGTGGCATTCCCGCCCAATAGTAATAACAAAAAACAATGAGCTTGACTTGATGTGGAGCTCTACAACAAATCCTCACATTATCATTTTATCATTTAAGGCGTTGTACATTTCATTTCTCAGCCGGCAAAGATGGAGTGCACATTAAACTCCCCCGACTCAAGAGACGCTATCATTGATTACGAGGAGCTTCAAAACAAGATAAGAAAAGCTCTACACAAAGCTGTAGAGAAAGACTTACTTGCAGCAAGGTGTTTTGAAGCAGCTAGGCTTTGTCCTTTGTTCTCTGTTCAATCCAATTCTTGCTCAATTGAAGTTTAGCATTTGCCACGCCAAAGAAGATCTCAAAAGTTGACAACACCTGCGCTAGACTTGGTAGCAATTAGAAGGACACTCCAGAGCAATGCTATTTTGCCCCTAATAGAGACCGCGATATCAACTATTGCTGGCGATTTTGCAATTCCAAAAGTAAGCAACATGTGGTTCATCCTTTATTCCCCCATTAATGTTTTAGTTTGTAGAGGCTTGATTTGGTGGTGTTTGTTGCTAAAAAAAGAAACGCCACTAAACTTCTATTGTGGAAAGTGAGAGACCAACAATATTGGAAACATTGCGCGCCAAGCTTGCAAGTGTTTTTTGCTTCATAGTCAAACACATGTGTTTTGTTGAAGGAAATTAGGGTTGTCACAGCGGCCTTAGGAATGTGGTCTGGTGTTTTAGGAAATGATGCACGCGCGTGGACAATTAGTAGAATCCAAAGACATTTCACTCTAGAAAAAGATAGTGTGCACTATTTCCGCTCAATTTGTGAGAGCGACGCAGCAATCAGTGATTTTTTTGTTAGAAACAACACAGTTTTTTAAGACGATGTAGTTGTAGTTGATGTTATGTAAGAGAAATTTGAATGTAGGAAATGCTCACGACCTAAAAAATAGGTCAATTCAGATTTTTTGCAAATAGTATGTTACAACTTACGCTAGTTTGGATAGACATTTTGTCGACTTGTTTTGAAGACAGAAATCTGCTGCTTTTCACTCATCCTACATAAATTTGGTGTACACATCCTAAGAAGATAACGTAGATTTTTGTAGTTTGTTAATATCAACTATTGTCACATTTCTGTTAGTTGTTGTATGACTTGTCATGCTCAATGGGAAGCAAGTACAATGTGTTGTTTTGTTGTTAATACCAAAATAAAATTGAAGTTTCTATATGGTTTGATAAAGTTCAGGAAGGTGATCTTGAACTCAATATACAACATGAATGAGTACCCTCAATGCACTTATCTATTTTTAGTTTGAGTACCATGTCTTTTCATTTATGATGGAAATGTAATATGTTATATGGTAACCTAGTATTTTGATGCAGGGAGAGGGGTGTACGCCACAAATTGTTCATGACATTGGGATTTTCCAAAGTAAGTACAACTTCTTTTAGATGTTTTAATTGAAGCAAACATGCATTGCATAATTTCCTTGTGTTTTGATTATTATATGCACAGCTAGGTGAGACTTTTTGTGAGTGGCTAGGCAAGCAATGGCAAAGCAAGATGAAGGGTGACTGACTAGGGTCAAAGAAAAGGAACAAGCGGGCAACACAAGAGGATGTACCAGCTAATGACAAAAGCAATGACTTGGTTGACGTGGATAACATTGACTTGATGGCAAAAGGCCAACCAAATGCCCAAGAGTTGGAGCCACGTCAACCGGAAGTAGATACAATGAATGGCAAAGACATCAGACATAACCAACATTTTGTTGGTGCTCCTTGTTCTACCAAAGGAGGTTATCGACTAGAAGATTTGAGAGGATGGCTTGAGTTCGATTGGAACAACAATAATTGGTCTAGATATGGCCTATCGTTGGCTGGACCATCTGCAGGAGGTTTTCAAGCGCTGTGGCCCCCCACGTAGTATGCTCCAAGATGAGGGTTTGATAATTGGGGAAGAGGGTACATGGGATCAGGAATCACATATGACTACCGCCCAAATAATGCTGATTAGAGAGGTATACAAAATTCATAACACTTTGAATGCTACCAGATGAGATTATAAACTAAAGTGCTTCACTCTTCTAAACGTGAAGTGAATGTAGTGTCTATGCAATCTAACACAAATGGCAATATTGGTGATATTGGCTTAGACCAACACCTTAAGTAGACAGAAATGTTGAAGATGTGATTATAATAATAACAAGTATAAGCCCCGTCTGCACATAAAAATGAAATGCACATAGTGATTATAACATAGCATTGATGGCTAAGCATTAAGAGTGCTCAATTCTCTTATGTTTAAAAAAATGTGATGATTCCAATGAAAAAAGATAATTACTTGAAATCCAGATGCTTCTTCTTCCATGCAAAACAAATAGTATGCAATGTTCAAGATGCTAAATAGAATGGACAAGCTAAATGAGCTTATAAAGATATCAGTATTATAACTAATACAAATTGATTCTTTCAAGTTGAGATGACGTTAACAAAAAAAGAAGGATCGCCAATAGTTTTCTTTACCAATCAAAAGCACTTTCTCTAAACATACAATAGTTGCAACAATTTATTTTAACCACATTATTTTGATAACTTGTAATGATGCTTTATTTGTAATTTTATATATGTGCAACCATGCTTTTTGAATCTGTGAATTGAAGACGTTGTAGTGGCCTCTCATTTGCGGTCTATGGGAATTTCAAAAATGTATAATTGAATGGGGAGACCTTTCTACAGCGCTAGCAAGGACATGGCATACAACAATCGTTATGAGCAACATAGTTTTGACACAAGATTTCTTGTGCCGGTTGATCAGTATGGGCAAGGAGTACCGCAATCATTGGTTGATCAATATGGAGGAGGAGTATCCCAATCATCGGGTGATCTATATGGACAAGGATTACCCCAGTCAAAGGCTGTCTTTCCATACGCAAATAAGGGGAAAGAATGTGCTAGCCCTCTGTCGTCCTCTTCTGCAAATATTCTAGATTGTGCCCAAGAAGTAGAGGACAAATGATGGCCCCTGCACTTGGATGATAGCGGAGAGCCAACAAGTAACATGGCTAAATATTTTCATAAAGACATTGTTTTGTTTTCCAAGGATTTGAATCCCTGTGAAGGTTGGGATGGGCAGAGTCTTCATGCAAGGCAACGCATGGAAGACCGACTTGCACACGCCTATAAATACTACAAAGAGTCTTCCACACTTTTTGAGATGTGGTTGAGGAAACAAGCGGGGGGAGCTTTAATCATCAAACTTTGTAATTTCAACCAGATGATTAAAGGGGGGGAATCTAAACCATTAGATCTCAGGCAAGAGTACTGGAATGTATTGCTAGAGCGCAAGGACAACAAAAAGAGGAAGGAAAAGTCCAAGCAAATGGCCATTATATCTCAAGGCCGTGGGACAAAAAACACGACAAAGAAATCCCTTGAGAAGTCCGTCATGCTAGAGTTGGTGAGATTAAACAAGTATTCTGGAAAGTAGAGATTAAATTTGTTGGTCTGAGATGCATGTTTCTGTCCTTGATATGGATGTGTCTATGATAATGTATCCATGTCGTTATTAACACTACAATTTGGTTTTTCCAAAGTGTACTTGTGAATAGTGGAATTGGTATAAATGAATTATGTTTAGTAAAATGTGCAAATGCAGTAAAACATATACAATTGATTGGCAGTGACTATTACCTTATTGAGGTAACACGTTGCAAGCATCTGAGTACTTCACAATAACATAGGCAGCAATATGACAATTCCGTTCTATTAGTTGAAGCTGGACATATGCTTTGCCAATTCTAATGAATTCATTGACGCTTGCATTTTAATGTCTATGTCTTTGGTGTAACGATATGTAGGCTTCCAAATTGAAACGCGACCCTTATGACAACAAGATAAGCAAAGCAGTGAATTTCAAGTGGGCAGCAATTCAAGAGGAAGCTAGCAAGAGGAAATGTGAACATGTATTGGTAGTAGCAAGCAACGCTGCATCCATGCTATGCAAGGATTTGGAGAAGCGACTTGAAGTAGCTGAGAAGTTCATGAGCAAATGGAAGCCTAAACTGGAGTCATGGGAGTTAATAGTCACACAAATGGAGCTCTTACAGCTGAAGGAAGGGACTACCTGTAAAACTCAATCAACATCAACCATTACTAATTTGGCACCTGCATTAAGTGGAGAATTAGTTCCACAGCAATCCATGCAGGTGAAGCTCCCTACCATTGTTATCAACAAGGACTCAAATGATGATTTGGGGTCAGACAATGAGGATGAAATGAGATCAGAGAGTAAGGACGACTCCTTGAAAAGCAATGACGGCAATGAAGAAGTACAAGAACTTGCCAGCATTGTTGAACTTCAAGTATTTGTGTCGAAGCTAAGCAGAACAAACAGAAGAGCAACACTGGCGCCGACGACAACATCAATAGTGACAGCCGGAGAAGCATCTTTGCCAAATACTATTATCTCCATTAACAGAGGAGCATTTTTTCCTCGCACTTTGGTGAAAATGCTGTTGCAGGGACCCCTCCAAGTGCACACAAATGCTGTGAGAGGTGCATCACAAGCCGGGTGTGGTGAAACGCAAGTAGAGCGCATTTTTAACGTGGATGCAAGATGTAATGAAGTGTAATGCATTTATGATATGGTGAATTGGTGTTAATAATAAGGGGAGAGGGTTTGAGTGAATTGATTACTATTCATGATCCTAGATTTTCTACTAATAGTTGTAGCCGATGCATGATGAAAATCTCAAGTGGAAGTCATGAAGGATTTGAAAGCAA
Organism: Ulota crispa; assembly: GCA_963920765.1. Taxonomy (NCBI): domain Eukaryota; kingdom Viridiplantae; phylum Streptophyta; class Bryopsida; order Orthotrichales; family Orthotrichaceae; genus Ulota; species Ulota crispa. The sequence goes on from OY987247.1 coordinate 19,209,714, forward strand.
ACACAATAAACGCAATATACATTATGAAATCATTAAAAATACTTGTAGTACTTTAAGATGTGTAAAATTTGCATATTTTTTTTTAGTTTTTGACTGAATAAGTATAACTACAATAGTGTCATAGTCACTCATTTTATTTCTTTTATTTTTAATCAGAATTTTTGAATCCTAGTTGTAAATGAGTTAAATTTTTAATAATGCAATCTTTTTATTTCATACAAATGGTGGGGTGTATGTAGATTAGAGCTTGTTCATTTCAAGTACTGTACTCTGTCACAATTCTAACTAAAATTTGTTTTAGGAATCAAGGAAGTTGCTGTTAAGTGTTCTTGAGGATGAGGTAAGTATGGTGGAAAAGCAGAGAGCAATCCCAATTTCTTTGGAGCAACATTTGCTTGTAGAACATGACACTATCCTTGAGAATTAAATGGAGAAGACAATTATCGAGATGAAAGACAGGAGTAACCAAAAGAAGACATATCTTGCAAATTTGAAAGACAGCAGGAAGGGGGCAAAGGTCAGTTAATATCTTAGACATCATCCATGAGATGTATTGGATTTTCCTTCTCTCTTTAATTTTGTTTGATTATTTTGTTGCTCATACTGCTGGAGAGTGTATTGTTTGCATGCGCACTTCAATTAGTAGTGAGTCTCAAGTTATTGAATTGGACATTGATATTGCGCCTTCCAATGAGAAATTGTACTTTTATTTGAAAACATTGCATATTGTATTCACATCTAGCTTTGTTTAAACAATTATGTTTCATGAACTCCAATGAATTAGTAAAACATATAGTTTAGTACCTCTACAACCCAAAAAATTTGCATTGGATGGATCGTCTTCCTTTGACAATATGTTTGGCTGATTGCAAAAGGAAAAATGAAGCTCAGAACCTTTAGGGGGTGGTCAGACTTGGTTAGTAATCAGAACTATTCCAAATATTGCAATCTAATAATTCTACATCATTCTATTTTAGGTGCTCGCTATATCTAGTGACATTGAAGGTCATATCAATGTTATTGTTTAACAATTTGGTACTAATGCCTGCAACCGCAATTGTCAAAATGTATTAACGGTGTGAGCTTGTAAGGCCTAACTAAGAGTGAAAGTATAGCAGGTTGAAAGCGGAGACCGGTCAGATGTTTTTCTGTTGAGGGATTCATGTTTGCAGACTTTATTGGCACTTGGTTCCATGGTTACTGAAGTCTTTGACATCGACACAACTATCTTGCCATGTGGACCTCATCCAATCTTCATGTGCATGAGGTTGAATACCGTTTTGGCACTAGATGAGCTACTAGCAAGCGTGGAAGTTGATGAGTATGGGAAAATAGAGGCTACAAGCTTGGGAGAAGCTCAGAGAAAGAATTGCAATGTGTGGTGGCCGGCACCACCAGAAATATACGACTGAGCTACAATGACAATACTATTAAAATAAGTGTAGGGCTCTTGTACTCCTTTTTTGTGTATATTCAAGATAGACTGAGTCCTTTCATCTTATTCAATTATGCCTGTTCTTATTTAATGGTTCTTATATTTGTACTTATGGATGTCGGTGTAAGCATTTTGTGTTGTAATTGGAAGGTTCAATAACTTTAATAATCAACGTTCACATGCACTATTGCACTTGTGCAACAGGGAAATTAGTATTTGTAAAGTAGTTTTTTAAGTGGAACAAGTTTACGTGGATAGTTAGGTCTATGTTGACGATATCTTGTCATGACGTTAATAATTGAGAAGAAGAGCCTTCCAACGTTGGAAATACCCCTAGAGCAATTATGGTTCTTTCTATAATTTACACACAACGGATGAATGTCAAATTGTTTATCCATCGTAATTACCATGAAACCACGTGTCACTCTTTTGTAAGCAATTCCATTAGAGTAATTTGTCTAATTGATGATCGACATGCGTCAATGGATGCAATGTTTTCCAAAAACTTATAAAAGAACAGTTCAAACTCATCTGATAGTGTGGCTATAAAAAATGACTTTTAGAAATGCATGTGTGTAATGACTTGTACAACGCAACATGTTTTAATAAACACAGAATGTCAAAATGAAACACGCAATTTTTGATTTTGAAGTAGTGTTCTGCACAATGTTATCAATGTGGAACGCAACATAACCAAGCTTGTACTGTTTTGTTCAAAAAATGCGTTAAAAAAAAATATAAGATTTAACCTAATTTTCTACTAGTGCATGGCATCTTTGTCTAGTTGGCAAGGATCATCAAGTATATCAATTGGAGCTTCATTCCCGTCTCCTACTTAGAATATACTCTGCATAAGGATGAGACTGGAAATCTGTAAGCAACCTCATGTTTTTAGTTAGTGTTAAATTGTTAATATGCACACATGTCTCCAAAGTGTCAATTGTTTGAGTGCTGCTAATATGATTGCCGGGCAAGAACCTCTCAACACCACAGGTGGACATTGTCAAAAATCTCCGCCAAATAGAACAACTTTTCTACCAAAAGGAACATCAGGGCATTGCAAAATGTCACGCAAAGTTCGATCTACTACCTTTGCGCAATGCCGCTGTTGTGCTGAAGTCTTATCCCAAACAATGAGCTTTGCTTCTCGAAGTAACTTGGCAGTGACACCATGTGATGGGATCTTGCACATAGAATCTCTATCAATAGATTTTGGAATCTTAAGCATAGAATGTGTAGTGCGTCTTCTAACCAGCAAAAGAGCTGCTATCCCAAAAGATGCTATTGCAAGAGCAACATGTCCATTTCTTCAAACGGATGCTAGCAAAATGTTGTACACAATTGTTTTTTTTGATCCACCTAGCCCATCGAGGAAGAACATAGCATTTTCTTCTTGATCTACAGCATTGAGCATAGTTAACTTGGCCTCTTTTTGGCAAGCATTAGGTTGGGGCATGTTATTTTAAATTTCATGTTGAAGTTTGTCTCTATTGTAATCAAGTTCAACTGCCAGATGTAGATTAATACGCCTAATTCTTGTAGCTAACGGCATCTTAGGAAAATCCTTCAAACTCTTGCTTGCTAATGCAAGTCTTTTTTTGATGAGCAGTAGGGAGTCATTATATGCATCTTTGATGCTACCTCCATTGATGAGGTGCTGATGTTGAGTATCATGTGACATTTCATCACAATACCTTGTCCACAACAATTCAAGGTGTAGAGGCGAGCAAAATAGTAAAATGGTTACAAACAAATTCCTCAGCCTTCCGGAATTTTGATCAATACATGCTTCTTGTACGCAAGCATTCCATTCAGCATCTTTTTGGAGAAGTCTCAATGCTCCGCAAGTAGCTTGGAATGTGGAGTGCTTCGTGCCGTCTATGGTTCAAAGCTGCTTAAAAAAGGTTGCACTCGATACAATTGTTAAAAGCAACTGTAGGAAAAAGCGCTCTCCAAAGGATAGATGAACAAAGTACATTTGTCCAACAACCTTTTCTCCATGTTGCCTGGTAGACCAAGTTTTTTCTTTGACTTTCCAAATGTGATTAGTAGGAAAAATAGTATAACGTACATTGTGTGAATCTAGATGATCCAAATTGTATGCAAACTAGCCTGTTAGTGTTATTTTTGGTGTTGCACCTCACCTTGCTAGCTCTGCCAAATCATCGCTCTCATTAAAAATGACGCTGTGTTGTCTTTCAAGATGCATAACCAATTGAGTTACAGGTGGCCATTTTGCGTGTTTTTAAAAAAAAAACAATGAATCAACTCCTTCTACAGCACTTAAGTAACGTCCGTCAATGTATTATCAAATCTCGTTTGTTGGACCGGCAATCACCATTGCAACACGGTCAAGACCTTTGTATACATATTTAAAAAGATATTTAATGCTGGAGATTCCAATTGATACCTCAACATTAATATGTGCATTAAATTTTTTTGTGAGGTAAAGGTTGTAGGGTACCACCCATGTGTTTTTGTAATTGAAGCCTCCTGGAGTATTTTGAAAAGTCTGGCCATCATTACGGCACCAGTATACAACGAAGCCATCTTCACCTTGCTTTGTTTTGTTGCAAAAAGACCTTGGATAACGTTTCTTGCATTTCTTACTGACCATGCATGGTGCATTGGGAAACTCTGATCCACATGGTCCATGCAAAAGACATTTTGTCACTGTTTCATACAAAGAGATGTTCTCCTCTTTGGGAAGTTCTGCTGACACCAATCGGTCAATGTTGTCCACGGTAGACATCTTTTGATCTGCTGAATATCTAAAAAGCAAGTGAATGTGAGGGAGTCCTCTTTTTTGGTATTCCTTTGTCCACACATTTCCTATGACTTTGGCAAACCACTTGAGCTTTAGCAAGCCTTGCAACAGAGCTCTAAGCTTGACTTGGAACACTTGGGCAACCAAGTCTGGACAATCAGATGGACTTTGGTTATATTCTAGCTCCGTGGTAATTTCCTTCCAATTTGGGTTGCATGTAAAAGTGAAAAAGCCATATGGTATTCCATTTGTGCAAACTATTGCCATTGCATCTTGATAAGCCTGCATCATGAAATGCAATGACCCAGGAAAGCTCGCAGGAGGAATTCTTTTGGAACCCATTTGTGCAGAGTAAAGTCCGAGATCTTGATCCACTATATCTACCAAATCTTGATATAGCTTTGCTCAAAGTTGGGAATGATTTTGCATAAGATAGTTCAAAGCATTTTGCTCAATTTTTGCAGCAACATCAACAATGTATTGTTGAAATAGCCAACCACCATAATGCAAAAGAGAAGGCTTAAATCTGAAATGCAATCTATATGCATAATACGCTGCCACTGACATTTGCACACGTGTTTGTCCCTTATTGTTTTGCAACGGAAGATTTTCTGTCCTACCATCATCTCTAGCGGGGAAGAGCAACAAATACTGCAAAGCATCACAGGACGGTGCCATTTTGCTAATATGTCTTAATCCACCTCCGTAACGCTGCTTCATCAAGATATCACGATTTTCAACTTCTCTAAGATTGCTAGGAATTATCAAGGCAATCTTGTCTGTTGAAGGCTTGTTGTATCTACGTGGATCTTTTTCATGTCCGTGATCTTGAACAACTATAATAATCACATGAAGTTTTTCTTCTAGGTTTTTTGCAAGGTGATCGGCCGCTTGCACAAAAACATCTACACATGGATTGAATTGCCCAAAGATGGTGCTAAGCTTAGTAAAATGCACTGGATCTAATTTTGGGTTTTGTAGTTGTCTATTTGACAATTCATTAGCAATTTCATGCCACTAGAAGAAATACAAGGATAAACAACTCCACAAATCACAACAACTAGGTCACCAAAACTGCCTTGCAACTGCACAAACAATTGCACAACAACTGCATGACTAGATTGTAGTTGTGCAAATGTTGTGAAGTTGTTGTGCAATTGCAAGGAAATTCTAGTGACCTAGTCGTTTATCCTTGTTTTTCTTCTAGAGTGCACATATACCTGCAAAAAACGCGATAGTTGTCCCTTGGCTGGCTCTATGCCACCAATTAGATGGTAATATCCTCCATGTACCTTGTATGTGTGCACACTCGGCCCAAGTTTGAATCCCACGCTTTGAACTGTTGTAGACGTAATAGCAAATGAAGCATTGTACAATCGCAGGTCTTTGCATAATTTGGTGTTGGTAGGATGATGCAGCATTTCCAAGTACTGTGGTGGTATGCAAAGAGGAGCAAGAAGAACTTTTCCCTCAAAACAACACTTGCTGTATTTTGGAGTACGTAAAGACTCTGTAGTGTGCTCTTCAATCCAAAAGCGAGCTCTACAATGGCAACAACTTCTAGACATGTAGTCAAGCAACGCACAATCTACTTGTGGATCTGCCAAAGGATATTGAATATCGCGCAAGCCCAATAGCTAATGAACTTGCATGCAAAGTCTCGTTTCTTGCAAATTATTTTCAGGTAGAACTTTATGCATAGTCTCTTCTAATTCAATTGTACAGACTTGAATTTGTTAGCAGCATTTTGTCTTTGGTTTTCAGCTTGATTAGCCTAAATTTCTTGCCTGTGTTGGCAAAGATTTTTTGCACGACAAAGTTTCCAATTTTGAGCTTGAATTGCTTGAACATGATCTGACTTTATTTCCTTCCGACGTCCAAAACTAGCTATTTGTCTTTCTTCAAAGTTCCCATATTTGTTGCGTGGAGCCACACGAACTTGTGTGCACTCCTAAAAAAATTAACTTAAATTAGAACTAAAATAGTTAACTTAAATGAGAACTAAAACATTTAACATCAATCAACTGTTGCTCCAAAAAAATTTAACTTCAATCAAAAACTAAAAAGGTCATCTTCAAGCAGAAGAAATAATATAGTGGAAAATGAACAATTTTTTAAGGCATAAAACTATCAATGTTTGCATTAAATTTTTTACACTTACCACTATCAATGTTTGCTAATCTTCTATTGTATCAAGCTCCATTGCTACATGCTTCATGATATTGGTACAATTAAAAGAGACAAAGATGTGGGAGATATTGGTACAATTGGGAGAGACAAAGCTGAGGGAGACAAAGTCATTAGGTTGTGGGAGAGACGAAGTGATGAGCAACAACGGTTCTATGGGTGGAAGAGATGAACATTGGTTATGGAGGTAGGAGAGACAAAGCCTAATCAGCAACATCAATTACAAAGGAGACACAATCCGGTGATGTAACCGCCTAACATAAAATGAAAAACCTAATTGCCTAACATTGGTTATGTGGAAGAAACAAATTGAATCTAACTGACAGCAACCTAACCAACAGGTAAACGGGTCATTTAGCAATTGTATGGACAAGTTGCCAACGTAAGTTTTTTTTATTAATTATAGAAATGTCAGAACGCCCAAGAAGAGAAATGGGGGGTCAATTGTGATGGAGTAGCAACAATGCTTGGATTAACCCCTAAAGGACTAGTTGTATGTACGGGGGACAAATGGGATTTTGGGTATGTACTTATGGCTAAAATACTTTGTGTAATTTTTTGAGACTTTCATGGAAGATGGGGAATTCAAAACTTTGTGTGGGCATCTAATTTTTTCCTCATTCCAGTATATATTGAAGAAGTTGAAAATGAATTTATGAGAATTTTTATTTGGCAGGCAGCCAGAAAACTTCTTCAAAAATTGTATTTTTTAAATATTAGCATTTGAGGTTAGTTCTTTAGACTTAAGTATGTATATGTGGGAAGCTTTGAGTCATTTAATTCTAATAGATGAGATGAAAGTTATGAGAAGTTTTAGTTTGCGTGTAAGCATAGTTTTGAGATTTTTCACACCTACACGCAAACTTAAACATCTCATAACTTTCATCTCATCTATTAGAATTAAATGACTCAAAGCTTCCCACATATACATACTTAAGTCTAAAGAACTAACCTCAAATGTTAATTTTTAAAAAATACAATTTTTGAAGAAGTTTTTTGGCTGCTCGCCAAACAAATATTCTCATAAATTCATTTTCAACTTCTTCAATATATATTAGAATGAGGAAAAAATTAGATGCCCACACAAAATTTTGAATTCTCCATCTTCCATGAAAGTTTCAAAAAATTACACAAAGTATTTTAGCCATAAGTACATACCCAAAATCCCATTCATCCCCCATAAATACAACTGATCCTTTAGGGGTTAAGGTGAAACTTGCACAATGAGGTAAGCAAAGGATAAAGAAGGTTTGATTTATTATTTATTTTGTTTCAGTATTATCCTTATAAAAATAAGAGCGCTTGGTAATCTTCTTTTTTTAATAAGGTTTAGTATTGATTTTATATGAATTACAAGTTGCATTGTTTATGTTCATTATTGATGAAAATTTCTTTAAAAAAAACTATAACCATCCTTTTGCATTCTAACATTTATATATATATATATATATATATATTCTTTATACAAAAATGAACACCTAATTTCTTTCATTACTGCACTCTATTTTACTTTAAGTATAATACGAATACCTACTGCACCTTACTAGCAGCTTCGGAAAAAATTTGCCTAAATTTTTTCATAATTTTGGGCATTCATTGCCTAAAAGTTGGAAATTTAATCACTTTGAAATAGTGCTGAAATTATACAACAAGGTGTTGAAATAAGAACAAAAACACTACCAAACAAGTTTTATGATTACATTACCTTACACATAAATCACAGTATAAAATTTGAGCTCAATATTGCAGCATCAAGTAACATACATGTTCCCGATTTGTTTTTGTCAACTTCTCTATATATTCATTGTACAATTACTTGTTGGATGATTTTCATTTTATTGTGAGACAACCTCACATAAAAATAATAAAACCTTCATACAAAAATAGAAACAAAAGTTATTTTATATGGTCAATAAGCATTAAGGCAACATACAAAGTTAGCAACTACCATTTTTCATGAATGCCATCTTATCAATGATTACTAAAATGAAGATCATCACAAGTTGTTAATCAAATCTATTAGGTACAATGGGTAACTACCTCATTTATAACATTTGACTTAAATGAATGCCTAAATAATGTTTTTTTATTTTTGAAATGTGACTATTTTTTTTAAATTTTTTTTTAGGTCGCCTAATCTTGATTATGCACTTTAATTAATTATTAGGCACTATACTGCCAAAGCTGCTAAGAAGGTACTATATTATCTTCTATTATTGTGTATCAATTTGTTTCTTTTAAAAATAAGAATTCCCATTATTTTGACTTTTATAATTGAATATTTCTTTTATATAAGAATATGATTTTTTCTTTATTCATGTTTTTATTTCATTTGTAGACAATAAGAATTCATACCCACTCTTTTTGAATATTATAATCGTGTTCTTATTTTCCAGTAAAACCAGTGGATGTTATTTCTTTAATATGGTTTTGTATTTTCTACATAAGAATAAGAGTGTCCATTTTTCCTTTCAATGCAATTTGGTGTTTCCTTTAAAAAAATGAAAGCACCCATATTTTTCATTATTTTGGTTTTATGTTTTATTTAAAAAAAGAAGAGTATTAATTATTTTGGTTAATTTTGAATGAATGATTTTTTTGTAAGAACAAAAATAGTCATTTTTTTCCTTTATTAGTATTTTCTTAGTTTAAAAATAAATTCAGATTATTGATTATAACCTTATTACAATTGAGTGTATCTTTATAAGAGTAATAACACCCTTTTTTATCATCACTAGTTTCTATATCTTTTGTATAACTATAAGAATGCCAAAATCTTTTATTTACTATTTGGCACTCTTCTATTTATAAGCATAAATACACATGTACTTTCTTATAATGTGTAGTCACTTGAAAACAAACAAATGACATTTCTTTATAACTTCATTTGCATCATTTGGAAATATTTATTATGAGCTATTGTACATTAGTTACGTTACTTCCTTGCTTTCATTTATGGTCATTAACTTAGTCAGTTTTTTTAAAGGCATCCCGTCACGTTCACTTCTAAGATGATTGGTGATATCCGATTGGCGGTCTAGCAAGTACCGCTAATTGACGAGAGTGTTTTGAGTTGGGAGCGTTCTTTCTTGTCTTGTGATTTTTATTCTCAGCTTTTCTATTTTGCAACATTGTTGTTCATTTTGGAGCCTTCTTCATTTAGAGAGATTATTGGTGTGCATTACTTGCAAATATTGAATAGAGTAAGATACAAGACAAGATTTTGTTGTATTGGCAAGCTAGGAGGGTGCTGCACCTTGCAACACAAAATTGCGGCGAGGACATACAATACTTCTTCATTTGCCTTTTGCCATTGTTTTGCTCCATGCAACTTCATTTGCGACCTGAATGTCTTTTGTTTGCTTGCAATTGGACAATGCTACCTAATTTTCAACTCCATTTTAGTGCACTTCCTTTCCTAATCAATTTAGGGTGGATCTACTTGCGTTGCAATCTTAATTGATATAGTAAACATGAGTTGAATTCCAAAGCATCTGTGCAACTATGCTAGTTGAGTGTGATTAACAACAATGTAGTGATGCCATTTTAGTGTGCGATTTTCTTCAAAGACCACGGAAAAAAACAAGGGGTGGGATCACTTAGGGTTGGAAGGAAGGAATTGAAGTGTGTCAAGGCCTCTTGATAAAGTCACTGTTTTCAATTTATTCTATGCGTAAGATTTATTCATTTTGTTTTTGGAGGTGTAGTACTCATTTTCTGGTTCTTGTTGAAGAGTTTGACAAAACCCATTGTTTCCTTTCATTCTATTGTACTAGTACAAGGTCTCTTGCATTGTTGTATTGTTCTTTCCCTCTTAAAAACATATAAAAAAGTTCAGGGTTTCAATTTCCATTCCAATGCTTGTATTGTTTTGAAATGATCCAATAAAATGTATAAATCCTATTTTAGAGTGTGGAGGAAGCTATTGAGCAACCCCACTTCAAAATTGTACACTGCATGATATCCCTAAACGTTCTATTGTAATATGTGTAGTGACTTCCCACCTTTTGCGTACAACTTTGTACTTCTTGTACGATTTTAGATGTATAGTACTTGTTACAAATAGATTACATGCGCCTTGACTACTTTCAGTCTCTTCTTTACTGTAATTTTGTTGTAACATTGAGTTGTTTGAATGAAAATGCAGTGTTTAAACAAATTTTCTTCTAAAAAAGAAAGTTCTAGGTTTAGGGTTTACATATTCAAGGCATTATTTTACGTCATTTTCCTTACTCTCTAATCAAATGCATGAATACTACTTCAGGGCAAGAAATGACTAAGGTGCAAGGTAAATGGTCTACCTTTGTGTTACAAGCACAATTGCGGAGGGCCAATGTCCTCTCCCATCTATGCAATGATGCTACACGAGGCACTCCTTTTTAGGAGCAGCATGTCGTAGTAGAGGCAGTGGAGGATGAAGCCCTTGCAGACACAGACAAAAGTGACGGTGAGGAAACTAAGGGGGCCAAGGGTAGCGATGGCAGCAAGGAGGCCGAGGGTAGCGACGGCAATGAGGCGGCCGAGGGCAACAACAATAGCAAGGGGCCGAGGGCAACAACGGCAGCAAAGGGGCCGAGGGCAGCGATGGCAGCAAGGGGGCTGAGGGCAGCAATGGTAGCAAGGCGGCCAAGGGCAGCGACAAAAACGTAGGGGCTGAAGGCAGTGACAGCAATGAAGGGAGCAAGGGAGATGAGGCCATTGCTAAAGGGGACAAGTTGGACTTTGATGTTGATGAAGAGCTGGAGAAGCTCTCCAATCCACTACTAGTACACATGAGAGAAGATTTTGTCATCAAATACGGATTCAAGGACGAAGGGTACTTGCCAAATTGTTTAACAAAATGGCATGGGAAACCTTTTGACGACAACAAATGGGTCGCTCTTTTTGGAAAGCCAGTGGAGAGAGACAGACTCTATGGTTATAGTTAGAAGAAGGTCAAGTCCTAGAGGATCCAGAGTAGGATCAAGGAGCTCCTACAAGCTCTCGATCAACAAGGAGTTCCTTGTACTTTGCTACCTCACAAGATGGCCAAGGAGATTGTTTTGGAGAATGAAAATGTACAAGTGAATTGGGCTGCCTATGGAGAATCCACAAACAAAACTCGGCGTTCTAATCATGAGAGGAATGTTATCCACTTGCAAAAAATGAAGAAAATGAAGGAAAAGGTGAAGGAGACTAGAAAGGTGGGTCAATAGCCCTGGCAAAAACGTCACGTGGACAAAAGAGAGCTGCAATCAAAGGTTTGCAAGGAGAGAGGGAGCTCAATGGGAGGAATAGTTTTGGAGGAGGCAAAGTGTAACTCTAGGTTTGAGTATTTGGGCCGATTGTTGGCAGTGGAGAACCAAGAGCTTGAGGCGCTGTTGGATGCTGAGAAGGGAACTTCTACAGCAAAGGAAATTCATTATGAGAGTTTGAGTCATCACAAAGGGATACTCAAGATCATGAAGGTGAAGTAGAAGGAATATGAAAAGCAATTAAGTGCAGCAGCATCTGCAACAGTGAACTTGAAGTTGAAGGAGAAGGTGGACGCCTACAACAATTTAGTATTTGGCTTACAAAAGATATTGAATAAGTTGGAAAAGTTTTGCTCTTCCAAAGAAGAGAATTTTAAAGTGAAGTGCCACCAAGTTGTGCAAATGCGGATGCAGGTTTGAGCTTTACAAGAGGAGCATGCTTACCTAGGGCGTGCATCATATGGGCTCTACTTGCGACCATTACTGCTGGTGTATGGAGCAAGTGAAGGAGGTAGTGGAGGAGATTCTTTGTGCACCCTATGTGCTTTTCCTTTCCCCCATTTTGAGATGGCTGTCTTTGCTTGTAGACACCCATTACCAAAAAACCAAGCCAACATAGGGCTGCGACTCACAAATATCAAGGTAGTTTTTTCCAAGCTTTGCCTAACAATAACCATAGCCCATACAAGTCACTTTTGTTGGCATTAATAGTGACAGTGTGGGTAAGTGTAGAAATCTTGAGCGTTGCTATATGCGTGGGAGTTGCCAATGTTGAATCGCGGATTTGAAAATTTCAGGAACACGTTGGTACAGTATGCACAACTGTCTTTTTTGTTCAATGAACTCTATTGATTTTTACGATGAGGCCATTTTGATGGTTGTTTATAACTTTGTATTGAAGTTTTCCATAGACTGATTCTTGCAAGTGAAGAGCGTTGATTTTTGCTAGTGGAGAGCGCTGATTTTTGCGATAGAAGAACTCTAAGTCTTGGGAATCCAAATCATAGTTGATTCAGCTAAGAGCATTGTGATTTAGTGCTTTTGCAAGCAAAGAGTTGGTTTAGGGTTTGTTAGGACAAGATAAGATGAGGCCCAGGACTGAAATTCAAAGTATCATTATGTATACCCAAACCGGGGAAGATGGCAAGTTCATCCCAAGAAAGATTGAAAGAAATTCATGGGTTGCTTTGTACCCAGGAAAGAGAGGCGCTTATGCAAAAGATTCAAGGAAGTATGGTAGCACTACCATTGTGAGTGCATACAAAGCAAAGTATTGGAATTTCAAATGAAGGGCCTCATAGTTTCTATTGTGAAGGTTAGCCATGCCTATATGCATCAACAACTCCAGTTCAACCCTCCTGCCCCAGCATTTGATGCAGCTTGCAATTGTAAGATTTTTTTATGTTGTTTTGCTGTGTTTTGTTTGCTTGCCTGATTGCTCATTGTAATTAAGGTATATACACCCATAAGCGTCAAACTAAGGATTTTGAACATGATAAGTATCAATAAACTACTAGCAAATTATAGGATCCTATTAGGAACAAAAAAAATAGTAAGTCTGCATTTTTTAATGTATTATTTCAATAATGTGAGAAAAAGTTGTGAATTTTTAAAGAGCAAATTGCCATTGCACCCATAATCACTTTCAAAATTTCATGTTCACATGTTGTACATCCTTGTCATTACATCTATCCACTTCCACAGATTTTCCAAGATTTTCAAAGGTGACGATTATGGGAACACTGACATTTACGGGTGTACATACTTTATATTGAATCCTGATGTTGCCATTGGAAGAGTTTATAACTCAATCTAAACTTCATATCAGACATATATCCAACACTATATGAAGACTGGATTGACCCGCTCAGTATCATGGAACCAATATGCGTTATGCATGCTGAAATTAGAGAGGCTACAAGAGGTGATCGAAGCCACAAAGATCTATTGGATGATTCAATCTTCTTTTACAATGCAACATATTATCCTATCCAAGGAGGATATGGCTATGTGAAAGCTATACCACTTTTGCATTTCAATGACTCGGAGTGGCCGTTACTAGACATGGCTACCAGCAAAGCATTTAGAGCTCATTTTCAAGAAGATTTTTGAATGTCCATGAAACCAAATATTGGGAGCAAAGCAACACATCTTAGTTGGTTTACGCCCATAGGAATTAAGGTTTGTTTTATTTGCATATGCCCCCTACATATACAAAACGCGCACATTTTTCTTCTTCAAAGAAATGTCAAAGGAACTACTTGATTCTCTAATGGACCAAGGTTGGAACGGAAAAGGAACATGGGCTGTTGATCACATCAAATGCCAAGTTGATTTAGGGACATTACAATTTAAGTATCATATTAGCAGATTGACCCTTTATGCCAACTTCTAGTATAACAAATGGAGAGTCATTGAAGGGAAGTAGCAGCAACTTGATCAAAGTCAAGATGTCCAAGTTGTGTTGATTGATTGTGAGATGGGGGATTGGAAACATCAAGTTGAAGTAGGATATAGCTAGAATTTGGTCTCCATTTGTAGTGAGATTCTCATGATAAGACCAAAAGAGCTTGACTTCACAATGTTCATAGTGAGAGACAGATATCCTCCTAAAAATGTATCATTTCTGATCATCCTTGTTTCTAATTCATTTTTCAAGTAACTTGTGTTTATTTACAGGAAGTATGCTTGCAGATTTTTACCACTTCATTAAAATTGAAGGATTATGACATGAGTCAGATTTGTGTACATGGTGATTCTAATTTCACTTGGAGTGATTGCTTAGTATTAGCTTATGGAAAAATTTCATGGATACTCCTAATAATTTCATAGATACCCTTGCTTTTTCAAAAATTTCCTAGATACCTTTGGTCCAAAATTTTCAAGCTTTTTTTGTTGTGTATGCCACTTACCTTTTTCCTTGTGTGCACACATAACAAGAAAGAAGTAGTGTCCAAATAAGGGGAGAAGGGAAGTGGCAAGTACAACAAAAAAACGCTTGAAAATTTTGGACCAAGGGTATTTGAGAAATTTCTGAAAAAGCAGGGGTATCTATGAAATTATTGCAAACTTCAAGGGTATCCATGAAAGTTTCCCTTATTTTTTTCATGTTCAAAGATATTTTTCCCATTAAATTAGACTAATTTTTTTTTTTTTTATAGGTAAACAGAAGGAATGAAAATAAACACATAGCTAGAGATGTGTTACCTTCGCATTGACTTCAACTTATTCCAGATCTTGTGAACTTGACAGTGACACACAACCATTGCAAAGCCTTGACAACTGCATTGAGGTACAAATTTACAATCTAGGAGCTTTTTCTAAACCAATTTGCAAGTCACAATATAAGAGCTTTGACTGAATCAACTGGAGGCAGTGTACTTACATAATAATTGTGTGCAAATGTTACGGTTAGCACATTAGTGGCTCAGTTGCAAGAAGATTGATGGCCACTTCTTTGTCTTCTTAAGATACCCACTTTGACTCCACTTGTTCACACTTTTGACGCCACAATTGACTGTGTGCATTAGCTGATGAAGCAAGAGATGCTACTCTCTTCTTCTCAATTTGTGCCTCAGCTATAAGCCACTCATCAGATTCTTGACGTAGACTTTTTGCAGCAGGTTCAATTTGTTCTTGAAATCGGTGATGGATTATTTGATATCACTATTGATAGGTCTGAAGTAGAGGATTTTTCTTTGATTTCCCGCCTCCATGTTGGGTATGCCTCTGGTATGCTGCTTTAGCAACATAATGAGAATATTCCATCCCTTGCATGGACCATATAGATAAGCTGCCATATTTTTCTACAAACCAAGGAGCATGCTTTACAAAAGAATGCTCCAATTCCATAACAATTTTTTTCATTTAGTATGCAACAAGTAAAAACTCATGATTTCAAGTTACATATTGCTAAACCTAGAGGGACAAGTTAGAATGAACTTACAATATAATGGGTGACTTGATGTTCAATAAAAGCTTATATGTAATCCTTGTCCCATTGATGAACCAGTTTTTTGAATCCGTATTTTTGCAATTCATCAAGATGTAATCCATGAAAGTAAGGACCCAACTTGTCTAAGCCTTGCTAGACATCAAGTTTTGCTCTTCTATTCTCTCCAGAATCAATGAAATTATTTTTTGCTGCCACTACGTCTATGTATAGCTTTGTAGAGCCACCTAGGAGTCTTGAAGGTTGGAACAAGCGAGTAGTATGTACACCATTGAAAGACGGCTTGCTTGGAACATTTTTTTGTTTACCAAAAAGTTGGTCATCTTTGAAGATGATGATGTTACTGCCGTGTGCTCTCGTTGTAGATATGACTTTCTTCATTTTGCAAATAGCTACTTCTTTCAATTTTGGGTCACAAATAGTCCAAATAAATTGGAAATGCAAATGGATGATCTTTTCAACAATGCAATTGAATGCATGGAGCGTACACATGTGTATACTATCCATGGGTATTTTGAAGATTGGCTTCCAATGCCCACAAGTTGGAACTCCAGTGACATGCTTGGATTGATGTTAAGTTGAAAATAGACCAGCGGCCCTACTTTGAGGGTGATTTGTCAATGCAATGATAGCTTCCTCAGGTGTTCCAGTTACAGGCTTGGATCATTTTTGTTGGCAACAAACGCATCTTTGGGAAGCACAAGCACCATGTGCTAAATTGTACATGCATTTCACTGACTTCATATTAGCACAAAGATGCGACTCTACAGTGAATTATCCAATTCCAAGTACGTTGAGCTTTTGTCTTCCTTCCTGTGCAGCTATCAATGTAGGAATTTGTGTCTGATTAAACACCCAAGCTGATATTTCATAGGTCTCTTTGGGAACTTGAAAGCATCCTAAAGGCCATATTTAACTTTCTGATTGTACGGCAATATATTGGGGGCTTTTGATTGAGATCTCAATGTTCAAGGCCTTGTTCATCAATGTTATACTTACTCTTTCAAGCTTTTGTGCTTGAACAATTTCAGCCTCGTCTAATTTTATACAGAATTTGAGAAGATCTCTTGCCAACTCTGAAAGAGACATTTCAAGTAGAAATTGACATTAAAATCTACTCATGATTGGCAAAGATGACCATCTAACTCCTAGTAAGTGGTTTCCTTGACATCTTCCATTGTGGTTTTGTCATCAACAGGGCAAGCAACCAAATAGGTGACAAAAGCTTGACTTGTAAGGAGCATAATCAAGGAGTAAGTTTTGGAGGAAGCTCATTGAGGAGATCTTTGCACTTAATCCTTAAACATTAGAAAGGCTCTCTGCGACCAATACAATACAAGGTATTTTTCTTGTATTTGGAATGGATCCACACCTCTACTACATCTGAGATCAACAAAGAAGTTGAAATATAGATAATTGCGGTTCTAATGAGCTATTTGAGATCCCAAGTAAAATTTCTTGATGGTAGCAAATGCCAATCATACAACAACTTATCTACTATGTTCTTGTGACGTTTAAGGGTTAAAGAAGCCAGGCTTTTGAAAATACCTAGAAAAGCTTGAAAATATAATGTGTGAAAGTGAAGCTATAAAGTAACATACCTGTTGGATTTATTTGGTAGAGCTGTACCATGGTCTGCTGAACTTGCTCTATGTTAGCAAAAAAAGAATTTTGGTTTGTCAACTTAACATGAACTGGATCTTTTTTTTTAGTCCTTTTTTGGCAGAAAATGAGCCTCAGAATTCAAAGAGTAGTAGTTGTCCATATAGTCTGCTAATTTGGCATTGAATTCTCTTTGCAATAAAGAAACATGATATGGCTTTGGGAGTCCAATACGTAAACCCTACCTTGCTAATTTTGTGCCACACCTCAATTGCTTATACATTGCAGCATATCCATCTTGAGTTATACCGCTCTTGTTGCAGGTTCTAAGAATTTGCGGAACACCAACTACCTCCCCAATTTTATTGAGATACTAGTTTGTCACGTCTATGGTAACTGATCTCAAGCTAGGGACTCAAGCATCGATTTGACTTTAGTTTTTGACAAGATACTGGCAAAAAGTTTCCCGGAGTCAACTTGTTGTTTTCAAGAGCCACAGAGCCGTTCTTTTGTATGATTCAACACATTTCTTGCTTGAATATCATGAACAATGGTCGATACAATGATCAAACAAGGAAGTCTACGCAATGCTTTTGCATGACCTCTAGTTTGTGACAACATGGCAATGTCTCTACGCTTTAGTACTAGTTTTTGACAACCGTATGATGTTGACTTTTAATCTATCCCATTTTCTTTGCAATTGTGCCAAACTCTTCAATGCATTCTCACAATCTAATTTTATAGTTGCAAGTTCAAGTGCGTGACTCTATTCTAATGCTTGGAATTTCTTGGCATGCTCTCTCATCTTTTGTTTATCTCTAATTCAAGCACTTCTTTTGGGGTGAATGCATGGTTGAGTGGTTCAAAAATGTGACAAACTATAAAAACTGCACTTACTCAATTTCCAAATGCCAAAATGGTACATTGGAAATTTTCAAAAAAGAAAAAAAAAGTCCATTCCAAAAATTGAAATTTTATTGTAACTACAATAATGTTATTTAGTTTCTTTTTTGGCATTTTATGGAGGTGCAGAGGACTTTTGAAAAAATGTGAATGTGACATTTTTACTGTTTGCAAATTTTTCAAGGACTTTTTTAAGACGATTTCATTATTTAAGAGAATACAAAGGATTGTAATTCTAATGGGTATTTGGATAAACTTTTAGAAAATTATAATCTTATTTTATAAATGTGTATTGAATGTTTGCAATGGACTTTTTAATGCCTTTTTTAACCTTGGACCTTACAAAGTCTTTTTTTCCTTTATCTTTTTTTTTTTTTTTTTTTTTTTTTTCAACTTGAATATTTTTCTAAGTTCTAGAGGTGCTTCTTGAGGTAAGGACTTTTAGAATAACTTTGATTGATTTAAATCTAAGTCCTAGAACACAGCCTGTAGTGTGTGATTTCAAAAACAACACATCCAAAAATATTAGGCTGTTGACTGAGTTTATAAGTCCATTATAGACATGAAGAAGTCACTTAGCAGCCTCGACACTTGATGAAATTACAAATTAACACTTGAGTCAAAATCCTTAAACCAACTTAAGGGATTTTGAGAATAAAGACTCTTGCCAAAATTGAGCCACTCAACCTTGCATTGACCCTTTGCTTGCATGCTCTCGTCAAACTCGCTTTGCAAATTTGCTAACTCATTGATTTAAATTGCTTTCACGAACTTCAAATTATTTTATGCTAAAATAATCTCAATCTACAATAGTTGTACTTCTTTTCAAGACACTTCAAATTCTCTATGAAGTATATTCTCTAATGTATGTATGGCAGCAAGCTCTCTTTGTTTTTGTAGTAGCAAAGAACTGAACTCATTGATATTTTGCCTCATTCTATCAATTTCAATAGAATCTTGTCTTGGCAAATCAAGCAATCCTTGAGAATTTAATAAACTCTTAGTGTACCCTAGCATTTTGTTCTCCCCTTCTCCAAAAAACTCTAACACACTTTTGACATCTACAAATTTTGAATGCTTCCCAGACAAATTGGCTGGATATATCTTACCATCTAGCCACAAATCAAAATTTGTATTACTAGCTCTTCTTTTTGCCGGAAAAGTGGACTTTGGTGTCTGCTTGTGAATCATGCGACCACAAAGAATTAGTGGTTGATATTTGCCTCCAATTGAAACTTGCACTTTACAAGGCGTTGCATCATCTACCCTTGCATTCACATTGTTGTCCATAATTCCAAATCAACAGTACAAATCTTGCATGCTACAATTCAATCCTTACAATTCAATCTTGACACAATCTGTGCAATATAAGCAACATTCAACTTTGAGCAAACAATATTGTAAAATTCACGAAAACAAGAAGCTCCATTGTTTGGCGGGGTATCACACATGGATGATATAAATCAAACAAGGCAAGCTGACAACGATAAGGTGCTTCAAGGAAAGGACGTGTTCAACAGGCAAGTAAAAATCAAGAAGAGATCAGCATCGTTCAATCTCTGCGTGGGC
This sequence comes from Ulota crispa, assembly GCA_963920765.1. NCBI lineage: Eukaryota > Viridiplantae > Streptophyta > Bryopsida > Orthotrichales > Orthotrichaceae > Ulota > Ulota crispa. Next base: position 19,229,363 of record OY987247.1, read on the forward strand.
AACAACTGCTTTAAGCGGCTACATGGGAACAGTCCATGTCAAGGCCATCAAGGAGAATAAAAATGATTGAGTGAACGGCCTTATTGAGGCCTGGTTTTTTTGTAATGTGTATCACCTGTGGTGTGCATTGGTGACTTTCACCAATAGCACAGAATGTTGTGCATTGAATTGCAAGCAAGTTCAGCCCATTGAATTAATCATGAGCTTTGGTTGGAGGGGTGTTTGTGGGTGTGGATGTCTTGGAGGTGGGAGTAAAGAGTGGTCAAAGTTGAAGGCAGAGTGTAACATTGTTATCACTGGAGAACTAGCAGCTAGGAGTGATGCAGCAGCAAAATTGCGTACAGCCATCCAATAACTTAGAACAGCCACCAATGAAGAAGGTAATGTTCTACAACTATATTATGATTTGTAGACATTCTTATTGATTGGTACATATGGTGAAAGCCAATCACAAATTTTCATGATTTAAATTGTTTGTGGTGCTTGATATTTAGAAAGTTAGTTTTTGTGGCATTTGTTGAATTGTTTGTATCATGCTATGTCAATTTTGTATACTTTTATAATGTTTTGTGTATACTATTATCTAAAGGGTACTTTGAGATTATAGATATGTACTAAATGTTCATTTTTTATCTCACGGATATATTCATTTCAATTTTGAATTTCAAATTTTTATTGTTTTGTAACGTTTTAGATGCATTGTTACTTGCATCTGCATTGGATTTCTTTATTTGGAATCTATATTCAACATAGTTTTACTTGTTGTATGTCTTGTAGTATGTTTAGGACATTTTGTACAAGTTCAAGTATTGTTAGTACCTACGGAATCATACTAGTGTTTGGAATATATTTTGTTCTTCGCTAGATTAAATGATTGGTACTATGTGTATGTACATATCGAACAAACTTGTACCTTATGTATTGTGACTAGTGACAAGTTTGTATGGTTGTACCCAAATTACATACAAATGTGCTATACTCAATTGAAGATTGTATTTGGGTGTAGGGCTTGGTTCCTTGGATGGAGAAAGAGGGGGAGGAGATTCTACCACAAGATTAGGAGGCAATGAAGTGGGGGTAAATGAAGAACAAACTAGCAAAGAAGTGGGTCTTGTCTCCAGGCTATAAGAACAATTGCAGGGGGCACTTTTTGGACCAGTGGTACCTTTGACACAAACATCAGCTGGGTACCATTTTAAAATCCTTCATTCTATTTTATTTAATTATTTATTTGTGCAATGTAACCATCAGATTACATTGCGTACTAGATTTACAACTCAATTTTTTGAAATGTAGGATGGAGAGGGAGGCGCTCTAATTGACTTTAGCCACTACCAAAGATGGAGGGGATTGATTGGTGGTGCAAGGCTGTCAAGACTTCTCTAGTATTGGATGTGAAGAGTGTACTAATGCAATACAAAATTCTAGTGTACAAAAGATTGGGTATGAAGCTTGAACCTTCCATAAATAAATGTGGAGTTTCTCTTATAGTGTTTTTGAATATTTATAACTCTACGGATATGTATGTGTGAAAGAGAATATTTACACTTAGTTGATGTGTGTTTGTTGGAATGTACTTGTGTCTCTTGGAATGTTGGGGCAATTCAAGGAAGAGGATTAGATCAACATCTCCACATGAAGCTTAATAGACATATGTCATGTTTGCTAGGTATTACATCTTCACAAATTAGATTCCAAATGTACAAATTTTAACAAATATATTCATGTTTACTATATCAAATGTGAAGGTGTAATGGAGATATGTATGTTTGGTATGAATATTGTATAGTTTTTGTGTATACAAACAACTTACTACAAATTTGTATAAAGGTGTACGTTTTTGTGAAATGTGTGTCTTTTGGAATGTAGAAGCAGATCAAGAAAGTGCAATTTGTGTACAAATTTGTTCACGTGGTTCTGTTTGGAATGAGTAATCTATATCAATCAAGAAGCAAATCACAGTAAGAAGGACCAAGATGGTCATCCCAAGATGGGCGGTGATGGTGGACACTACAATAGTGAAGAACACCCTAGCAAAGAAGAGATGGCTGAAGCCCCTATGGAACGGCTGGTCAAGTGTGTACTAACGATTGGTGAAGGAGGTATTGGAGAAGCCACCTCCAGCACTGGAGGTGTTGTTGACAAAACCACAGGCACAGTTGGAGGAGAAGGTCCTACTATTGCCAAAGTTGGAGGGAGAGAATGTCCTAGTATTGGGGAAAAGGTGGATGACAAAACCCCTAGAGAAGAAGTGGAGGCAGAAGGCATCATAGGAGAAGGAGAAAATGAGGTTGCTGAACCATGATACCTAGCAAGATCTAGGTATGATATTGTTTTAGAGCTTTTTCATTTTCTGTAGTTTTCTTATGTTCACAGATAATGGGTGCAGTATGTGCAATTATATCACATATGTGAATTTTTTTTTAATTTAGGGGGAAGAAAAGGAGGTCTACAAAGACAGCAAAGCAAAAGAATAAGAAGCCTAAGCAGGCAAGACCCAAAGTGAGCAGATCAGCACCAGTGAAATGGGCAAGGGATGCACCTTCTCGGCACTTGTAATGTTTACTTTGCAGTTCTATTCATGAAGACTATTAGAACCGCTACATCAAGCTTACATGTTTTTGAGGTTGTATTTCTGTCTATAGGAACAATTGTGGTATGATGCACAAGACTTGTCTAACGGATTGGAAAAAGTTCCAATCACGGTGTGTGTGCCAAAATGGAATTCCATGCTTTAGAAGAATTTAATTACTGTTTTCAATCTAAGCTATCTACAGTTGCATCTGAGAAGTTGGCTAAAATGAGATTGGATTTCTCTACTTCTTGCCAATGTGGTGAGTATACTTGTCGTGAGCATGCATGCTGCTGTGGGGTGAAATACCTTTTGTGCTTGTGTGTGGCGTATGACAAACAAGGTTGTTTACGGAGTTCTATATTATCAACCAACAGGTGAGAATATTGCTAATGCCATTGCTCTATACATTTTTTGCTAACTCACACATCATATAGTCTTAATATGTTGTATACAAGAACATTTATTTTGTTTTAACCGTGTACTCAATTGTACACAGGGTACTAACTTTGTATTGATTTGTACACTTGGCAAGTGCTGAAAGAGGAGACAATATTTTGCACTGTACAAAGTTGTGAGGACAAAGGTTCTACCTGCTCGGATCATATCAACAGAGTTTTTCTTCAAAAGTGCAAGGACTTTTGCGATTGCAAAGGAAATAGAGTTCTTTAGAGGGGAGTACGCATTCCCATCAAGGTTTTCTAGACTAAAAAGAAAGACTGGGGATTGCAAGGGAAGAAGCACATCCAGAAGGGAACTTTAGTCTTTGAGTATGTAGGAGAGATAATTACAAACGTGGAGCTCATGCAATGTAGGATCTTTTTGAAGTTGGAGAAGTCACAGGCATTCACGCTAGCACTTGATGCGGATTGGAAATTTGAGCTATTGGTGACTAATGATGCGGCATTGTGCATTGACAGCACTTTATGGGGAAATGTTAGCAGATTTCTAAACCACAGGTACTAGACACATGTATACCTTTATATAATTATGAATTGCATTTGTTGCAAATGTTATTGTATACATCAATGGTTCATGGTATTTTATGAGAGGCTAGAGATTCCTTTTCTTGCTGGGTGAACTGCTCAAAATTGAGAGTATTTAGGGTGGAAAATTCATATTTTGTATATTACTATAGTAAGTGTTTTAGTAAGTTGATTGTAGTTTTGCTGACAAGTGAAGGAACTTGCGTGTCAATGTCTTTTATGTACTTGTGTAATTTTTGTCAATTGTGCTATCAAAATGTAATGTTAAGGTAATAACTAGTTGTATTTGACTCTTTGGTTTCAAAAGACTTCTATAGTTGTCGGGATAGCACTTTGCTGTTGGTTTAAGATTTGTTAAAATTGAATTTTACTAGTTCTTGCAAATAAGTTGCTTAGATTCTCATTAGTTGCAGTTGCTTCATTTCCAGATGTGAAGATGCCAACCTCATTGATGTGCCCATCAAAATGAGCTGCAAGGACCCAAGACTTTACCATATTGCATTCTTTGCACAATTGGATATTCCACCACTAGAAGAGGTGACTTGGGATAATGGGTGTAGTTTTGAAATGCCAATTGTAGATGCTATGGTTTTGTTTTGTTGTAAGTGTGGTAGCACTCGCTGCTATGACAAACAAAATCCCCCATTTTGTCCGAGAATCAATTTCTTACCATCATGTGCAAATGGATGTCTCTATTTGGTGGAGTTTTCAATGACCTTTCCAATATTGGATGTGTATCTAATGTTAGGAACTCCTTTTGCAATACCATATTCATAGATGTTTCATATGTCTAGATACTTGCTCAAGACATGTTAGTGTTTGAAGACAAAATGATTAATTTTATAAAGAAGACAAGTATATTTCCTTGTGAATTTGTACAAATTTTATACAAAACTGTACGCTAGGTATGGAGTTGTACACACGGTATTATATATGAATGTGTTGCAAATAGGGAGAACACAAATCTATGACTACTATACATTGGGATGTGTACTTTATTATGAAGTGAAGCAATAAAGTGCACACAACGCATGGACTCTATGAACTAGGTGTGCTTGTTTGATGCAACCATCTAGCATTTCACTTCCAAACCCTTCCAATCCTTGAAATACTTGATGCAACAATTGCGCGGACATGTTCCAAAATTTAACTCATAGAGGGACACCAAACGCTATGCCGCTCCTTTGATGTACTTTCACCCGTGTTTAGTTTTGGAGAGGCTATCGTCATTTGTACAAGCTATTGACTGTATTTGAGTTTCTTGTCTTAAAGTACTAAACAAGCCACGGACCGCATGCGTTGAAGGTGCTCCCAAATTTCCTTTCATTTTTCCAACTTAACAAACAATGAACAATAATACCAGAAATAATAAACCATATAATCCATGAGATTTGTGCTTTAAATTTAAATACTTATAGGAGACCAAAAATGCATGGACAACCTTCTTTGATACCCTAAACCGCCATACCAAAACAATCAATGAGATGACAACAATCCTTCACATGAAATGACAAACCAATGCAGTTTAAAAAAATCATTGTATATCATTACTCTTGCAAACAAATTAGAAAATAGTATCCAGAGTTCACAGTCCCTCTCAAGCAATAAACAAGCTTAAAATAACAATTTCACAAGGCACTTCAAATGGGAAAAAAACAATCTCTTCTATAAATATGAGATGCCCATGTCGCTAATACTACTTAAAGCTTGCACTATATAGAAAAGAACCACCTATATCCAACTCATTGTAAATTCTAGTAGTAAATGGTAGTCATCTGGCCCATGCATCTTGTAGTACAATGTCCATGTGTCGTTGCTATGACTATTCAACCTCATAGTGACAATTCAACGTCCTTGGTAATCATCACCATTATACTCCTGAAAAATGGCACAAATTTTCCTCAAAATTGAAAGCCACAAGTAGCCTCAATAAACAGTCCATACTATTGTTCTTATTTTGCAATGTCACATTATGTCCAAAATCAACAAGAAAAGAACCCTACACTTCTAATTTAACATGTTTTGCATGTCATACTAGAATGCTGACAACAAAGAAGACCCTATTTGGGAATTGTCTGGAATTAAGTCCACATTTGCTAGATGATAGTTCTTTGTCTAGTAATGTCCATTATTCAAACATTGTAACAACGTGGCCGCATGGATTGCATTTTGCACTTCATTATGAATTTTGGGTGTCTTGTCATAGAGGACAGGATAATCAAAGATGCTAAACAATGTATTGCATAAAAACAACTGCCCACAATTCAACCTAACAACAAAAACAGCAAAAAACAGTCAGAAGAATACACACAACCTAGTACTAAGCTGTCTAGTAACTTACGCAAAAAATGTAAACGTACAATGATGAAATACCAACTCTCTATGTCAGAGGAGAGTGCTCCCCATGCAACTATTCTCCCGCACTGACACCAATGGATATAAAAATTTACAAGAATGTGAACTCCACCTATTGTAGATATTGTGGAGGCACATTCATTAGCGCCCCACCTAATTCTCCTCCACTTTTGCCCACTCTTGTAATATGGCTTGTTTGGGTCCTTTCACACCCTCAAGTGTACTGGAGGTCTCAAGAAAAGCTTATTCTTGCTAATTTTGACTCACGACTCAACGTCAAAGAATAAAAATAGCTGCATTGACCATATGCAGTAACAATGAACATAGCTCAATAAAATTTTAACGCCCACATTCAATGTCTTTAATACAAATGCTGTTCATGATATAGTTAAAAAAAGTTCGTCTAAACATACATTGAGAAGTACATCATCAGTTTTAGTACTCCATATTCAGCTATTCTTATTAATTTAGTACCATTGTAACTCATTTAAATAAAGGATAGTTTGTACATTAAAATTAATTAGTAATAATGAACTAATTAGAAGTATAACATGTAAGTACAAACATTACAAACACTACATTGGCTTAATTAAATGTTTTCAACAACTCTGAAACTTGAATCCCTCTTACAATTAGTACAATTTGTACTGTTGATACCATAAGGTGGTACTGAAGCAATCTACTAACAGTCATGCACATACTACTAGCAGTACAAATGCAATTGTCCTACTACAAATAGTATGAAGAATACAAGGTTTGATTTTTAATATCTGAACAATCCTAAATCATGAAACTCAGTTAGAATTAATACAATCAATACTATTGGAACTATAGGATGGTAATGTACTAGTACCCTAAAATTCTTTTCACTTAGCGCAATTGGTACAAATGCATTAATGTCCTAGTACAACTAGATACCCTTCATAATAAGAATAGTACATGAACTATTACAAAAATTGACAACATATAAGGAGATGGGGTTACTTACATTATGAGTCTAGAGATTGAATGTCATAAACTTGAACTCCAATCCTCCCACTGTACAAATGGTAAGCACTTGAAATTTGAAGCATCTATTGTATTACTTGATGGACATGACTAAATCCAAACAATACAGTCATTTCCAAAGACTAACAACCCTTCATTCCATCAATTTAGGAAAGTGTAGTCTATGTTAAACCTACAGTGAAGCTTAACCTAATTCAATGCAAAAAATGATTACAATTGGTATGACATAGTAAGATAATAGTTAATGCATTAGAATGTAAAACAAATCTTAATGTTGTTAGCATGAGCAAGGGTACATGCCAAAAATGGACCATGACAAGATTTGAACTCTTTCACTACATACTATGCAAACTTGAATATTAAAATTGCCGCATTTAGTTGGAGACTAATTTCCAACACATTGCCAATGATGCCTTCATACAATCCCTTGAAAGAAACCTTTGTAAGATTCCTACATTTCAACATTTCACAAGCACTCTACCCACTAGTATTAGAATGGGTGCTTTACATTTACAAGACAATAAATAAATAATTGTGGAGTTGTAAACTTCTGCTACTCATGTGTCCTTGAATCAAGTCAAACGGTAAGCTCAAATCTGAGTGGAATGAAAGTAATAGGGAATGCAATTACAAATCTTCACATACTATGGTTAATCAACTCACAAGAGAGTGTAGGGGCTTCTATCACCATTGCTTGCTCAAATAATGCTTCATTGGTTTGGACAGCAATAGTTTCAGTGTTGCAAAGTCCTAGATAGTACGCAATATTACCTTGCTTTGATATAGGTGTTTTTGAGACATATCTAATTGAGAAAGTGACTGAAGAATCAAAGTGACTGCTTTCATCAAAGATGGAAGGATTTGTAGTACTACAGAGTGAGAAGTAACGCTTGATGAATTGTTGAACAAGTCTAGAGCTACGAAATGGAAAATAATCTGTGATACATTGTTTAACTAGTAAAAACTTTGGGGATGGAGGATTAGCCATTGCACAATAAAGAAAACTATAACACAATTACACCAAAAACAAGGAAAACAAGAAAACCTCTAAACGTCACTAACCAACTACCAAAGCAAATGAACTGCCAAAGGCAAGAAAGCATTGCCAACTATGTATGCCCTCCAACTCATTGTCATTATTTGCTGACAGCATTCCAAATGTTACGCTTACAACTTAGTTCTTTTTTCATATTGCCCAAAAATTTTAGATGCCATTGACTACTTTTATATCAAAAAAATTGCTCTATGCAAAGTTGAGGTTTTTTTTTCCATGTCGAAGACCAAGTTAGGTATGTGTGGGAGAATTTTCAAATCAATTGGAACCATACAACACACGGGAAAAATTAGTAAATAAAAAGAAGTAGAGAATGGGTCAAAACACTAAATTTTTTAGAATTTAATTATGGAAATGAAAAATGCAATTCCCAACAATTATAATGTTGTAATAAACAATCTACTTCCTTTGGTTTAGTTTTTTTTTCAAAACACTAAAAATTGAGTAAAATAAATGACTTCAAAGTTTATTTTAGAGTAGAGAATCCATAATTGTCCGCAAACAAAAACTCCTTATAACTTTCATTTCATTCATTGAAATTGAATGATTCAAAGCTTCTCATGTATGAAAATATCTAAAGAACCAGTTTCAAAATTTTATTTAAAAAATATACAATTTTTAAATAAGTTTTTGAGCTGCCCGGATAGGCAGCTCTTCCTAAAATTTCAAAAAAACATGCATGACTTTTTCAATAAATGTTAGAATGAAGAATTTTTTTTGATGCCCACGTAAATCTTTGAATTGAATTTCCCATCTCCCATAAAAGTTTCAAAAAATTATAAAAAGTAGTTTACTCATACGTACATGACCAAAACCCAAATGGTCCCCAAAGGGACAACGGGCCTTTAGGGGCTAAACTATGACATGGAAGGAAATTTCAATCACTAGTTAGTACACACTTTTGCTTTTGACCTCTAAAAATCAACATTGTGATTCTGCAAGTCATATTGTAGATAATCATGGTTAAAAAATCAAAATTACAATTAGTTTAATGTACAATATACAAACAAGTTTTAAAGTTTAGGGTTGCAAAACCCACCTCTAAGATCTATGCCAATCTCATGTAGGGTTGGCTTTAAAAGTTTCTTTAGGTGTTCTTCCTCAATTTTTGAAATCTCCTTGGAGCTGTTCGATTTAGACCCCTAAACCGTCTCCTCCACTTAAAATTGAAGATTTATGGATATTTGCGCAAACCATAAGCAGGCTCGCGCAATCCTCTAAAGATGTAAAATGACAATTTCACTCTTGCATCAATAGCACGCGGCAACACCATGCTTGATGGTGATCCCATGGCTTGGCAAGAAGCACTAGACATAACCTCCACACATTTGAGGCTATTCACGTGGCTAGATCTAGTGACCTCTTTTCCTTGTGATACCTTGAAGTTAATCTCTAACTCCAAGGGAGACTTTTGCAAGTCTTTAGACTAATTCAATCAAAGTGATAGACTTGGCTTTCAAGGTGTTAAACTAAAAACTCTAAAACCATTTCTACCTAAAATTATCACAAAAGCTTCATGCAACACAGTCTCACTTCATTGATACCAATGAGCTTCTAAACTCCTTTAAACACTATAAAATCAACAACAAACACTACAACAAAAGAGGCCATTTTTGAATAAGACATATAATTACCAACTTGACTTGTCAAATATGACTAGTCAAGTGACTGTCAAGAATGTATTACTTGACTACATATACTCATAAATGCCTCATAATATGAGCACATGCAGTCATATACACAAAACTTGACAAACAATAGACTAGTCATTCTAGACTAGTCTAATTGGTAATCATTCCACTTAGTCAGTAAATGCCCTCTCTCTACAAAAGAAAGCTCAATCCTAAACAACCAAACTTCATTAATAAAAATCAGCCCTTGTACATCATTCTATACACCACAAAATCAACACCAAAACTCAATCCAAAGCAAATTAAATTCAATGTCACAAACTAACATTCTAAACTTGTCTAAACACTCTAGATAGATCTTGCCATTTTGGAGGTTAAAAAAGCAATTCAAAATTAAAAAAAGCAAACTAGGAACTAAATTGCGTATTTACCAAGGTTGCATGCATAAGCTTCTTTGTGGGAACCCTCCTACTATCATTCTTCACCATGGAGCGGCATATCTTCAATATTTCTACCACCTTGTCTTTAATCAACTTAGAGAGATGGATACAAAAATTTGCCCCTACTAACAACAGATTTGATTTCCTTTCTAGCATCCACTCCATGTTGTAGCGCTTTGACTTGAGCTGGGACTTGAGCTCATAGTGAAAGCACAATTCAAACACTTGACCCAAATCTCCAACAAAATTAAAGCTAGCTTTAACTCTATCTTTTATTGCCAACATGCAAGGATCATGGTTTGCATAGACATCAATCGTGAAGTTAATGTTCTAATTATGGCCCCTAAGACACTTCAACTAGATGTTCCGCTTAAGTGCCACAGACCTTCCATCCCCATCAGCATTCACTTTCTCTTGTCTACACTAGCCCCACTTAGCGCTGCAACAAGGATTACCTCTTCAACTACTGCTCCCTTGCATACTGCCACGTCCCTCCACCATCAATGTCTTCCATTTGAGGAAGTAGACACTATAGCTTGCCTTGTTGATGTCTTTTCAGGGCACGCTTCTTTGCCACAAGTTCCAACTTGAGCTCCAATTCCTTTACAGCTAAGGTGTCATTGTCATCATCTTCTGCCTCTGTAGGAAGCAAAGGAGGGGCCAACCTCAATTGCACAAGACAAGTAAAAGGCTTGGATTTTGAAAATTATCATTCTAGAAGTAGCCATAATCCTTGATCTCATCACGTCAATGTCCTCCATCTTGCAGCATGTGTGGAGCAAGTCTCCAATGGGAATCTACAATGACTCCTATAAAAAAAATCAAACACACCAATTTACATGACAAAGACTTCATCACAAGATTGAAATTTGTGGCAAAGCAATTTATCACATTAAAACTTGACTGCCACATATGAAAAGAAGACTATATAATGTCGTAAGTTGGAAGCAAATACTAAGTACATGACTGTAACTAGTCAAATTATGAGTGAACCTAGTCAATTCTTGACTATCAATAGTCAAGCATACCTATAGTTTGATGTATGCAAATCCCAACAATTTTGTAAAGTAAGGGATTACAAGGCCCATCCATGAGCAGAATAATAAAAACCCAAGTCAATAAGCTACTGAATGTGAATAACTCCAACACGTAATCAATACCAGCTGTGATGTGTACTAGCTAAAAATTGAGAAATACTAGAAAATCAGTGGCAAGGTCGACACACCCGCCTTCACTGCCGTGAACATTGAGGTACCAAACTACTTAGAATTTCTAGCTAAAACAAAAGCCATCATCACCTGGAATGATAACTAGAAGAAAAATCCCAGAAAAACAAAGGAATGTTGCCTGAGGAAAGGTTGTTTTTTAGGCTTTAACCCTTAAAGGACCATAGGGCATAGTATATGCGTTGCCGTATATTGTAATTGGCATTGCTACCAAAATGAAGTTTTAATTTGAGATCTTCAATAGCTCACTAGAACAGCTTTGATCTATTCTCCAACTTTATTGATCTCAAATGTAGTAAAGGTGTGAATGGTCCAAATACAAGAAAAACACCTTGTATTCTACTAGTTGCACTGGCACATTCTGTCCCTTAGGGGTTAAGGGCTATCAAAGAGAGCATCAGCATGTACAAATCCTATAATTGGGATTCCTAGCTAAAACAAGCACATGATTGCCTGAAACGATTACAAGAAAGAAAAAAACAAAAAATAAAGGTAAATTTTGGTGAGTTGGTGCGTATCTTTTGGCCTTTGAGGTTGTCAACAAGAGCAGAAGCACGTCTAAATCTACACCCAAGATTCCTAGCTAAGACAAATTTGGCTTCAATGAGAACAAGTACTAAGAAAAATAAACATGTAAAAAAGGAAGTTTTCTGTGAGAATGGCTAACTTTTTGGCCGTAAGGGTTGTCAACAAGAGCATGAGCACGTACCAAAACTAGAACCTTGATTTCTAGCTAAAAACATCTAGCTTCAACAAGAATGAATACTAGAAAAAATAAAACAAAAAACAAGATTTATTTTCTTTGAAATGGAGCTACTTTCCTAGATGTAAGGGTTGCCAACAGGAGCATGAGCACATATTAAAGCAACAGACCAGAATTCTTGGCTAAACTAAATCAGATTTCTCAAAGATGAATACTAGGAAATAAAAATAAACAAAAAATGAAATTTTAGCTTGTGAGGGAGCTTATCTTCTAGCCTTTGAGGTTGTCAAGGAAATCACAATTCACAAGCGCGTATTGAAACTAGTGATTGAGATGCTTTGCTTAAAGGAAGCCATCATCACCAAGAGCAAATACTAGGGAAACAAAATAATTAAACAAATAACTTTTTTACAAGAAAGGGCTTGCCTTCTAGCTGTAAAGGCTAGCAACAATAGATTGAGCACGTACCAAACAAAGCATTTTTTCTGGCAAAAGGAAGTTATTTTGGCAAAACTTCTGACAAGCCAAAGCAAATGCAGGCTAGTCCCTCCAATTATTATCAAACGACATGCAAACATCTCAGATCTTGCAAAATTTGTTAGGGCAAAAAAAAAGCATTGGTACTAAACCTACAACTAGGAACCTAGTTGAAAATTGCCCAGCTTTAGCAACAATGAATTTTAGACCAAAACTATGGGAAAAACTAGACACACTCCAACAAAGGAGCTTCCCTTCCATCCTTACGGCTTGCCAATGATAGATTGAGCATGTGCCAATCCTACAAACTAGGGTTTCTAGATAAAATAAAGCTAGCTCCATTAAGGATTCAATTTAGAACAAATGACCGGAAAAAAAAGAAAACCTACATATGAAGGGGCTTCCCTTTTGGCCTTTGAGAATGACAACAAAAAAACACATACCAAACCTACAATTCCGAAATTCCTAGCTAAAAGAAAGCTAGCTTTAGGAAGGATGAGATCTAGAAAAAAAATCCCCACATAAAAGAGAGAATTTGTGAGAAGGAGCTTCCTTTCCGACCTTCTAGCTAGTCAATGACAAATTCAGCATGTATTGATCTTATAGACCCGGATTTCTAGCTAAATCAAAGCTAGATTCACTAAGGATGATTTCTAGAGAAATGAAGCCCTCAAAACAAGAAAATTTTGTTAAACAAGGCTTACAACTAGTCCTCATGGGCTGTCAATGATAGCACAAGCACGTGCTGATTCTACATATTGCATTTACTTGCTACAACAAAGCCAACATCACCTAGGTTGAATACTACCTAGAACGTCTAATAAAAAGGAAGAAGGAACCATAGTAGATAATTGGATCCACTGTAACCTGGACGACCTCTAAGCAGATCTTCAAAGAGTGATAAAAGATGGACCTCACCTTCTCCACGGGGAGGTCAAGGTTGCCGCCAATATGTTGTTGCAATTTAATCTTGGAATTGCGTCTTGGTAGTTGAAGAGGGTGGGAATTGGCAGCCTTAGAAGCCTCAAATGTTTTAGCTAAGACTGCATATGTAGAATTTAAAACTTGTGCAAAGATGGGTGGAAGCAATGCAACTTTTAGAAACACTTCTACCACTTTAGCGTCTAGTAGGTTTGCTATGAAGGTCAAAAATCTCCAACTTGGAGAACTCATCATTGCTTAAAACTTACCTAGAGTCAAAGTTTGGTACGTACATTGTGCATTTTATAGCAGAAGGGAGCTGATTTTGACGCGTTTGGCCAGGATGGACCTCCTCATACCCAAGCAACCCTAATGTGTTCAACTTTTCTTTGTTTAATCTGATATTTGCTTCCCAAAGCAACTCACTCTAATGGCATTGTAGATTCGTCCATTGACCCTAGGTTTAGTAATAAACAAGCCAGTTTGACTTGCTCAAGCTGCACTGCGTCCGCACAGTGATTTTAGCTATTGCACACGAATGGAGCAGCTAGTACAAGTGGCAAAGCTCCAAAACTGAATATGCTCCTCAAACCTCTTCAAACCTACTCAAACCTCCTCACGCAACACCACCTTGTGCTGCACAACCGCGCGACCCCAACGCCTTCTTGCCCTCGTACTAGCATAGCCACCTTCGATGACCTTTGTTCCGCAACGCATGTCCTCTAGCAAAGACACTTGATTGACTTTGAACTTGCTCCGCAGCGATGTCAAAAGCACCGCAATCCTAGATGGGTCCGTAACCCTAAATTACCGGGACTTGACAAAAACTACAACACTACGCTAATAATAATAATTAGTGTTGGCAACACTAATTACAAAGCCTAGCACTAAATGTCAAAAATTCCCATAATGTTATCAACATTAAATATCAATGTATACACTAATTGTCAATTATAGTAACTTTTGAGAGTATGAAATTTTTACAAGTTTACATTTAGTGTTAGATATTACTTCATTTGGTCATTATACAAAAATCAAATCCAAATCTATAAAAAAATGCAAAAGGTTGCAAGCCCCGGAGAAATGCCAACATTGGTACTCAATGAGGAAAATTGACACTTTGTTGTTCCTTCCTTTTGCTGCACAAGCAATTAGCCATTCCACACAAATGGGTACTTTAGAAACTTGGAGACACATACTTTAATGGCACATCTAGCACAGAAGTCTCATAATGGACTAGTGCCAAAGTAACTTCGGCAATCCAGCATTATTTGTAGAATGCTGGACCTTTGGACGCACCATCAAGCTCAAAAGTTTAGTCAATGTAAAGGCTCCACAATTGAAGTTCATAAAAGATTATGCTCCTAAACATTTACGCCAAGAAAGTCTTGATTTGTTGAGTATGATGGGAATCAAGTCAATGATAACAATCTTAAAGAAGAGCACACCCACCATCAGTCATCACTAAAGCATGACAAACGCAAGGTCTTGAATCATTGATGATACTACTAATCTTTTTCTTACTATATACGCAAATCAATTGCTGAAATCAATGTACATCTCCGCTTTTCCTTACAGATACAATTCAACATAAAACAAGCCTGCTGCTCCTACCTTCCCTAGCTTTGCACACACTTGTAGCAATTGTTGTTTCCAGCAAGCAACCTATAACCCATACTCCTCGAATGTTGACACCGCATTCACATGTATTGTGACTTCAAAGACAAGCAAGCAGCTACGTCTAAGAAGGGTGGTCTCTCCCCCTTTTGGTGCTATCTAATCAGATCCTTTGAGCTAGTAAATACACATGTGTGATGTGTCTTATCTTAGAGCTCCTCACGTATATTGACATTGGCTCTCGAACTCCTTCTATTCATGGCAGTTTGCCACTCCATTTCATACTTCTGAACTTAGGTTCTAAGGTTGAATAAACCTTTAGAGGTGCAACACACTTTGACCACATTGATTTTTTTGCACCAAAAGAATCTCCAAAATCCTTGCAACTCACTTGTCAATCAAGTCCAACCTCTTGTCCTAAACCCTAAAATTGCATGATCCACCACTGCTTGAATGTTAAATGGCAAAATCCTAACTATACCATTTCAAAGAAAATTGATGTCAATTTGTTGTTTAAAGTGCCATTTCCTTCAAAACAAATCAAAACTAAGAATTGGCAATCCTGTTTGGGCTTTGATTTACTTACCTCCATGGATCTCACCCATCTCCACTTCAAAATGCCACTAAAATTGTCAAAATGAAACCGAGAATAGAACAAAAAAAGATTGCCATCTTGCAAGTGTGCACTCTCTTCTGATTGAGCTGCCTTTGAATAGGCCTCTTGTTTCCACCATGGATCTCGCAAACATCTATTGAATCAAAACCACAAAGGATTTTCTCAGGTTTTGCTAGTTGCAAGATGGTGCAGCTCTGGATGCA
The DNA here is from genome assembly GCA_963920765.1 of Ulota crispa. NCBI lineage: Eukaryota > Viridiplantae > Streptophyta > Bryopsida > Orthotrichales > Orthotrichaceae > Ulota > Ulota crispa. The sequence goes on from OY987247.1 coordinate 19,245,172, forward strand.
CAAGTCTTGCAGGAGCGTACAAGGAGGTGGAGGGTAAGAGTGCAAGACAACAAAGCAAAGAATCATGCAAGAAGGACACAAGAATAGTGCAGCGCATAGGTGGGCACAACAGTTATCAAAAGCAAAGTTGTTGCATGCCAAAGAGTGGTGCAAGAGGCAACTCCAAATGTGAACTACTTGACATTTAGAGATAGTGATGTAAAAGTGCAAATAACACTATTAGTAACATAACACTATCTATCATTATTAGTGTGGTAGTCACGGTTGGTTTGAGATTTAGATTTCCGTGAAGATTGAGAAAAGGTAGAATGAAAGCACAAGCCAATATAATGGGAGCAGCAACGCAAGATGAATCCAAAATTACTAGGAGTAAAAGTTCTCTCATGAAAACTTGAAAGACGCCATTTCTTCACGCTTAGGTGAGGATAAAAAAATTTCTCAATCTTCACGGAAAACGTCTCATGCAAGTCACAAACTGACAGCCATATCAATTTCTGTGAAGATTGAGAATGATAATAAACAAACCGTGACAACTGCTACTGTTCAGCGACAAAACTTGTCCTTGCAATTGAGTGTAGCAAACACCACTATCCACTCCTATGCAATAATAAAGGATATAACACCTATAGAAATGCTGCTTACCTACTTTTTCACATCAATGCAACCTCAACTAAGCTTACTCCTTCTTGCTTCATCTTCTAACCGATGCAAGTCCGCTTGCACACCCCTCCGACCTCTTTTCCCTTCAGCCTCTTCTTTTTTGTGCCTTCACAAAGCTCAATGCAATTTCAAAGTCTTAGCTGACCACTCTTGCAAGGGAGCTGTTGATATCCTCAATGAATGCTTCAAGTGCGTGGCCCACTCCTTAGATATTTCCTCTGTAGTGTGTTTTTTGGAAGTTTTCTGCCCATTGACTGTGTGGCAATATTTGGAAATGGTTCATAGAGCAAGGGCTGCTTTCCTATATTGGTTGGGGTTGATGGTGGCCCCTATGCATGAATCTATGTAGCATTATAAGATTGTTTTTGTAAGCAAAAATCATTCTTTGATCTTTTTACAAAAAAAAACCACATAACCATTGGCACTACTAAAATGTTGCATGAATTGTACTAGGAAAATTTTATCATAATTTTGAAATGATAGCATAAATTTTAAGTTTGATAAGAATTATGTGAAATCCTAGGCTTCAATGCAATTTTCATTATTGTGATCTAGCATTTTTTGAAGTTTTTCTTGCTTCATTTTGTAGAGGCAATATGATAAGTTTATGGTCTACAATCAATTACAACCAGTACTACCACAAATCCCAAAGGAAAAAAATATACTCAATAGTTATCTTTTCTTCCTTTGTTGCATGTGATCATATGTACATTGGTCTTGACATTCACGCATGAAGACTTTCTTTGTACAGATAAGGCATTATTAATGATCTATGCCTTTTGGATGATTGAAGTTTTAGTACCATGGACAGCAAGGAAGCTCAATGGTGAAGTGACTTAGATGCTACACTAGGAGGCAAAGAAGAGAATTCAAATGTCTTAGAAAAGTTCATCTAAGAAGTGAGTTTTGAATCTTAGGCTCCTCCCATTTTTGCATTTTGCATTTTTTTGTACCCATATTTTGGATGATCCTTGATAACTATGCCATATATTGAAATTAAAGGGGAAAGAAATCCCTTGAACTTCAAAAAGTCAAATATTGCATGTTACAGCTATTTGTTAAAGGTGTTCAAGATTTAGGCATAGCTATAATTATGCATCAGTTTTTCAACTTTTATATATATCCAAGGTTCTAAAAAATAGCATGGTTAGCACCAATTTCAAGAAACGCTCAATAAAATTAAATGAAGCATTCAAATGTATAGTATATATCATCGTAAAACCTCTTTCTTTTTTCCAAATGTATATCATGTACAAAGAACTATGATATTGTAGCAATCTACTATATAAATAATCTACAACAGAGATTACTGCATTTTTTAGGTTAGAAGTTGTGACTAAGTTATAGAGGTCCTTTCTAAGAAACAACTCATGGATATAACTCACCCCAAATTACAATTTCCTTGATGCTTACAAGCTATTTTGGTACTCATTCAAAGTGAAGTGGAATCCAAATGCTGAAAGCCATTTCTTTAGCTGCTAAAAATTTTGCTCTATTGTTTTACAAAGGCAAATGTTGCAATAATTTGTATTGATTTTTTGTAAATTGTAACTGTATAAATTTAGACCAAGTAACACGGAGGTAATGTAGGAAATTGCAAAACATTAATGTTATATATGGATAAAATGGTTATGAAGGTTTTATGTGATGGCATTAAAGTTGGAAACTAACTTGAAGTGTATTGACCATCTTCTCATATGATGGTTATAAAGAAGTCCATGCCTTAAGAACAAAATGGGCCAAAGGATAGAAGATACTTCATTCTAATGAATGTATGGCTTCCCAATGTCTCATCCATAGTTTTGGGAAATGAATCTCTATTGTAAATATCTCTTAAAGATCTAGGTTATCTAAGTTTCTCTTGTAAGAAGTTCAAACTTTAAGGGAAGTAGAACCTAAGGCGAATTCTCATGAATCTATAAATTGCATCTAATCTCATTAAAAATCAAATTTATTTTGGATTAAACTAGATTACAAAGAGAACCAGTCAAAACTATCAATTATAAAAAAAAAGATGTTTTGGTCACCATAATTTTTGGCATTGGGCATGTAAAGGTTACTATTGTATGCATTTTGGTGTAGGATTTAGGGTCAAATTTTGTACAATAGTATGTGTTCAAGACACTAATCCTAAACGGCTCCAAAGCAATTTATTGAATGAGTTATGAATTGTTATATGACTACAATTAGTCCTGCAAGATTATCTATGGTGTACCAATGATTGCATACAACCATGATGAAACAATACTAGCTTATATATGTCTCTATCTAGTTCAAAATTGAGAGCATGCAGTCAAGTGAAGTTGTACATATGCTATTGTAATTTGAGGATTATGATCAACAAAGATAAATGGAGCTTTGTGTAGCCAAAATTTGTTTGGTTTTAGCATTGTTGACAACCCTTATTTTTCACCATGTAAAAAGGTAATGGCTTCTTTGCTAGATCCAACATCTAGTCATGCGGATGAGAACTTGCACCTATAGATAATTGAGGAGGAGCAAGCAAACCGTAAGAACCTAGTACAATATTGCTATCTTTGCCAGTTGTGCATGGGAGGGATAATTCAAGGATGACCTACTATTTGCAAGCACCTATGTGGTTTTAAATGCAATCCTCTTCCCAAAGAATCTATTTTAGTACTTCTCACTTCATAAGACTATAGACACCCCTTTTCCATTGCTAAGCGAGACATATTTAAACCCTTAAATGAAAGCTTGCTTTAAAAAGGGCCCATACCAGCTCAACCTTGCCTCAACTTAGTTTTTTTTTTTTTAAATTATTTTTGTGTTGAGGTTGCGTTGAGCTCTAGCTCAATTCAATTTCAACACAAGTTTTTTTTTTTAATATTTTTGTGTTGATATTAGGTTGAGCTCTAGCTCAACCCAAGCTCATCTCAAGTTTTTTTCTTTTAATACTTTTGTATTGAGGTTGGATTGAGCTTTAGCTCGATTCCACCTTAACTCAGTTTTTTGTCTTTTTGTAATTATTGTGTTAAAGTTGAGTTGAGCCCTTGATTAACCCAACTTGAATTCAAGTTTTTTTAGTACTTTTGTATTGAGGTTGAATAGAGCTCTAGCTCAATTCATCCTCAATTTAAGTCTTTATATTTTTTGTTTAAAGATTATGTGGAGCTCTAGCTCAACCCCACCTTAATTTAAGTTTTCTTTTATTATTATTTTTGTGTTGAGGTTGAGTTCACTAGTAGAAAACTATGTTGAAGTCAACATAAACTACCAAATGTTTTCATGCTTCTAACTAAGAAATTTGCATTAACAGCATGAAAACATCATGCAATTTACGTTGACTTCAACATAGTTTTCTACTAGTGGTTGAATTCCAGCTCAACTCCACCTCACTTCCAATCTTTTTATTTTATTCTGTTTTAAGGTTAGGTTGAGCTCTAGCTCAACCCCACCTCAACTCAAGTCTTTTTAATATTTTTGGTGTTGAGATTGGATTGAGCTCTAAACCTCATATTTGATCAATGTGGAGTTGCATATTATATATGGAGTGTATATAGATCAATTTAATTTCTATGTACACTCATGGTTGTCTTTCTTGACATGGCGACAATTTGACAAACTTGATGTCATAAACAGACAAAAGACCTTCCTTTTGTCTAATTAAGTCAATTTTAAGGTTGACTTTCAAATAAACCACTTTCTATTTTCAATCTTGACATATTAACATTTCATTGTATTGAAGTATCTCAATTCAATATACACTTATTAGATTCTACATTTTAGGTCATATTTAAAATAGATTTTAAAATTGTCTTAGCTGTGAAATAAGGCCTTATTAGATAAGATTATCAGTTGCACTTGACAATTGTCATGTGCAACATCAAACGTCCGACAACAACACAACGACCACACTCCAAAATCTGTCTAACAAGACAATGTTGCATACATTATATGTATACCATAGAACTCTATAATGATTGAATATGTGGTTCCTTACTTGACTAAATCAAATGACTACTAATTGGACTTGTCAAATATGACTAGTCAGTTGTTAAATTATGACTACACATAGTCATATGTGATGTAATTTATGACTACATTTTGTCATAAATTAAACACTTAACAAGTCATCTTTGGTAGGGCCAATTAGTAGTCATTTGGCTTAGTCAAAAAGATCTTTTTTGGTAGTACTAAAGTGTTTCATATGGTTTAGAGTACAATCTAAAAGTCCTTGTTGTACATGCAACAACAAAAGAAGCATTGCAACGTGTCATCACAAATTCCAATCTTGGACAATGTTATGTGAAATCCACCAACTTGATAAGAGCAAAGTTGCATATGGTCACATGGAGACCCATAATTGATGATGGGAAATGGGGTCCATTGCGGATACTAAAGTTAACTCCATTCACGTATTGGAATAGGACATGGGAAGTGAGAGTATCAAAATTTCCTTTCATGGAATGCAAATTGTATGTCATTGATGCTACAAAGGCCAAAAATGAGTTGCTACCATTTGTAGGTCAATTGTAAATTCCTTGTGAGTTTAAAACCATGAAATATTTGAGCCCATTGTTTGTGCAATATGTCATGCAGTGATGCAATCCACTACAAATGTATACTAAAATGGTGTTGTTGAACATGGTAACATGGCTGGCTTCATCAATAGCTCCATGGGACATGAAGAAATTAATAACGTTATTTAGGAATATGCAGATTTGCCATGGCCTTGGAAAATTTCCAAACAAGGCTATACCACAAGCATGGCCTCTAGGGACATTGCTAGTAAAGAGGAGTTGTATGCAGAATACTCCAAACATTGAGTAGGTGTAGCAAATGGAGAATATTGGTGCTTGAAGTGCATCCCTTTTTATAGAGTTGTCCTAGAACAAATAATCACTAGAAGAAAACAAGGGTATTGGCGACTGGAAACATGAGACTCCTAGTAGTTGTGCCCAAGTCATTTTGTCCATAAATGACTGGGAGGCAACTAAAGCCAACCCAGTTGCCCTATGGTCTTGTTCACAAATTTGAATTTGAATTAAGGTTCTGTATTAGCACTAGACAAAGCCAATGTGGAAGTTCATCTAAAGGTGGGTCCCACCACATTGATTGTGCATTTCACCATTTTTTGAAAACATGGCGTTCTAGAATTGGTAACATACTTAAATGTGGGGTTGTAGGATTGGCTGCATAATGAAGATTATTTAGGCATATTCTAGGTCCCACGTACATAATACTTTTGACAGTCATCTCCTAGTTGCGGTGTAGGTTACATGGCAGTCATTTTTTATGACCGTAAGAGTATTTAATGACTAGAAAGACATTTGGTTAGAGTTGTGTAGTTGTGTATGAGAAAGAGCAAGGTTATTCAAGAGTTGGTGCCCAATTGTAGAGTAAAAGTGGGCACATGCTTTAGAATAGCTTAAAAATTTTGCAAATGTTCATTTACAAATTCAAGATTGCGTGACACAAACCATCACTCCAAAGCAACTAAGAAACAATTGCATAAAAATTGGCAAATGCCCATGGGAGTCAATAGTTCTTACTTCAACATACAATTCAAATCACATTGAGAGCATAGACAAAATTTAGAATTTGTGATGTTCCTATAGTGCAATGATTTTATATTGACAATGTAAAATTATCAAAGTACTGTGAACCATTGTCTAACCGTGCCCACCATCCACCTTGCATAATGAACCTAAAGACTCAAGCATACTTTGCCCAATTTTGTGAAAATGAATATAACACACTCTATAGAACACTATGTCACCGCAAAAACACTTATTAACATGCAGCTTTCAAAAACTTCTTGTCTTAAATGGCGCATGAACCCTTTGCGTCTTCAATGTTAGTGTGCTCAGCATCCACATTTGAAAACATGAGTTGCACTCTTGGGTGCAAGATCTCTTTGACATCTATTTTAAACAATTGCTCTAGATTCTCTATGTTGTAGAATTTGTGCTCCCCTGAATTGCCGCTAATGCAGCTAGAAGCAGTCATTGCTAGATGGACCTAGAGTTTAATAGGAACACATTGTCACCAATGCAAAATTGTCCCTCTTGCATATCACAAGGAATCTCAAAGGTGAGCTATTTAGAGATGTCTACCGAGATTACCTGCAAGAGCTCTAGAGGCCGCATCTAGAAGTTGGACATGTGCACAAGCAATGGCAAGATTTACCATACCTCTCGCCATGTCATTGTCATTGGACTGTGTTGCCTCTAGAGAAGAGTCCCCCATGCTGGTCTTGCTGCTCATGTTGCGCAAGTTTCCAACGACCTCTTTGCGGGCTTTTCCTTTTTGTAGCATTATTGCCTTTCTTGTGGTAGAGCACAACAAATTGCTCCTCTATGGCGGCTCCACGGCCTCCTTTGCCTTTGCCTTCATTTTGTTTGTCTCCTGGCGCAAAATGTCACCGACCCTACAAGTTCAATCCAAATCCTCAAATGAATTCCTCTTAGACCAAAAGGTACCAGCAACCATAGACGCAATGATAGCTATAGTAAATTGCAACATGCAAAAGAGCTAGAGGCAAAACACTTACAAGAAGAGGAGGCCAATGGATATGATTTAGGGTGATTATTGGTTTAGGGTTCATGAGGGTTTAACAATTGGTAGGGTTTGGGCGCTTCTTTATTTAAACCTATTTGGGCTAAAAAAGAATGCTATGCAAACTAGTCCTCACGGATGCCACGCCACCGTATGCGCAATTACTGAGGCAATGAAGACAATAATGACAGAAAGCGGCCCATTCACAATTCACATGCAACTGCCAAATAGTTGTGTTTAGACATAGTAATCACATTTTGGAACTGCCTTACAATCCTACACAACTAGAAGACAATTGCACATGGAATTGGACACTTAAATTGAGAACCATGCTTTGCCACCAACCTAGACATTAAGAAATTGCTACTTGCACTAACAAAAACCGCCCAAGATTTTGGAATCCACATTCCTAGAAGTCAAAGAGGAGAAGTTAGAGAAGGTTCTACTTCTAAAACTGAAGCACTAATTGGGTATCCTCTTCTTGGAGTGTTATAGAAGCACAAAAAAATACCACACATGCAGATGGTGAAGTAGTCTAGGAATGTACACCTACAGTACTACCTTAGCGCCAAGGAGGGTTTGCATGCGCTCTACATTATTGGCAAACTTCTTGTCCCTCTTAAGTTTGTAGGAGCCATTCTCCGGAGGTGGCTTGACCATGGCGTAGGTGTTGGGCGCTAAAGGGATGGAGGCCGCAATCACGCCCAATTGAGGAAGGAACCCACCTAGTACAGCAGATGCGTGGAGCTGCTATAGGTTATTGCACTTGCACCAAAGGGAGATGACGATGGCATCTATGTTGCTTGCAACTTTTGCCTGAGGACCTTGCAGCTCCTACCTCTAGATGTTGTAGCTTGGGCCTTTTGCTCTTGCCAATGTTATAGGTTGCTCTTGGACTTTAGGTTAACCCAACCAGAAGTAGTCATATCCCAAGCACGGGGTTAGAGTCCAACAGGTGCAAAGTTAAAAAGGACGACACTTGTAGTGCCTTAGAATAGTGGGCTGTTAAACTACATAATGAAAACAATGCCCCCTATTATTGCAATAACGTCAAGGTCATGATTGAGGTCAATAAAAAGTGGTTCATTCAAATGACCACTATGTGTCCTCTCCTAAATTGCAAGTAAATGTAATTACTGCCTTTGTAAATTGAGGTGCAATAATTGCACCCCAATGACATCCATCCATGTGCTTGCTTTACCATTACTATGAAATAGTAAAGTGCCATGTTGTAAATTTGAAGTGGTCACCCTCCTTTAAAGGGTATAGGGCTCACTAGACTCCATTGTCATCCTCATGGTCTAGGATTGCAGTTTAGGATTTCTTACTTATTTTTAGAAAGGTTTAAACGTACCAGAAGTAGGTGGTTAGGTATTGTAAACATTGATTGGCCATTGTACACGCACTTGTGCCAGTTGCATTTTTCATATTGTTGCTAAACACAACTCGAACACGACTACCTGCAGTTGCAACTGAAGAGTATTATATCTAGGGCAAAGAGAATACCATGTGTTGTCTTCTGCAGTCCCTATAATGGTGAGGAGGGCTCGATGAAATCTAACCCTCTTGTAGTAGTCATTAGAATATATGCTATCCACTTAGATGAACCAAAATACATTAATTTTTTTTGTATAGAGCACCATATTTGTTAGTTTGGGGGAAATTATTTCCCAAAAAGGATTTCAAGGATATTGAGTTTTGTTTCATTAGGATAATTTGATGATTTGAAGCTTGGTTTTTGATAATTCTTTGAAAGTGTTTCATTGTTGAAGTAAGCGCTTCAAGAAATAATTGGAAATCTTGCTTTATGAAAACACACTTGTAAACATAAAATGTAGGAGCCACAAAATTGGGTTGTTTCCCCATGTAATCCATACATGATTGTTCTCCCATTGGGGGACACATGGGATTTCTAGTAATTTTCTAGGAACTCCATTTGTGCCTTCATTTTTTGAAACTTTGTGAGAAGATAGAAAGACAAAGTACCTTTCATGCAATTTAATATTTATTGCAATTTATGCTAAGAAGCAAAAGTTCTACCCACAGCACTACAAAATTGCGCAGACTAGGTAGCAAATTTTTCTTTACAACAACTTCAATTATGTTATTTATCTATTTTTTCCCAAAGATTATATGTTTTATCCACATCTAAAGCTTTGGTTCATTCCATTTGGACTAGTTATAAGAAAGTTATGGTCATTCCTATTTATTTGGGCAAATTGAGCATCTCCTCATAAAAAAAACTTGAGAAGTTAATTTTCAAATACAAGTATAATAAATATCCAAAAGAAGTTATTCAAGAGGGTGGAGTTTACTTGCTGGAACAATAGAACAATCTCACCATTGGGATTGATGTGTTTGAATACCAATGCACAGTTATAAACAATGTAATTTTTGATTCAATCTCATTCCTTCTTTGACCTATTTTGAATTTAGAAATAAATATTCAATCTTCTCTGTTTCAATTAATTCCCAAGGATTCCTAATTCAATTTCAAACTATATAAGTCTAAACCTCCAAAGTTTGTGGTGTTGCAGTTCTAAGTTCAAGAAGTTCATTGCAAAATGATCTAGTCATGCAAGGTGCAGGAAAGTTTATTTTTCACACTTTGAGCACAAATATCTTGCAATATTGGCTTCTGCACGTTGTTGTGCACCAGTCATGTCCTAGTCACTACACTCAACTATACAGTCGTGCACACGACTAGGAAAATATTGCCGTAAGCCCCACACAGTCGTCAAACAATGGCTAGTTGTCCGTCCTTGTAAACAAGGATGAGAAAGTGTCTTGGAACCCACATTGTCATCACATGGACTGTCAGAGTTCATCTAGCAATCACGGTTGCAACTAGGGGACAACTAGCGCAATCTTAGTGATGACGTTGTGGTGCAATTACAGAGTTCATTGTGTATCCACGGTCACACTGGCCAGGCAGTTGCCTTGCAGTCACGGGCATGGTTGTCTTCCCTAACATGGCGACAATTTGACAAACTTGACGTCACAAACACACAAGAGACCCTTCGTCCGTCTAGTAGAGTTAATTTTAAAGTTGATTTTTAAAAAAAGCACTTTCTTTTGCCAATCTTGACATATTAATGTTTAATTTTATTAAAACATCTCAATTATATACTTATTGAATTCTACATTTTGGGTCATAGTTAAAGTAGATTTTCAAATAATCTAAATTGTTAGATAGGGCCTTAATAGACAAGATTGTCACTCATACTTGATACTTGTCATGCGCAACATCAAACTTCACGCAGACAACATGACAACCAAACTCCAAAACCATCCCGACAAGACAACTTTGGCTGAAAGGTAAGACTTTGATTGATGCAAAGTCTAGCAAAAGGTGAGTTGATGTAGGAACCCCCCTCCACATCATGATTACTAAATGCCATGCTAGAAAGGAAGGGGGGGGAAGAGGAAAAAAAATCCTATATGTGAATGCTTGCCACTAAACGTGTGGAAACCTAGAAAATGTATTTCAGGTCTGAACAAGTAGAATGAAAGTATTAGATCCACTTTTGCAATTTTTTTTTTGCTTGTATGTGTGAGAAGTGTAGAAACTAGCATAAATATGGATTAGTAGAATCCTAGGGTTTTTTAGTAAATTAATGGGTTAAGGAGGAAAAGTTATAATCTCCTCTCTAATTAGAAATGGTTGTTCAAAGTAGTGTATTTAGGCTAATATGGGGATTTTGGTGAACTAGGAACCGATTCCCGGACCAAAAGTCGGTCCCACAATGTAGAATCCAGGCATCCCACATTTGGTGAAGCGGAAGACGACAACAAAAGAGCAAGGGAGACTTCACTTGTCAAGATTGACCTCAATGACAACTCATCCTCATCATCCTTAGAAAATGAGGACATCTCAAGTGATTTGCAAGACAAATCAAGAGACTCAAATCCGAAGGCTTTGGCATTTGCATGGAAGGAGAAGAAGCAGACACATGCATTGTGCAAAAGCTAGTCAAACCTGTGCCACCAAGGCAGCAGCTAGCAGGAAGCAACCGGCCCAAAAAAGCGCAATTAAATTGGTGGGAGGATCTTTAAAGTGGACAAATGGAAGTTAGTTGCAAAAGTAGATTCAGGATTAGAAGTAATAAGTAGAAGTAAAATAAAGTTTGTTTATTTAAGAAGATACTAGCTACTTTTTGTTGAGGCAAACTAGGAATCTGAGATCCAAAATTTTTGGATCTGAAATCCACTTTTGGTAGAACTTTGCAATGTGAAGGGAGGTCCAAAGCTTTTTGGATCAAGGAATGAAACGTATCATTCCCTAGTTGGTAGCTTTCTGACAAGGGACCTTTAAGGGTTCTTCAAGGATTAGCTATTAGAAGCAAAACTAAGATTGTTGCCTTGGGGTGATCCATACTTTTGATTTCCTAATGCAAAGCAAGGTTCCGGATTTCCACTTCAAAATTCTAAGTTGATCCATTGGTGTGATGTTGGTAGGCCGGCAATGCTAAAACCATTGTTTAGTGCTAGTAGCTAGATGTTGAGCATTGGAAAGAGAGAGTAACCCACAAATTTTGTCTAATCCGGTTTCTAGAGTATTATTGAGGTGGTTGAAAAATTGCGTGTACTAGAGGGTAGCTTTTGTTTGGGTTTATGATCAAGAGACTTCTGTGAGGTATAGCCAGTTTTAAACTAGGTATGATTCGGATAGCAGTCCAAGTGTATGCTCGTTGATGGCTGAAGAGGTTCCACTACAACTAGGAGTGATTGTGAGCAAAGGAATAGGAGTCCTCTAGTTATCCAGTTACCAATCTTAGCAAAGGAATCTAGGTCTGGGCAAGTTTGTCATTGTAGTAATTTAGGGTTGTAGGGGTTTCCTATGTGACTTGCTAGTTTGGATTAATTTTTGGATCTGTTGTGAGGGAATACTTGCATCTTGTTGTCTTTGTGTTCTTTGTTGTTGTTTTGTTCAGTGAAATTTCAGTCATTTTAAATGCTCAAATGGTAGAACTTCATGCAGCCTTCTATAATTTCACATAGCAGAACCCTCTAATATAGAGGCTAAACTTCTACAAACTCATAATCACACTAGAAGAAATGGGGAAAAAAATGAGTCCATGTACAACTTAGTTTTCAGTGATAAAGGACATAATCCACTGCAATATGACTACACTACTCATATTGAACTCAGAGTCAAAGAAACTTGGTTGTGGCATTCATAAACAACATTAACTATTGTATTCATGTAATGATCCTTTTGACACGCAAACCATTTCATCTATGTCAAAAAAATAATTTTCAGCTGGTCTGGCACAAAAGCTGCCTTTTTTTACTGGACTAGGAAATTCTTTCCATGGGGTGCCAACAAAGAAACATGGTTTCAACTAACAGTCAACTTCACAAATCACTTCATCCAATCACTTAGCACTGTTTGTTCACCCTCTTCTGCCAAGTGTTGCTTTGGGGTTTGCTGAAATTGAAGTCTACAATGTCTGCAATGGTGCGATTTCAGCCTATTCTCTAGGGTTCTGAAGATACTAGTGTGCACTGCAATTGTGCTGCAGTTATGACGTAGTTGACATAGGGTTCCAAAGGGTAGTTCAGGGAATACGAGATTTTGACTGAGTACCAGCATAGTAGTAACAAAGTTGTACATAGTTGTTTACCAATTACTGAGGTGGTTAAAAGCTGCTATGATGTCTAGAATTCTGGACACATTATTGCATTAGTGCTACAGTTAATTACTTTCATGCAGTTGCCGCTGGTCAAGCACCTTCTCAATAGTTGTTCTTCAGTTGCAAGCAATGTCTTGATGTGGATCGTCTTCTGTTGAAAATTATCCATTTTACTTCTTTTGTATTAGTTTCAAGATTTGTGTAAGTTGTTGTACTCTTTTTCCTTTACTCGCGGTTTTGCCTTTGATTAACAAGGTTTTCTCAGATAAGGTTTTGATGAGGCAACAATTGTTTAGAAGTGTTAGTTAAGTAGAATTCACTAATTAGAGGCAAAGAGTTACTTTTATCTTTAAAGTGGCTTTTACCTTTAAAGTGACTTTTACTTTAGGCGGCTTTTACTTTAGGAGATTAAACCCATATTATTTGTCTCCGCCCTAGTGACTGCTATACTCCTAAAAGAGCAAACTATGATACTTTTGGGGCTCTTGTACCACATATCTTATATTGTGTCTTTCTTTTATATTTGATATATCATATCTATTTTGGAGATCTTGTTTTCTGTGAGAGATTTGGTTGAGGATTATTTTCACTTTTTGTTGGTTTACACTTTAGAGTTGTGAGGATACTTGGTAGACCAAACTTGAGAGGGATCAAGTGCTACCAGACGTATCCTACAAGCCTCGAGAGTTGTATTCTAAGGTTACAAGTGAAGATCATATTGTATTTTTCCTCTCTTTTTGCAATACTTTACTTCAGCCAAGAGCTCCGTGCTTTTCCGGATAGGCAGCTAACCTCACAACTTCTTTGGTGAACCTGACATGAAGCATCTCAAGTAGTAGAGTTTGTGAGTTGTTTAGGGTTTGAGAGGTGATGGTGATTGAAGGAGAAGGAAGTGATAATGTTCAAGGGCCACAAGGTGGCCAATTTGGAGGTCAGGCTCATGCACCAGATGCAGGTATGATGGAGATGCGGCATGCAATGAACTTGGTGATGCAACAACAACAAGCTCTATAGCGTCAAGAGGCATTAGCAACAAAAGCATTGCATTCTATTGTCAATCAAATGGACCAGTTTGGAGGACGTGATGTGTCCAAGTATATTCAATTTTATGTTTGAGAGATGGAACTAGCTAGGGTTACTGAACAAGAGATGGTTGGAAGCTTTGAACTAGCTGTAGTTCCTGAGATCCGAGGGCAAGTCAGGGAGTTGCAAGAGGGTAACGAAGACAATTGGCAAGCCTTTGCACAAGCTTTGAGGGAAGAATATTTTACGAAAGATTTGAAGAGGGTTATGAAAAGGACATTTTTGGAGTGGGTTGGACATTTAAACAAGGGCTTGTCAGCAAATGAGCTTTTGAGGGAATTTGAGCTCCAGTATGTGCAACTAATAGAGATAGAAAAAGCAACTTTGGAAGTGCAGAAGACAAAGTTGTTTCTTCAAGCAGCAGATCAAAATTTACAAGAGAAGCTTGAACCACTTTTGGAGGATTCTAATGAAGACCGTGGTTTAAAATTTGATTGGAAGGATGTAGAGGGGGCTGTTTCATTACTTACTAAGAAGCAAAGGAGGAAAGATAAGCCTGCCGTAAGCAATGTCAAGGTTGAGATACCAGTAGTAACACACTCTTACACCAAGCCTGCCCATATCCATGCAAAGTTTGATGATTTAGCCATGGATGAATTGGTAAAAGGCATGAGGGAATTGAAGTTGAAGTTTGCTGTGTTAGAAGAGAAGGGCCAAATTTCAGGTGATTCAGCATCAAAATCAAAACTTGGGTTGACGGGAGGAAGGTTGCCTCTTCGTTGCATATGGTGTGATAGTTTTGAGCATTCACAAAGAGAATGTCCTCAATTTACAGAGGCATTGCACAATAATACTATATTTTTCAAAGAAGGATGTATTCATTTGAGGGCAATAGAATTACCATTGGAGACAATCTTTGGTAAAGGCGGCATGAAGGCATTAGCAAAGGGATTGGCAAAAGGACATGCTAGTGGAAGGACTGAAGCAACTACATATGGAATTGGACTTGTTCATGACCTACCAAGCCGGTGCAATGCAATGTGGAGTAGAGCTATGGAACTTGCTGAGGGCAAAGGACTTGCAATGGATAGGTTATATTCAGTAGGCAAATCTATTCACCAAGACACATGTTGGGATGATCTGGTTGATAGTTTGTCTGTTCATGCATACATTGCTAGAAGTCAGCAAGAAGCAATAGTAGAGGAAAAACGTAAGAGAGATGAAGCTGGTGAAGGTTTATCAAAAAGGCCTACTAGGACTATGAAGACAGATAAAGCACAACCAACCGAGGCGGGGCCTAAAGTACCTATAAAGGAAAAAGGCAAGGCCCTAGCTTATAAGCTACAATTTGATATTGAGGTGGCCACAGATTTGAAGAAGGTGTTGGAAGAGCACATTTTAAATGGGAAAGTGGAATTTACATTGGGAGAAGTTCTTGGAATTGCAAAGTGCAAGTTTCATGAGATTATCATTGACATTATCAAGAGGAAGCGACAAAATTTTGGAGATGCTACAACAACAGATACTCAAGGTGTGAAGTTGAGTGCAGATGAAGAAGATGAAGATGATAATGGTTATATCTATAGAGAAGTTGCTAGGATGGGATCAATTCTAGAAGATGGAGAGGTTCAAGCTACTAGTCACTACTCTCGGAGTCATTGGGCAAGGGCTACAACAAAGACTTTGGTTAAGCTGGGAAATCTAGAAGAACTTGTTGTTGCATTAATTGATCACGATTCAGAGATCATCTTAATTTCAAAGGAGCTGTATGAGGAGGGAAAGTGGCCCATTGATACAGACCATGGTTGGTTGATTAGAGCAGCAAATAATTTGCGAGGGGATTTACATGGAGGTTGCTCAAATGTAAGCATGTTGATAGGAAATGTCAAAAATGAGCAAAACTTTTTTGTTCAAATTGACTCTACTTACTATATTATTCTTGGGTAGCCATATATCACAGATACGTGGATGGAGACAAAAGTCATGGACAATGGATCAACATATGCTAGAATTAGGAGCCAAGATGGGAAGCAAGTTGTGCAATTTTTAATAGTTTGTGCAAATCATGAGAGGAATCGTGAGAATTTAAGAGCTCATCCCTTGCCAAAAGTGAGTAGGGAGTTTGGTGATGACTTTCTTGTTCATATGAGGGATTTTCACCACATGCCATTGTAAGGCAAGGTTACAATGGTATAAAGGATGGTGGGTGCCCGCATAACAAAAGAAAGGATGAGGTTAAGGGTATGGTTGGTTTATCACGGGATGGATCTATCTATTATGAAAATACAAACAAGTTGAAGAAAAAAGAGAAACAATATATTAGGGATTTTGAGGCGCAATTAAGGAGACTAGGTGAACTTGAAGGCAAAGAAAATATAATGGGAGTGCTTGAAGAATCATATTTGGGTGATACTATAGGGGAGTTGAATTTGTTATTAGATTCAGGCATTGAGGGGGAAGACACAATAGTGCATGTACATTCAAAGGAGGTTTTCAATGAGGTGGAGGAATTTATTAACACGTATGAAGTGAGAATTGACACAAAGTATAAAACGGTTGTAAAAAAGGTGAAACCAGTTGTGCTACCGATACCGTTGGATTGTGAGGAAAAAGTTGAAAGAGTTGCAATGCAACCAAACCTAAGAGATCTAAAGAAGATTGGGCATGGGTTTACAAATATGACATTGAATGGACTTAAAGTTGGAGGTGAAGACTTTTTGACAAAGATTGAAACAAGATGTTTTAAGGAGATGTTGATACACCATGGAAAAGCTTTTGCATTTGAACCTCATGAGATTGGATGTGTTGATCTAGGAGTTGTTGCATCC
This sequence comes from Ulota crispa, assembly GCA_963920765.1. NCBI lineage: Eukaryota > Viridiplantae > Streptophyta > Bryopsida > Orthotrichales > Orthotrichaceae > Ulota > Ulota crispa. The sequence goes on from OY987247.1 coordinate 19,261,838, forward strand.
ATGGTTATTTTTACCATTCCACATATACCATGGAATTTGTGGCCTATTTCAATACCAAGGGCACATTTGCCACAATTAGTAGAACTACTTGATAAGAAGATCAAGATAGGAATATTGGAACCTTTTATAGCGCCATACTCTAATCAATGGTTCACAGTGCCTAAGAAGAATGGGAAGTTGAGGTTTATACAAAACTTGCAACCAGTAAATAAGGTAACAAGTAGGAATATGGGTTCAAGTCCAATTGTGGACATATTTGCAAAGGCATTTGTTGGAAGGGCAATTTATTCAATAGGAGATCTTTATTCAGGCTAAGATCAATTCCAATTGGCTATGCAAAGTAGAGACTTAACTACATTGAAGATACCATTGGGATTATTGAAGATGTGTACACTATCACAGGGGGCTACAAACTCTGTAGCACATATGATGAATGCAATGAACAAGGTGTTAAGAGACTTCATTCTGGAGAAGACAATGCCATTTTTGGATGATGTGCCTATGAAAGGATGCATAGTGGAGAGCAAAGATGAAACACTGAACTTAAAGGGGTGCCAAAAGTTTGCAGGAGAGCATATTGATGATTGCAATAAGTTTTTGACCAAGTTGGAGGAGGTTCATTTGACGTTATCAAGGGAGAAATTAACATTTGGAGTAAAAGAGATTTGGTGGTTGGGCATATGTGTGGACCCTATAGACAGAAGCCATCTATGGAGAAAGTGGATGCAATCCAAAAGATCAAAGAGTGAGAAACCACTACGGAGGTACAAAGGTTTTTGGGTGCTTGCATTTTCTATCGTGTTTGGATTCCACACTATGCACATGTGGCAGATCCATTGTATTGTTTATTGAGAAAGGAGCAAAAGTTTTGATGGAATGAAGAGCAAAATAATGCAATGTAGAAGTTGAAGAAGCTTCTTTCTTCCCCACCTATATTGAAAAAGATTGACTATGAATGCGGAAGACCTGTTATATTGACGATTTATGCTAGTCCAATAGGAATTAGATGGGCAATTGGATAAAATGATGAGAATAGGGAAAGATATATAGTCAGATTTGGAGCAAAGGTTTTGAATTCACGAAAGCGGACATATGCTTAAGTTAAGAAGGAATTGTGGGGTGTGGTGACAGCTTTGAAGAATGAGAGAAATTATTTGATTGGGGCAATAGTGGTTGTAGAAATAGATTGTTTACCTTTAATGGAGATGATTGCTAGTTGTTCTACACTAGATGTAGCTATGCTAAAGTGGATTGCCTATATCAAATCTATGGATCCAGAGTTCAAACACATTGCAAGAAAAGACAATCTTGTTGTTGATATGTTGTCATGTGCAAGATATGAAGGTGAAGAAGAAATGATTGATGAAGAGGAAGATGTAGGTACTAATTTTTATTCTACTTCAACGGCAAGAAGGAAAGGCTTGTGTTTGGCTACACCGTTGGAGATGTTTGTGGAAGAATCTTATGAAGGTGAATGGTTAGACATTGGAAGATACTTAAATACATTAACACACCAAGAGGGGTGGAGTGATGAAGAATTCAAGAGGATTTGTAGCACTAGTAAAAACCTCCGTCCAAAACAACAGAAAACCAATAGTTTCTTGTTGATTTGGGCACTTGCCCATGCTAACTAACTAATTTCATAGAATTTTGTAAAAAACTAAATATGTCCTGCTGATTTGGACACCATTATCTAAATCAACAGAAATTTTAGAATCTTTTGGGAATCTTTTGGGAATTTTTCTGAATCTTTAAGAATCTTTAAGAATCTTTTGAAAATCATTGAGAATTTTTTTAGGATTTTTAAGAATATTTAAGAATCTTTTCAAGATTTTAGAATCTTTGAAAATCTTCTTGGAATCTTTGAAAATCTTTTAGGAATCTTTACAAATCTTTAGAAATCTTTGGAAATCTTTTCAAGTTTTTTTGGAATCTTTTAGAATGTTTAAGAATCTTTCAAAATCTTTGAGAATCTTCTTACTATATTTGATAAAATTCTTGGAATCTTTGAGAATATTTTAGGAATATTTGAGAATCCTTGAAAATCTTTTAGGAATATTTGAGAATCCTTGAAAATCTTTTAGGAATATTTGAGAATTCTAGAGAATCCTTGACAATAGTTTGGAATATTTGAGAATCTTTGGAAATGTTCTAAGAATTTTGGATTATTTTGAGAGTTTTTGAAAATCCTTAAAAATCTTCTTGAAACCTTCTTGGAATCTTCTTGGAAGCTTTAAAAAGCCTCAAGAATCTTTAAGAATCTTTGGGAATCTTTGAGAATCCTTGGAAATCTTTTGAGAATCTTTTTGGAAATTTCAGAAATCTTTGAGAATCTCTGAGAATTTTTAAGAACCTTTTTAGAATCTTTCAGAATCATTTTAAAATCTTTATGAAATTTGTTAAAGTACTTCAAAATATTTACAGTAATAGAATCTCTTAGATTGGATTAGAGTCCATTTGGAATCTTTTTGTAAATCATCAAAATACTCTAAAATAAGTTTTAGTAAAAAAACTATTACAATAGTTTAGGTTTGTTTTTGAAATCTTTCTAAAATCTTTTTGGACTTCATTAAAATGTTTTGAAGTTTTCAGAAATGAAAGAAGTTTTCAAAAAAAATAGATTCTTTTAGAAGTTTGACTGTACATTGATTGGTTTTATTTTCTTTACTTTTCATAATTTGGTTAGATTTAAAATTAGCAGCCTTTAAAGTCAAGTATAAATATGACCATAATAACAAAAAAATCAACAATTTTCATTTGATCTAGACACTTTTGGACACAACTTCACTAATTCAACAAAATTTTATATAAGAAGTACAATATTTTCTTGTTTTAAACACCAAACTTTCTTTACAAACAAATATAAAAGATTCTCCTCAATTCTTTGAAAAAACCATATATGTCCCTCAAGGATTAAAAGTACCAAAAATATCTTTCTTTTTTGTATAAATATCAACAATGCTTCTAATATATTGGGAAAATATTAAAATGCTCTTCAACTGTTTTAAATTATTTATATCTTTGTATTATATGATAACCAAGTGTATAGTTTAATGCAAATTCTTACAAGAAACCGAAGGTGATTTTTACATTTCAAATAACACAAGGATATATTTAACATTTCAAAATAGAAGAGTTTTTTTATTAATTTTCCAAAATAATAGGAGTATAATTGATATTCCTACAAAAAATAAGGAATATTTTTTTTGTTTCAAATATTTTCGGCGTAAACTTGATATTTTGAAAGACTTAAAGGGTAATTTTAGTATTTTTCCTTCTATTACTAACCAAATGAATTAAAAAAAAACAATTTTATAAAACATTTTCATAAGCTTTAAAAGACGGGAATTGATATGTGTACCACACCCTTCCAATTACTATACCACACTACGGGGTACATTTTAGATTTCTACTATCAAAAAGCTAAATTTGAAAATTTTGAATTTAGATTTGGACTTAGAGACCATGGTATTGTTCAGAACCATCAAAAAAGTTGTAGTTCAACAACACCCAATGAGAAAGTTTAGTTAGGGAGAAAATTGTTAATTTTACTTTTGTTTGTAAAGAAAGATAAGTTTTTTCATTGGGTATTGTTGAGTTGCAACTTTTTTTATGGTCCTAAACAACATCACGGTCTCTAAGTCCAAATTTGAATTCAAAATTCTTAAACTCAAATTTTTGATGGTAGAAATCTAAAATTTACGTCGAGGCTGTGGTATAGTAGTTCAAAGGGTGTGGTTCACATATTAATGCCCTTAAAAAATATCCAAAACTATTCAAAAGTCTATAGAATTATGATTTTATAATTGGAAGGTTTTAATTCTGTAACTTTTTACAATTTCATGTTATTTAAAGCTATGAAACTATGGAGGCTATTTTAACAAAATAAGGTTCTTTTTACAAAAAAATTAGAACTAATTAATAATTATTAATAAACCCAACCTTTGCTTGCAACAATCCTTATGAGATTTGTGAAATCCAATAAAAATTAATAAACAAAATCAAAAGGATGGAAATAAATAATTTATTTAAAATTTCTAAACACCTTCTTTGATTTTAGCTCATAATTTTTGATAAAAAGATTGAAATCCAAAAAAAATTGATGGAGGTGAAAGTAAAATACATTTACCAACTTTCCTTAGTACAAAGTATTTTGAAAAAAAGTCTTTTAATGGGCCGAAATAGCCTCCAAAGTCTACTAGCTTATTAAAAACATGAACATGTAATGTACAATTACAATCATGACTTTATAGTGCACATGTGTGAATACATGTATGCTAGTGGTTGTGAATGATGTGGTAGTCTTATGGTTTGTGAACCCGGAGGTGGGGATTCGAACCTCATTGTTGGCAGCCTTGCTCGGTGATGCAGGCAGCTGCCTACAACGTCGGGCAGCTACCCATGGCGTCGAGTAGCTGCCTACACCACTGAGCAGCTGCTTGCACCATTGGGCAAATGCCCGACATTGTGGGCAACTGCCTGGCTCTTAAAAAATTTTTATTGTTTTAAAAAAAAAAAAATCTATGAAAATAAAAAATTCAAAAATTCAAAAAAAAAGAATTGAACAACATTAAATACTTGAAAATTAATGATAAATCAACAAAAAATTAATAGAAAATAGCAAATAATCAACAAAAAATCAACAGAAAATCAACATACTCTTGTTGAAAAGTACCCAAATCAACTTGACCAAATCCATAGAAAAAATCAACAGTTTTTGGTTGAAATTTTGTTGATTTTGTGCAAAAATTTCTACTAGTGTAGGAAAACTTATGGCTATTTTCTTCAAACAGGTTTTTTATGGAAGCAACCCAAATAAAGGAGTGGGATGCCTCAACAAGTGGTATGCAGTTTAGAGGGACAAAAGAAAATCATTAGTGAATTTCATGAGAGATGGTAGGCTGGACACTGTGGCATATGGGCAGCTTTTACTAAAATCAAAGAGAAGTATTGGTGGAAGGGCTTGTACAAGGATGTAGTGGAGTTTGTAGGGTCATAAGAGACTTGCCAGATGTATTCAAATGTACGCCATAGAGACGGGTTACATCCTACTTTTCCACTAGCCATTCATTATAAGTAGGTGGTGGATTTGGTTGCTATGCCTATGGGACTTGGACAAAAGAAGTATTTGGTACTTGCAAGGGAAGATTTATCAAATCAAGCACAAGGTTGCATTCTACAAACCAAGGAGACCAAAGCAATTTGTTGTTTTATATTGGAAGAGGTCATTTGTTGTTATGGATGTGTGGAAAAGATTACTACAGACAGAGGAGAATTGGATGCTAAATCAACAAAGGAATTTTTTAACAATTTGGGGATTAAACTTGCATTGACATTAGCTTATAATCTAGAGGGAAATGACAAAAGCAAACGTGGACATGCTCCAATTGTTAAGGCATTACTAAAATCTTGTGATGGTATACCAAATGATTGGCCAAGGTTATTACCTTTTGTACTATGGGCTAATTGCACTACTCATAATTCTATAACTAGATACATGCTTGTTGAACTGATGTACGAGCAAAAACCAGTAATGCCAATTGAGGAAGTAGTACCTACATGGAATGTATTACCATGGGAAGATGGACTTGATAGGAAGGAGCTATTAGCTTTACAAATTTGGCAACTTGAAAGGAGACCAAAGAATATTGAGACTGCTATTGCAAAGTTGAAAGAAGCAAGGGAGAAGAACAAGGATAGATTTGACCGCAAGCATCAATTACACTCTCAATCGATTCAAGATGGTGATTGCATGATGGTGTATGACAGCAGCTTGGACAATCCACATAGTACAAGGAGGAAGTTTGCCAAGCGTTGGTTTGGACCATATGTTGTTAAGGCAGCTTGTAACAATGCTACCTAATTGTTGCAAGAGTTAGATGGTTTCGAATTGAAGATTCTAATTGCAGGCAAGTGTATCAAGTTGTTTTATCTTTGTGGAGAAGACCAAATGTTCGAAGCATCTGAAGATGATATTGGAGGGGTTGAGGATGAACACAAAAATGAACACTATGAAAATCTAAGGATTGAAGGTTGAAGAAGGCCCACATCATTTTTGGTTCTAAATCAGTACATGTCCATTGATGTATAGGTTTAGAAGGGGTGGATGTTCTGATGTGAACCATCTTTTATTGAAAATTATCCATTTTACTTCTTTTGTATTAGTTTCAAGATTTGTGTAAGTTGTTGTACTCTTTTTCCTTTACCCGCGGTTTTGCCCTTGGTTAACAAGGTTTTCTCGGATAAGGTTTTGATGAGGCAACAATTGTTTAGAAGTGTTAGTTAAGTAGAATTCACTAATTAGAGGCAAAGAGTTACTTTTATCTTTAAAGTGGCTTTTACCTTTAAAGTGACTTTTACTTTAGTCGGCTTTTACTTTAGGAGATTAAACCCATATTATTTGTCTCCGCCCTAGTGACTGCTATACTCCTAAAAGAGCAAACTATGATACTTTTGGGGCTCTTGTACCACATATCTTATATTGTGTCTTTCTTTTATATTTGATATATCATATCTATTTTGGAGATCTTGTTTTCTGTGAGAGATTTGGTTGAGGATTATTTTCACTTTTTGTTGGTTTACACTTTAGAGTTGTGAGGATACTTGGTAGACCAAACTTGAGAGGGCTCAAGTGCTACCAGACGTATCCTACAAGCCTCGAGAGTTGTATTCTAAGGTTACAAGTGAAGATTATATTGAATTTTTCCTTTCTTTTCACAAGGTGATTGCAAGAATCACTTGTACTTTTTCTTGTCCCCTTCATCTCTTGCAGGTGCTTTTTGGCTTGTAACTTTTGCGCAGCAAGTTCTTTTGAGCTAAAATTTTAGAAGAAGGTACATGTCATAGTTACGGATCTTCTGGAATTTTTTTGGTTTTTTTAAAATTATTTTACTATTTTTAAACAGCCCCCAAATAGGTGTCTACCTTAGCCACTTTGCGGGTTTTTAGTACTATTTTGGGTCCAAAAAAGCATTTCTAGGGCTATAAATCAGATATGTTGTTTATGGAGCATGCTTACACGCATTTCTAGAAGGGTCTTGCAAAGTTATAAATTCCATGGCATCTACATTGTCTCAAAGTGGGCATCCTATCTCTCTCATTAGCAAAATACAGAGAAGTTCCTCAGCAAAGCAATTGTACCATGTGAATGTGTTTAATGGGTTCTCAAATGGCTAGTTTGTATTTTATTTTTTTGAATCATTTTACTATTTTCTAAAAAGCAAGAAAGAAATTGGCTTTTTATTGGTGATTTTGATTTGTGCATAACCTTTCAAATAAAAAATTTCTAGGTCTGAATTTTCACAAGTATGCTATTTTAAGTGCTTTACAAATTGTCCATATTTTATTTTATTTTCAAAAAAAATATTCCAAAAGCTCGGTAATACTACTAGTACTACAAGTACTATTGGTGTTTGAGACAAAACTGTGAAGTGTTTCTTGCAATCATCCCACAATACTTTACTACAACTAGGGACTCCGTGCCTTTCCGGATAGGCAGCAAACCTCACAACAGCGAGTTGTATTTTAGTGGTAGGATTATTTGCATTGAATTTCAAAGAACCATCGTTGCCTATACTAATCTTGTCTTTTCACACAATGCTGATGTGGTAAAATATGTTGCGGACATGTACAAGTACGCGGCAGTTGTCATGTAATTAAAACAAAAAAGGAGAAAAATTAGGGACCTAACAACGACGCATTTCTATTCTTTGTAAATAGGCCACACGCATGCACTATTGTTGAGGAGTGCTAGTAGGGTATCTGAGCCATCACCTTGCATTATACAACACATCAAGGCAAATCTGCAACATGGTTGGTGTACTAGAGCCGTTAATTTTGTGCACACTTACATTAGACTTGCAAATGAGAGACAATATGCAAGCACAGTTGCATGATAGTGGGAAGCAGTCACTAATGAGCGACATCACATTACTTCAGTAGTCACATCTCAGATGCCAATAAGTCACCACACAGTCTAGTTTTTGGTAAAGGCATAGTGCCAGCTCAGTGGCATGTTGTCCTACTTGCATCTAAACATCAGATGACTCTGCCTAAATTCCTCTTTCTTACTATCGGTGAAGACTAGTTATGCACATGCATTACAGTGCGTCAATAAAAAGGTCCAATACGTATAAGCAAAATGGACTGACAACTACCCACCTTCAAAACGTATAGGGATGTGGCTCCATCTGCACAAATAGAGTACACCAACCCTGCTACTAGCAACAACAAAGCAACCAAAATTAAACATGGAGTCCACATATGTCTTACTATACCTTGCATTAACACACCAAACGCAGTTTCAAGTAACATTTTCCACTAACTGCTCCTTCCACACAGTATTTGCATTCACAATGTTTGCATTTACAATATTCCCAATAGTATATTGGTCACCTTTCTTGTTGGGGTACATGAAGGCAACATCCACTTCTATGGCTTCCAAGACGTCTACCTTGACACAATTGTCCGGGATGTACACAAAATGACTTTGGTCGACTCTAGCCAAACCATTGATCATTGCCACTGCCACCTTCTGATTTGGAATTTTGGGATTCATGAGCCAGACCTTTGCCCTTTCCGTCCACCTGCAACCTGCAGTCAAGAATGTGCAACACTTGAAAATGTCATAACACAAGCACACCTACTACAACAAAAATGGGTGGTACAGCTTTGTCTCCTTTGGTAGTTTTTGATCTAGTTTTTTCTTTGAAGAACTGTTTGCCGCTTTTTTCCGGGTTATCATTTTTGCCTAGAAGTCATACAACAAAACAATTTTCTTTTATAAAGTGCACCATTGCCTTCCAGCACATTGGTCTCATTTGTCTCCAAGGACAGCTTCAGGACAAAGGAGATGCTCTTACAGGTAATTGCTTCTTCTTACTTGCCATTTTTCCCCCTTCTCCATCTTCTTGATGTGTAACATTCTTTAGCCTTGCATCCATGCCTTTACATTTAGGGAAAATCAAGTCACTGATTCCAGAATATTCAGTACAAAGTTCATCTACTCTTTGCCTTCTAAAAGTAATGCCCACACATACTACTCCCAAGCTCTAAAAAATTCCTTCCATGAAGTTGTACACCCATGGACGGCATATGCAACCATGTCTGCATTTTTGGATGTTCAAATTCTAATAAAGAAGTTTCTATTAGAAGCACCCTAGGAATCCATCAACATCAGTGCAATTTATAGAATGTCCACTATCTCCAATTTCTATGCCCCTTGGATGTCATGCAATCTTGGTGCACCATGAGCACTTACCTCAACGATGGGCTATCGCTAGATGGCGGGTGCAATAGGTATGTCTGGCTCGCCTTTGGCAGTGCCCACAATCTCACTAATCGCCACGTCCTCCAAACCCATAGGAGCTTGCTACAAATATTGTGCATACTCTATTAGTAATGGGGGAGTTGGAAGCACAATGATGGTCACTCCAGCTCATAGTTACTACCATGGCCATGGTTGCAATTTCCGCAGGTCTAAAATAGACATTGCTTTCACTACTTGCAGTATGACTACCACTTACAATAATTGTCATAAGAAAACGTACCATAAACTAGAATGTCACAACTACTAAACATTAATTGACAACTCTACTACAGTCCTTCTTTAGTCCATGTACAGCTGTTCTATAGTTGCTATCATGGTAGTCCTCTATGGAGTGTTTGGAGACTATTGAATCTACTAATTTGTGACAGCAACGTCCAGAGTACAGTCACCATGAAACAATAAAGGCACCGCACGTCCACCACGTCCAGCATTTTGAAAACCTGTCCATTTCTACGCAACAATAGCAAAACCATGCATGCCACGGCTGCTCACCGTACACGTCTACTGAACAACACCAAAAACAACCTAGAATTCCAATTATCCATTCTCCTAGACACGCATGTTAGTACACAAAATACAATTGGCAAACCTCTTCCCATTACTCTCATCCATTTTAAATCACACTACTCTTCATGTGAACCCAACACCATAGCATAACATAAACATGAAATGTCAATAACCAGAAGTCGTCTTCAAACCACCACATTCTAAAGACAATAATTTGCTACTCTTCCATCCGTCAAAGGTAGCAACAAACAATTCCACAAATTGTCAACTTGTCCAATCAAAAATATTGAAGATTACCTTTTCCAAATGTTGTTTATTGGTCTGCGCTACTAAAGCCTATTGTGTGGATGTGACCATCTAGAAAATCTCTTGAGGCTATGTGAATGTGGCACCGGGTTTATTAAGAAAGGGGGTAGTGGCTGGGTCCATATGGTATGGGCACTCCGCTATAGTGCTTTTTGAGAGCTTTTTTGATAAATCTCCACCTGCACTCTTTGCTTTTCACTTGTTAAATGCTTCAAAGATCCCATCCTTTCTTAACAAATCCATCTACAATACAGTGTGGTTTGTTTTGTAGCAATTCATCCTAAACCATTAGTAGATTCTCTTCACTCAACAAGATGGATGATACTTGGATTTTGCAGATTTTTGTTATTCACCATTCCTTGGGATGGGTTACTCAAACTAATGAGCACGTCAAGCGTGCTTTCTGATAGGATAGGCTCCCTAGGGCATTTTTGCTTCTCTATGTAAGCCAGCATGAGAGCCTTGAAGTCCAACAATGCTGAGTTCACAACATCAGTGTTGAGAATCACCGTCGACAACTTCTTGCCCAATGTATTGACCTTCTTCTCCAACATCAAGTTCTTCTCTTGAAGTTCAAGTTTTCTACTTTGATCTGATGCAACTTGCTTGCAGTCACAGAAAATTGGATATTTAGTAACGACTTTCATTCCGCCAAGACATGATATCTGTAGATTTCAACTAACATATTCTTTTTTGTGCTTTGAATGGTGATATTTCAAAGACCTAATTGCACTCTAAAATAAACTACATGTTTGTCAAACATGCAGAAGGAATCACGGAATAGAACTTGAGGCCTATAGGAAACAAAGTAAAGCTAAACTTGGTGAAACAATCCACTAACATAAACGCGACTAATAATCCTCTCGCTTACTGCACTTCTACCCTGGAAAAATCTAGAGGAACTACGTAATGGCATCATTATCTTTCCAGCGATTAGAAGTGGCTAAGGTTGTTTTGCTCACTACTATGTTGGAACTTTACATGAATTCATCATTTAATAAATGACTACATAGTAGCTGTTACTACTAGACTGGAACTATGTCATCTAAAAAATGTATATGGAGAAAATATCACTCATACAAAATTGCAGGGTTGAACTAACCACTAATTAGACATTTGTTTGGAACTAGACTCTAAAACCCTTGCCATAGTGGTTTTTGTATTGTTTTCTTTTGTTAGGTATTCACAAAGACCATTAATATATTCTTCCATGCGCTGAGAATCACCTTACTAACTACCCACCAATTGGAATCAAGGGAACTATGAATTATGACATGTACTCATACACAAGTGACCTTACCAATCCAAAAGGAACATTCCCTTTTGAGTCCACAAAAGAGAAAAAAGTTTGGCTGGTTTCTCCTTTCTATTATGAGTACACCAATCCCATTAAAGAATTTAGATACATGAACTCAAAAGCACAAGCACCAAAAATGAGTGTTCAATACGCCTTACCTCGTGATCACCCTCCTTAGCCTTTCCCTTCCGGTCCACATACAAAATTTCTTAGACTTGGCTTCAAGCCTTGCTCATAGCCTCAGACTTCCTTTTCTGGGCATCTGATTCTTAGTATATCATCAGTTTCTCCCAATGGTAGGGCTCCACATTCAAAGGGCACTATCTCACTCCTTTCTTCCATTTCCTCTTCAATGTACACTTGTGAGACTTCAAATAATTCACTAGAACAATTCTTAGAGCTGGCCAGCCAAAATGGTGCCCCTTGAAAATAAAATCTTTCTTCAAGTCCCTCCAAATGCACTCAATACCCTTCAAATCCTGGTCCTGTATTGCAATGGTAGCAACATCCAAATATCTACTGACAAGAACTCTTATAGCGGCGTCTTAGTCATTCTTCCCTTCGGAATACCCATCAATCTCCTCACTAAATAGGACCATCATTTTGTAACCTGGCTCTCCCCTCTGATGTCTGTCTGATGCTACTTTGTTGTGGTATTTGTGCTTGTGTCTTCTACTTGTCCTCCCAACAGCATTGGGTGATTGCAATGGAAGTTCACAGGTGGGTGCTGTTATTGCTGTGCCTGCAAACCTTGGTTGCACAACCCTTGCTGGACGCCCTTTGAATTGTGGATCAATCCACTTCAAGTAATCCAGATATCATGCATAAGATTCTAGCAAAGTCCCTAATGCAAGCCGCTCTGGCATGGTGTTTGTGCGGATTCTCTTCTCACATTGACAAGAGGAGCCAGCTTTGGTGGTGGCTGCAATTGTTGGTTGCAGCGCTGCGCATGAGGTCCACATGTTAGACATGATAAACTCTTTGTTCAATGAATTGGCATTTTTTGAAACAAACATCCTATACTACAAGGCAAACTCCTCTAGAAGAAGATCTGATCCGCAAATCTCATAACCACCCACAACAAGCACTTACCCCCTATTGCTACATCTTTGACACTTGCTGGTACTACTAAATGGACAATTGTTCTGAGTTAAAATAAAACACTTGTTTCCAACAAGTAAGACTTCACGTCTTGCACAAGAAAAATTCACAAAGACTACTAAAAACTTGGACAGATATTCCCCCTTGCTCCAAGAGGATGTTGTACATATACATGATTAGAATGATAAGAAGTCTTGAAGGACTCATACATAACAATTGCAATTGTTGTACGTGAATTTTCTAAAGTTAGAACATAGTAATTCAAGCCTTGTGCACTGTTTTATATCTTGTTCTTGAGATTTTTAATTTAACTAGAACATGGGCGTACTAATAGTACCAGGAACAAGAGAGGATGCAGGCCGTCTTAGAGTGTGTTTAAGAAACTACAAGAGATTCATAACTCCATTCTCAATCTCCTTCTCCCTACAATTATTGATTTGTACTAGAAAGGTGCGTGCAATACAAGCCCAGCCTTAAACAACTATAGGTGTCATAAAGAACTGTAATTGACTCATTTTGTAGTTGTTTAGGACAATTGCAATCATTATAAACAACTTGTTCATGACAGTGTCTGTTCTAAATTATAACTACAAGTTACCTGGCCTTCACCATGCTTTGTGGACACTGAATTGAAGCCCAGAAACACATCCAAAGTACGATCAATGAATGAATCCTTATATCCCTAAAGCACCTCCACAACCAACTCATACCACAACCAAATTTAGTGGAATTGGCAAAAGGGAAACAGAACTTGGAAGTCCAAAGTTCTATTTTACATAAATTCTAAATCCTCCCTTCCAATTCCTCGCACTCTAACACGCAGCAAACCTCTTTCATGCATACTGCATAATCTCAAGAAACTTGTGACTACATGAAGAGCAATCAACGGTCGCAGCCTCATTTTGCATCCAAAAATCTAGGAGAACGTGTCTTCTTTGCACAACAAAGAAATTGACTTCAAATAGGAGATAGACCTAAAATTACATGAGTTGGTATGCAAAGACTCTATCTCTGAGTCGCTTGACAATTTGGTCATAGAGTTGGAGCTGCTCATCTTGTTTGGGTTGATTCTCTCCTAAGCCTCAATATGTTGCAACAACGCTGTTCCTCTAAAGTCTAGTTGTGCAACTACTCCCACGGAATGTAAACCAGAGGAGGGTAACCTACCTAAGTCACTTGATAGCCTGTACAGAACCCTAGACCTTGCCACCCCCTCTAGATGTTTCCCTTCAGGCCCTAGAACCCTAGGACCTTGAACTACATTCTCATGACTAGTGGCATTTACCGCCCTCTCTTCTCCCACCAAAGTTTGCCGTGCAACTTTGTTTGTGGTCAACTTCTCTCCCAATACGGTAGCTTCAAGAGAATTCTAGCCTACAAAGTACTCCTTTTCTAGTACAAACGCATTGCCACTTTCCAATCTTAAACTTCTTTGTGGTAGAAGAGGTGGTAGCAACCTTTTAGGAGTTTGACTTGAGTCAGCTGGATTTGTTCAAATGCAAGAATTTGCGGTGCAGCGTTTCTTGCAAGCACGTTACCAATTGTTACTATCTACAAATTCAAAAGGTACACGCTAAACTAGAGTTTTGCACTTTCCCTACCTAGGACCTGGGCACTAAGTTCACGTCACGTCCAAGTCTATTAATCCTAGAGCAAAAGAGCAATTTCTAAATGGGGGGTTTGTAGGGGGTGGAATGCATAAAATTAATTCTATTGTAATGACAACTCTACTGCAGACATTTTGCTTGGGAAAACATGGTATTCCATTACCAAAATGTTACGGAATGGCCAAACACAGAACACCTCTATCAACAAATGAACTACTCATTTAGTACTTTAGAGACACTGGAGATTTATGTAATTGAAAATGCTTTGATTCATGCATAACTCAAGTACAACATCCACTTGAGTTTGGTGGCCACAAATTGACACAATATTCACTTTATTCCCTAATAAGTGCAAGACGGCACCCAAGCTTTTATTCTTGCAGGTTGTTCTAGAAAACTATAGAATGCAACAATTGTGATACGGTAATCAAGGCATTACAGCAGGCAATGGCATAAGAGAACAACACATGCAAAAATTGGAAGAAGGCGCCCAAGCGCAAAAGTTGTGAAGTCACTGAAGGCAACAAGGTCAAGTTGAATTTGGTTGCCGACGCCCAATTTCATAAGCTTGCACTCTGTGCAAGAGCAGTATATAAACTTGACAAGGGAATGCAGCACTAGAGTGTGCAGTACTCCCATGCAGGCGCAATTGAAGGCAAATACGAGTAGTCAAAGGCAATAAGAGAGGGAACATCTACTTCATGTGCCACTTACAGCTCTTGCGCGGCGGCCTCCATAGGGTGCAATACTACTGCTAACTCAGCCACCCATGCATTGCGTTGCAGCTCATATGCAGACCTTTCCCTAACTCCTTTGTCATGCAGCATAGCAGTTGGTTCTGAGGAGTCCATGTGGTCTCTAGTGTAACATTTTGCGATCTTGTAGTGGTAGTCAATAATTTGATAGTCCTTGTTCCGATTGCACGTTTGAATGAAAGAAAATTGCTTTTGTAGGTGCTATGAGATATTGGAATTTTACATTCTAACAACTTCTGAGATGACGCAGGTAGAGTTCAATGGAGATTGCAATGGCATGAAGATGTAGATGTGTTGAGTTTTAGAAGGCAAAATGAAATTGACGTGCAATGGCTCTCGAGTGACTGGTACATGCAATTGGCGGTGACGAAGAGGGAAAGGCGGCTTCATGTATTATTACTATCATGAAAGAAGATTGTGATGAGTTTGTTTTGTAGCAATGTTCTGCTATTTAGGATTTCCAAATTTTGGCTAATTTGAACTTCTTTATATCTCAATTAAGGCCCGTCATTAGCTTGCAATGGTAAACAACTAGCTTGTAGTTGTAAAGTAGTGGTACCTTCAACTATATGAGAACGTCATGAGTCGTGAAGTAGTAGTGGCTTCAATTGTCTAAGTAGGACATGAGTTGTATAATAGTAGATCCTTCAACTTCATCAATCAGAGATGAGTTGTAAAGTATTACTTGGATCAAGTACCTCAAAACTACATCAGTTGTAAACTAGTGGTTGCTTCTACTACCTTTGAACTAAATGAGTTGTATAGTAACAATTGCTACAACTGTCAAAGAACTAGTTTGGTTGTGAATTAGTCATGACTTCAACTACATCTAAAAATGATGGGTTGTCAAGTGATAGTCAAGTCAAGTACAACAAAAATAGATGAATTGAAACATAGCAGTCACTTTAACAAGCAGAGATCTAGATAATTAGAGTTGCAGTTGGTTTAAATTGTGCCAAAGATGAATATTTTCTATGGATCAAGTTAATTGTGGGAAGACCTTTGTTTTTTAGCAAGAAAAGGGCACATGCTCAACAGATGTGTGTGCTATGAGATGACAACAATGTGTACATGTTTTGAGGTAGTTTTTTGAGAAACGTCTAACATGCCAATCCATAGTGATTCCTTTTTTAGGTGGTTTAGACTACCTTGCTTGCAAGGATTTGGCAAAGGAAGGAGTTCACCTTATTTCCAAAAGCAAAAGAATGTCAGACTCCAAATCATGTCCACTTGTACAATATGTAGTGGCCACAATCACTGACAAGCAAAGACAACATCTTCAGGATGAGAGGTTGTGGATTAGGGAGCTCAAACAAGCATCCCTATTGAGTTTGAAGCGTCTATATAGCCCTTGTTGCAATTGCAATGGCAAGAAGAAGTATAAGTCAAGAATAGTAAGAAAGCATCTAGTAGTACATGGCAGGTCCCCTCAATTTTGAGTATAGAGAGGGCCGGGGGAGAGAGTCTCTTCTAATAAAGAATGAGAACAAGTACTACATTTCAGTGGTTCTAATGTATCCGAGGATGCTGATGTAGACATTGATACAGATGTAGCAGTCAATGCTGACATAGATATCGTTGAAATGCTAAATGATGCTTTTGAAGAGGACGTATAGCAAGAGCACTTACAAGAACAAGTAGCAAAAGCGTTCAATTTAGAGGATGCAATGCACAAAGATTTTGGTATGCATTTCAACTCTACTGAAGATAATGTGATGATTGAAGATAGACCTAATCCTATTGAAGATAGACAAAGTAATGACATGGAGGATAGAACCTTTGAACATGCGGTATTAGAAGAGGCCATGAAACAATTATACAATGGAGCAAAAAGTACAAAACCGGCCACAACAATCTTCCTTATGAACATCTGCATTGTTCATGGGGTTAGTAATAATTGTGCAGAGGAATTGTTCACCCTAATTCACAAGCATCTTTTCCCTTCTGAAAACTGCTTTCCTAGAAATTTCTAAGTGGCAAAATGTCTTACAAGCAAATTAGGGTTGTTTTGCAATTCCATTCATGCATGTGGAAATGGTTGCATATTATTTCAAGGGGAGTATGCATTGGTAGTTTGATGTCCCAAGTGCAATGGACCTAGGTTCACAAATGAGGCATGGCAGAGGTTCCCGGTTAAGGTCCTGAGACATTTCCCTATTATACCTAGGTTGCAAAGATAATTCAGCAGCCCAACACTTTCAAAGCTAATGACTTGGCATGCTGAGAACAAGAGTAACAAAGCAAGGGGAAATAATTTAGTGCAACATCCATGCAATTCCAAAGCTTGGAATCACTTCCATGCATCAGTGGACTCTACTTTTGGAGAGGACCCTCGTAATGTACACTTTGCATTGGCAGTAGACAGCGTGAACCCTTTCAAGCAAACTAGGTCAACTTGGTCTACTTGGCCATTTACCTTGCTAAATTACAACTTGTCACCATAGTTGTGCTCAAAAAAGTTCTTTAGCTTTGTTGATACTAGGGAAACAGTCAGTGACTGCTAAAGTGTTTGATGTGTATATGGAAAAATTGCTAGAAGAGTTACTGGAATTGTGGAACGGAGTGAACGCATACAATATCAACCGAGAAGCAGGAGCAAAGGAATTTACTCTGTAAGCAATGCTATTATGGACTATTCATGACTATCTTGGCTATGGTACAGTGAGGGGATTTGCCCACCAAGGATATCAGGTTGTGTGGTTTGTGGATCCGAAGTTCAAGCCAAACATTCAACAAAACTTAGCAAATAGACCTATGCTGGGATGCGATGGTGGTTGCCTACTAGACATCCCTTCAAGTCCATTGAAATGAAGGAACATTTCAATGGGAAGATTGAGGACGGTATCAAAACTAGGAGAGTCTTTGAGGAAGAACAAATAAGTCACGCTGCTAAGTATGAGGCGTGGAAACAAGCAAGCAACAAAGACTTTGAACTTTCGGATCTGTCAAAGCTTCATGAAATAAAGAGGACTTCAATCTTGAATAGCCTTCCGTATTGGAAGGTAATGACAATTTCTCAATCACTAATGTGAACCTAAAGTTTGATAAAGAATATATCTACATTGGTTTTCATTACACTTGTTTAGGATGTACAAGACCTCAAAGTCCTAGACAGAAGCAACTAGAAGGTAGTGAATGATTTGTTTATCTAATAAACTACTTTGTCCTTCTAATGAAGTAATTGTTAAGTAATGAACAAGTGTGTTATATGCCAAATTTCAACAAAAAGTTTACTAAATAGAATTGTACCAGTGAGCACTGAGCAATCCTTTTCCCTAAACATGGACCCTAAACTACAGAGATTGCAATGACAAACTAGTGTGAAAGTCAAATTTATATATTTGTGTAAGTTCAAAATAAGTACTAAATAGCAAAGAAAAGGTTGCGATGTAAGTACTCCGGAAAGCAAAGAGTGTTGTGTCTTCTTAGAAATGGCTATAGAATAGAACCTACATTGAAGAACTATTGATGAGGAACTACAACTAGCCTAGATGACTATAAGTGAGTCATGCTGCAGTTACTTGCAATATTTCTAATCATTCTGCAATTGAAGGCAACCTCATTTTTATCCTTCAACTTCAACGGCCTTTGGCCTTTTAGCAATGACGTGTACTTGTTCTGCAAATTGAGGAATGGTAGGGTAGGATTGGAAGTGAGTAACACTTGTGTACTAACACGTCCATGTGCTTTTGAAATGCAGGACTTACTGATTTGCTACACCCTTGATCCTATGCATGGCAAGATGAATCTAGCCAAGAATTTTCTAAAAACCATAACAAGAAAGAGGGATACTATAAAAGTCAAGCGTGACTTGCAACGTCATAACATTAGGCCTCATTTGTGGTTGACACCAAATTTACAGCACGGAGGCAAGATGATGAAGCCATTAGCCCCATACGTGTTGACTGAAGATGAATTCAAAACGTTTGCAAGCACAATTGAGAGGCTGAAAACACCAACAAGGCCTTTGTCAATTTAGGAAAGCAAATTCAAAGTAAAAAATTTGGAGGTCTCAAGTCACATGATTATCATGTTTTGTTGCAGCAGATTATGCCCTTTGTGTTGCACGGATTATTGCAAACAAGACCACAAATGGCCATTATGAGAATGTGTAAGGTGTACAAGCAGATTTGCACAAATGTGTTTGATCCAACGAAGTACTTAGCGCTAGAAGCTGTCGTTGCAAAGCGTATGGTTCTACTTGAGATGGAATTCCCTCCTTTGTTCTTCAATGTAATGACGCATCTATCCTATCATTAAGTGGAAGAATTGGACTTGTGTGGGCCCGTTTCAACCAGGTGGATGTACCCAATTGAGAGGTACATGAAGACCTTGAAGGGATTTGGCCGGAATATGGCCAGACCAGAAGCCACAATGGCCCAAAATTACATGAAGGAAGAGTGCCTTGGATTTGTTCCTAAATATCTCCAAAGATTTTAAATTGTACAAAGAAGAGTGTGGGATGTTGACAAGGAGTATGGAGATTCAGAAGAAGTGCTTGAAAGTGGAGGAAGAATGTATGTCATGCAACATGACTTTTGAGACCTTGCACACTAATACGTGATTGAGAACACAATCATTCTAGAGCCTTTATTGAAGTAAGAAATTCTACTCACGTTCAGGTATCCAATGCATCTAAATGAAAAGAAAAATATGCGTGACCTACAAATTATTTTTCATTTCTGCTTTGTGAGCATTTAGGTATAAATTATGCGTAGTATTTAGGCGTCAGTGTTCTTGACAAACTGCTGGAAGACGTGAAGTAGTATTTCAGTAAGTAATGTACCTAAAGTTACTGAGGAACTACCAATGAAGGACTCATGAACGACTAGAGACAATGTAGTTGTAGTTGTAATTGTTCACAAGGTAGCAATTCCATTGTAATAGAGTTCATGACCCTCATGTAACTACTCCTGATCCAATAGGACAAGGTATTCTTGTAATCACTTCTAAACATGAGAGTATGTATTTACGGCGCGGGATTTATGTGAACTCAGTTGCTCAATTGAGGTAGTTCCTTTGCATCCAACGTCATCTGTGAGTGGTAGATTAATTTGAAAACGTGTAGGCTTTGCACAAGTAGCATTGTTGAATCTATTGTCAATTGTTGATTCTTCTTGTGACCTAAAACAATATGCAGGCCCCTTGGGGCGAGTTCAAAAGTTTGTGAGTCATTGCTAATGCAAGGAAGTTAAGGTCGCACACTTTGCCTCTGTAGTCACTGGTTGCTCTCCCCTACAAAGAGAGCATCAAACGTCAGCAAACATCTCCAAAGAAAGGAATTCTACTAGCATCCTCTTTTCAAATGTTGTTTTGGTTCTAAGTGCAATAGACATTCTAGGCTGGGCGTGAAGCATTAATTGTAGTGTAGTTGTTTTCTTGATAACCAGCCCTAAGTAAATGAATGACCACTCTAGTAACACTAATGTACAAATGTAGAGATGAGTTTAAGCTGTAAAGCATTGCTGATACAATAGTCTGCGCTGACCCGGTTTAGAGTTTTGTAGGAGGTGGAAGGCAAAGAAGATCCAAAATCCAAGCCTTACTGCATTTGAAGATTGGGCCCAAGAGACTCTTGAATAGGAGAACTTGGACATTTTAGAAGTAGATTGTCTAGAGGCGTTGTTGTTGTGTAGAAAATCATCATAGACGGCTGCAAGATATACCAGGATGAAGTCCTTTGGAAATCATTTCCGTGTGGAGGATTCATCAACTATTAATTTGCAAATGTATGATAGCGGGATTGCATCTATTTTCAAGGTACCAACAAGGACTACCATGGAAAAAATTGTGAACTATGTGGGTGTGTTTAAGGACATCCTAAAACTAGAGTACAGACACCTTCAAACTCCAGTTGTGCTTCTTTGCTGCAAGTGGATCAAGAAACAAGGCAATCAAGGGAACCCGACTTACACAAGAGACAATGCTAGGTTCTTAGTTGTGAATTTCAAGCACAAATTGCCAAAGATGATGGAGCCATTTATTTTTCCAAGCTAAGCAAAGCAAGTATTCTTCTCAGATGTTCAGTCTAGGCCAAATTGGAAAGTAGTGTTGCATAAAGAAGCACGGGCAAGGAGAGAGGTTGTGGATACCTCCAATGTGTTTATAACAATTACTATGGAACCTACAAGAAGAGTCGTGCCACAAGAGATCTGACGAAGATTGAGCACAGCTTTTTTAGTGGGCGCTATTGGGTTAGTTCAAGAAACACTTCACCCTTTTGTCTCAAAATGGCCCTACGGAGCCAAAAATGCAGCAGTCCTACAAGTACTACCAGAATTGTTGAGAGGCCTTAGACTTCAAATTAACATCGTTGATGTGGAAAGCGCTTGCACGGGATTTGGCCACCTGTCTTTTTGGGAGTGGAGAGACCTTTAAAGCAGTACACCCAATTACAGTGCTTGTGTTTGTGGTAGCGCCATAAAGCCCTCCTAGTCCATATGTCCATCCAATATAGCAATGGATGAAATTATCTTCTATGACGTTCTCGTCCAAGCAATTTTGGGGTTCATTGTTAGGGTTTGCATAATCTATTGTTGCGTTCTACGTTGTCATATTTGCACAGATTTACTGTTGTTGGTGAGGCATTTCTTTGCATGCAAATTTCTTTGTGGTTTAGGGTTGATTATATTTTTCTTTGCTTCACCTAGTTTGTAGCTGATCTAAACTCCAATATTTGCATATCTGGACTTCCACTACTCGACAAGAGATTTGGGTGCTTTGACTCATTTCTAAGGAGGGGAGTGGCTCTTTGTGCTTTGCCGCTACTTCTCCGGTGACTCGCAAGGGTGGTTGCAGGTGGAGCTAACGCATTTCAAACTATGGCCGAGGTAAGTACTTCTTGACGTCCTACTTTGCATTACATTTTCAAATTTAAAAACGGTAGATTCAGTTTTTCATTACGTTCCATTGTTGTTGTTGGACTAGTGTAAATGGTTAGAAATGAGGGTCAACTCAAAGGCTGTTGCCGTCTGCTCCCTAAAGGTGATATTTGGGTTTTGTACTTTCCGTGTGGCAGGTTTAGGGTGGGTTTAGGGCATACCCTGTTAAGAATTTAGGGAGTTGACCTTCGATGGTTGTCTTTGCGTGCCCTCTCTTTGTAGTTGCCAAGGTTCCATTCTGGAATTTCACGGCTTAATTACCTTCCCTACTGATACCAGTAGTTGTTTATGACTGTTCCAATTTTTATTGAAAACAGTGGACTCGGAGTGGCTGAACTTCTTGTTTGTCTCAGCCAGCTATTCCTAGCTGCTTGTTTGCTTCATTACCTACACAGTTTCCCCAATAGGGTCTCTTTAGTGGTTTAAGGTAGGGCAAACTCACAATTGGGCTACGGTTAGGGTTTGGCTTTCTTGATCACCGGTAATTGCATGTGTTTCCACATTTCCTTTTTCAGTTCCATTTCTAGGTGGGCTCAGCTTTTCACCAACTTCTACTTCTTGAAACAAGGCCTTGCGGATTCCACCCTGCCATTTAGGATTCCAGCCATAGCTTGTTTGAGGTCTAGCTACCTCTGGCAGTTCCTTTGTAGTGTTCTAGAGAGGTTGCATTTAATTGATAAAAGAACTTTGTATTTGACATTGGGAAGTTAGGGGATGACATATCAAGGATAAGCACTTCAAAAGGAAGAACACCTTTGATCTCCTACAAAAGATGTCCAACGATGCAATCCCTCCCATGTAAGGAAAAATAAACAAATTCAACTCGTAGCTCAAAGCCAACATAAAAACTTATGATAATACCTCACACTATAATTTGAATTATATTAATTCAAATACTAGCTACACACTCCATCTAAATTACTCTCTGTTATCATTTGGTAAACTTACGCAGACTAGTGCCTTGATAGCTGCCTCCTAAATCCAATAACTTTGCAATCTAGTAGTTACAACTACATCACTCATAGTTCAATAATTCCATAATTTTACTATGCACCAAGCAATTCGCTCATGAGAACAGCTACTGGCAAAGTTCTATAGGAAGTACTACACTTCAATGGATTCATGACAAATGCAAAAATCCATAATCTCCAGTCAGAGCCGTCTTTCATAGGCATGTGACTTTGGAAAAAATCTACATTACACCATCAAAACTTTGAAAGTACAACGTAGATTACCAGCACAAGTCATAAATCAATTGATATGTACAATTTACAAAACCATGCGGCTTTTTTAGTACTCCATGATTGCTCCTTCAATATTTGTACTAATTCCTATCAAAAGTCAACACAGTAATACCTGTCACTCCTACCCTTGCAATTTTGTAAACGCTTTGTAGTACCGCTATAGGGTCTACTATCATTCCATGAGGTTTAGGGTTTAGGACACAAAGATTTGCTTTGAACCAACACCACCCCTTGTCCTCATCCCCCATTACCTCCCCTCCGTAGCTTTCCCTCCACAATACCTCCTTCTACCACTGCAATCCAATCCAATTCCACTCTCCCTAGTACTACTGCCCTCTCAATACACACTAAACGCCATCACTCCTCCTATCTGTACACTATAACGCCTTCTATTTGTTAAACAGCACCTACTAAGACGATTAAGTCCTGGGCTTGTAGTAGGGTAGGTATTTTGTTTTAATTGGTCTAGACTCCGATGCTTGATGTAGTAATCCGCGGCGCTACTTCATTCACTCATTGCCGATGTTGTTATTGTCAAGTGCTTTGAAGCACTTCCCTCTCATTTAGTACTCTTGTATAGCAATCCTCCTGAGCACTGTTGTCCCTCTTGTAAGGCTGATGTGCTCACTTCCAAAGCAGAGTACTTTCCTTCTTGCTTCCACTACAGTTGGGTAGAGAACTATAATGTACCTCGTCCTGTTACAAGACAAACACAAATGGTGCCCCAGTGTACCTAGTAGTACAATGAGAACACTTTGTAGCCAAAGTAGTGCTTTGTGGGACAATACAATAGGAAGTGCAACTGCACCCAATAATGTTGGCATGACTTCAACCTCGGCATTGTAGCGCCTTCTAAATCCGGTCTTGCTTACTATAGTACCTTCCGTACTACTCCCTCTCCTTCATAGTACTAAAAAATCACTCAGCGTACCACCAACTGCAATGTAGTACTACTCTGACAAATGCCGATATGCTAGTAAAAAAATCATATTCAACATTGGGAGAGCAATCTATCTCCTATATTTAACATTGATCTTTGTAGCATTCACAGTAGTTGTCTCACTGTTCTTGAGAAACAACATGTCAGCTTCCTATACTCTTCCTTCTCTTTTCATATCATTTACTAATTCTGTCCATTACCATCAGGCTAGTCAATTGGGTCCCCAATCTGTTGAGCCTAGGAAGGCAGCTATAGTCAAATTGCATGCGCACGGTTGCCTTCGGGACGTAGCTCAACAAGCCGTTGCAACATCAAAAGGCATCGAGCCAAATGTTGAGCAACCCACATTAGACGATGACTTTGCTCCTCCCGCCACTTTCAAGAGAACGTTCCAGTCTCGGTCAAAGAGCTCCGCCAAGCAAGCATCCTTCGCGGCAGACATGCGCAGCAAGCATCCAGCAACGTCTAGGGGTGCTCCTACTGCACAAGCCGATTGCAACACTACTTCCAGTGACGGGAAGCAAGTAGGGGATGGAGCTATGGCTCTACCACAACAAAGCCCAACCTCCGCTAAGGACTTCAAAGAGGTCAATGTCTTGGCAGATGTTGCGCTGCAAGTCAGTGGGTTTTCTCAAGCACCGGCAAAGTAGAGGTCTCAAAAATGGAAGGACAACTCCAATGCCTCTAATTGTAAGTCAAAAGAAGACAAAGATGAGGAAGGCAACTACTTCCTTGATAAGCTAGCAGAGTTCCAAGTTTGATGTGAACCTTGTCATTCCATGCTGTCTTGTATTACTTCCTTGTACATGGTTTAGATAATCCCGTACTATCTTTTGTTTTACACCCAGTGCTGTTTGCGTTTACATTCCGCTCACCTTTGATATCTTTGGCTTCACTAGCAACGACCAAAGCGGCCAAAGAAAAGTTACAGCACTGACCATTGCAAGAAGGCGCTTAAGGAATTGCATATTCCATCTAGGAGGCCACCTCAATTACTTTCCAAGGACATCAGAGATGAATTCAACTTTAATTGTGCCGGTATCAATCCGCATAAGCTGAAGCTGGACAAACACGTTTGCACAAATGAGATGGACGTGGTGTTTGGATTGAGCAAGAGTTGCAACAGCTACAATTTGGCCAAGAAACTCAGTAGTTCCAAGAGATGTGAAGTGGAGACTCTCTATTGCGTGTATTATCATAAAGAGATCTCAACTCATCAAGTTGGCAAAGAAATGGCAATGGGGTGGGTACAACAATAGCAAAAGGAGGAGGAAATTGACTGGGCTAAGTTTGCTGCAGATACAAACCACCACCAGAAGAGCAACTATAGAGTGTAGGTGAAGACTTGGCTCACACGCCTTCAATTGGTAGAGAAGACAGACATCGACATTGCTTTGGAGGTGGACAAGATTGTGAACGGCAGAAGATTGGAAGGCTGCAAAATTTGGGCTAGGAAATCCTTCTGGAATCCAGGAGAACTTGAGGAGGCATACGCAAAGGAAACGGCACCAAACTCCGGCTTTACAATGCCAGCCTTGGATTTTGACATGCTCTCCTCCCAGTTTTAGTCATCCCTCAACCTCTATTACATTGAATTCTTGTCATTCCAACTCCATTGAATTTTGTCTCTCTTTGAAGGGTGTTCCTATTTACTTTCACACTTTTATTATCGGCCGCCTTCAATCTTTTGTCAGGCATTGCGACATGGAGTCTATTCTTAATAAGGTGGAAGAAGAGGTGGACTTGCTAGTAGAGGAGTCCAACAATATCACCGTTAGACTTGCAAATGCCGAGAGGGAGTCTACGTTTTGCAGTAACATGGTAGACCAGTTTATGAGGCAGTTGGTGAAGTTTGGGATGTTTGGCGATCTCCCTGACATGGCTTGCATGGAGGAGTGGCGCGATTGGGTTGTTGGAGATGGGCCCATGCAGGATATATTGCGGAACAGCTTGGATGAGCACGCAAACCTAATAGCAAGGAAGTGATTGCTGGAGACGAAGCAGGTTCCCAATGGCATACATCTGAAGGCCTCCAGCCATTACATGATGGCCTTGAGAGATAAGCAAGCAAATTTGCAATCCAAATGCCTAGGGTGCATGATGCATCCGGCCCCTCTTCCGACGCTCAGTCTTGACATTCCTACATTGCTTGACTTCAACAACATGCCAGCAGGACCCGCTTGAGCAATTTGCAGAGATGGCTTCCTTTATTGGCACATGCTCATCTGCAGTTGCAAGCATCTATACCACCCTTGGTGTGCTGCATTGTGGTTTGCAAACAACTCAAATTGCACAGTAATCAGCTACGGGCGGGTTACGGCAATGTGGTTGAAAGCATTTGGATTTGGAAGAGGGCATGAGGAAGATTGAAGCGCCGCAACCTTGCAATAGTATCAACCCTGGTTGTGGTGATGATGTCACTACAATTAAGTCTAAAGGAGGAGGAACATGCATGGGTAATGAATTGAATCTCAAACTTGTCTTCTACTTTCATTGCTCTCCTTGTGCGTCATGCCCATATGCTGCTTACAAATTTTGTTGTTTAGTAACCCTTCTTCAATACATATTTCTTGGCACTTCATGGGACAGCTTCTTTGATGGTGGGACAAGGAATGGCAACCGCATCAGCGTCTGGTAGTACCTTCTCTGCCTTTGTAGCTGAAGCAAGTGATGGCAGCATGCATCACCAGCAACAACATGAGTCCCTACCATTTGGATTGGACTTCTCTACCATTCCAATTTGATTAACCCACCTTCTTCCTAGTCACCTTCATGTATAGTGGGTATCAACTGAGGCGTTGATGCAATACTAGGACCTGTCTCACAGAATGGGCTACCCGTTACTTTTTCCCTACTAGTGCAAGCACATGGCTGCAAAGGTGACGTTGACCAACCGTTGGAGGCTTTGACGGACGCCTTTGACAAACTCAATGAACATGAGATCTTTGTGCTGGATGCGCAGCCTGTCGCCGACAACATACAGATGACAACATACTTGTTGCTGAAAGTGCTAGTTTTTATGGATGACATATCTTGCCTTGGATTGGCTTTCTCACTTGGTGGCTATCATGCTCGTTGTCTAGAATCAAAGGTAAATCACTTCCCTAAATTAGCGCAGCGCTTCCCTAAGGACATGATCCAAGATTCCACCATGAACATCCCTTGGACTACACCACAGCCGGCAAAGGATGCTTACACCAAGTTCTTCGAGGAGGAAGAACTTCAGGTTACCTAGCAGCTGCAGTCAAGTATGACCTCTTTTCATTACACCCGCTATGATGTCATTCTCACCTTTCCCTTCTTCATGCAGTTACTTATAAGTTCTCTAATCATGTGGTGATTGTTGCTTCTTGCAAATGTTGCCGTCTCTAGCTTGCATGAGGAAAATGCTACAAACTTGGATTTTGGACACCGTCCCCTCATGCACATGCTCATTTGCCCTCCCACCGCGGCTCAAAGACAATTGCAAGTGGTGCCCAAAGTCCATCGCAATTGCTTCACGGGTGCTTGTCATTGAAGTACACAAAGGCACTTTGCTCATCAAGGCAGCCGACGGCAGTTGCACCCTTGCCCAAAAGGAAAGGACAGCGTGTAGGATGCGTAGCAAAGCAATTGAAGGTAAAAAAGAAGTGATGCTGACTTGCGTTGGTGATGGGTTGGACCGGCAGACTACAGCAGTTTAAGGCGGAATGCGAAGGCGTCACACTAATCTATATAGCTTGATGTGTGACTGTCTTGTTTTCTCCATGCATTTGTTTCTCTTGCTAGAGTTTTTGGATTGTCTCCTACATTTGCAGCCGTTACCGGCTGCTTTGAAATGGAAAAGCTACTCAATGTAGCAAGTTCTCTCTGTGACCTGTCAAAGATGACGCATTTGTTTCTGTTTGCACAAACTTGAGATCTTGTCTCAAAATTGTCATTTGGTCTTTTTTGTTTGTTTGTTGAAGACTGCCTTATTTGCAGCATGCTCTCACATGCCCTCTGATCTTGGGGGGGTTACGTCTCTGTCTCCGTCAGCAATGGGTGCGATTCTTCTTATTATCTTCCTGTCTTACTCTTGTTTTCTTAAAGTGAAGTTATTGACACAGGATTCCGTCAAAGTTGACTACTCCCAGAGTGTTGAGAGCATCCCAATTTGCTACTCTTGACGTTGTGGCAAGCTGGAAGCCCCACCTTGGGAAGTCTCATCTTACCAATACACACATTGGCCAATTTTGCACTCCTCTGTGTTGTTGGAACCACTACAAGCAACACCTTTCGCAGACATAGTCTATATTTGCCAGAGGTCTTGCATAGTCCAGTCAAGTACGTGTTGTTGTTGTGTTCTGAGCGGAGGGTGCACATATGGGAGAGATGGGCGCTTGAAGGGACAAATTGTCCAACAGGTTTGACTTTCATTACTTCTTTTCAAACATGATCCAGTGCTAGATAGCTGCATCTCACATTCCATCTATTGTGTTAGTTTGTCTAAGACAAGCACTTTGCTTCTGTTCATTTTGGCCTTTTATTTGTTTTTACATTACTTTCCCCACAGCAATTCCTCAAATGCAGAGATGGAGGGCAGGCTTGGGTGGTGCATTGTTTTGGCAATTTCCTTTGCAAAGGATATTGGAAAGGGGCATGCCCAGGTCATGTGCAACAATTGTACATAAAAAAATGCTCTTCAACCTATCGCTGTAGCCCAGATTGTTCTAATTGAGTCATGCAGAGAGGAATGAAGATACCATTTGAGGTTTGAAATTTGTCTTTTGTTTTGTTATTCAATCTTCTTTGGCTCCTTCTGTAGTTGAGTAACACGTCATACAATCCTAAGAAAATGCTATTGTCGTCAGGTATTCTTGGCTGGCAAACAAAAAGGTTGGGTCATCCGGTCGTTGCAGCCCATTTGAACAGGTTCCTTTTTTTTTGAGTGTGCAGGGGAGGTTGTCACAAATGCCAAGTTGATTAACCAAGGAGATGGCAGCAAATTCACGTTCCAACTTGATGCACACTAGCAGTCCGAGCTGTTCAAGGGCAATGACAACTTGCTTTGTATTGATGCTAGGAAGATCACTAATGTAGCACGCTGGATGAATCATAGGCAATTTTCTCCCTCTTGAAACTGTACATCAACAATATTTTTTCATTCCACAGCATGCCATTGATTAAGACAAGGCCTTTGGTTGGCAGTTGTTGCGACGCAAATGTGATGGAAATGCCAGTTTGGACTAATAGCACAAGGTCCACACTTTATCACGTAGGTTTCTTCTCTTTCCTCAATGTATTTGCACTTGTGGATGTCGGAGCTCAATAGCCAACCATCTTCATAGTCCCCCCCCCATTGAAAGACCTGTCGCCTCCCAAACCACTATAACTTATTATGTACCTATTCACCGGATTGTTGCAATGTGCATTTGCAATGCAAGTAGCTTTTTTTGCAAACAGGGACATAGCCGCTAGGGAGGAGCTCACCTAGGACTGCAGGGTGGAGTTCAAGACTTTGGGGTCTGACATTCTCCCATTCCCTAGCACCTGTGGTAGTGCTCTTTGTAGGATTCCCTAGGTGGTATTATAGAGGCCAACCTTGTATTTAGCACGGAGTTAGTAATCATCTTAGAGGACTAGGTAGTACAATCAATACTACCTGCACTATATCAATTCAATGTAGTACTAAGGTAACACTATTTAGGAAAGGCTTGCACTAAGCAATATAAGGGAGACGCCAATGAGAACAAGAGGTCGTGTTTGCACTGTACTTGGGATGCTTTTGAATGTTGAGCTTCTCAACAAAACTGTCTGGAGTATCCCAGTTTTAGCCATTTCTAAATTATTAGAACTAATAAAATAAGTCACGGTACTATATACTAGAGTACAACAACCACCAAGATGGGGAATGGTAGTGCTTCCTACTTTATGATACTGCATAATAAGTCATGCAATAAGTGCTCATTGACTTGGAACACGCAAATCAAACCGCGTAAGTGTTCAAACCTTGGCATGCATTTAGAGGCTCTCATTGTATTCCTCTGCCACGCATGTAATGACATCAATGCTTTTGGCCGGCAATGTATAAATTGGATCACCTCCTTTCACTCTGTGAGCCCTTGGTATCATCTGAAACTTGCATGCAAATACAATGTTTGCATCAATGTGTGCTGCTCTAGAGTGCTGCAATTAGACATAGTTGTTTGAACTAACACGTCCCCATTTCTAATAGTAAATTGCAGTTTGGAAGGAATCCCCTCTTTTGAAAGTACCACCCCATGGACACTAGAAATTTCCTATATAATTTCCTTTGCAAATTGGCACTGCAATACGTAGTATGAAACACCCCTTGTGTTGTCCACTTCGGACAGGTTGGCAAAGTTGTCGCCGGGTTGGACTAAAGTGGACATGTTCCCTTCATCTTCCTTGTACTCCCAGTTTCCATCATTGTCATCTTCATCCACATTCTCTAGTAGGGTCTATGCATAACTTACATATAATGGTTGAATCTTCAAGACTTTCTAGTTGGAGACATATGACTTCTACTCGCATGCAATGGAATCCTCGCCTAGGCAAGGTCCGCAGAAACAACTGAAAAGGCAGCCAAGGATCTTGGTGGGGTCTCTGTTGTTAGGTGCAAACACTAAATGGAACTTGAATGAGCCTGGTATTGGACAACAGGCGTGGGCATTTGCTTGGTCGATGTTGTTGACACCCACAAGATGAAAATATCGATAAGATTTGCACGTGCAAAGTTAGCGCTTGAAGTCAGAATGTACGTAGGTTCCATGCAAAATCCTCATTTGATTTTTGTAAAGAAAGGTTTCTCAAAAAGTGCTGGAATGACTTAGTCTGAAGTCGTTACGTTCATTGTGTTGACCTCGTTCACACTCTTGTCATGTTCTTTAGTTTAATGAATTATATTTAAAGGGTCCTACAGGCATTGAAATTGTTACAAGATGATTGCTTGACCAAAATTACCCGCATTGCACATCCTTGACTAAAATTGGTTCTATGTGATCCAGCATAACTAAAATCTAGAATTGGCAACAGAGTAGGGCCTATATTGCAATGACTCCCGCTGCTAGTGGGTTTATTGTATTGCTTTTTGTGGATTGTTTAGGTTGACTTGGAGAGCCTGAGTGACTCCTGATAGAAACCGACCTTTTGGCCTTTCTTGTTCATCCCATTTTCAACCATTACACCCATGTATAGGTATTCCAGCAGTCCATACAAAATCAAATCCCAAAAGTGCATTCATTGTTGAATACTTGAAATCATTGAGACATAGTAAAGGCCTCTATTCCATTATGTAAATTAAGAATCATATGTGTTGAATTTTATGCACCATGTTTGGTCAGCAATATTGGAGTGTCAATTAACATTACTAATATTATTTTTTAGTTTTTTTACCAAAGGCATTAGATTGGAAGTGAGCAAAATGTCAAAAAGCTAAATAAAATTTGATGTTTGGCTACAATACTTGCAAGACTTTGACGTACTTCAAACATCCAAGTTGATTGAGTATGGATCCACCCATTGTTTCTACTAAGAACGATACATAGCTGCGAGCATCCCGTAGGAGTCAATTAGTATTTTGAAACTGCTCTTGTCCTAGCACTCTCTTAATCACCGCGCTAGCCCCGTCCCTTTCACCCTTGCCATGACCCAATCCATAGAAATTCCACATGATTTTGCACCCACTTGTAAGAGATGGTACCTGTGAAAAGGGCCACAATTGGGGACGGATACTAGTCAAGCATCAATAAAGTAATTGGGCACATGGACCAATTGAATAGTCAAAGGAAGGGAGCAAATCAATGGTGATTACCTTGCAATAAAATACAAAGAGCGAGCACCTTTAAATTGGGCCAAACAGTTGTCGCTGAACACCAAATGCATTTCAGAAGTAAAACCTTGATGAATTGACCATCACCAGTGTCACAACATATAGTGCTGGACAAATAGGGTGTTGTGAAATTTATCGTTGGAGATCCAATAGTAGGTCTCCCAAATGAGTGTAGACTCCGCGTAGCTGTTCTCAGGCATTGCTTGCATCCTGTAGAGTATTTGGACCATTATAGTTACTTGAATAGAGTGGTAGTACATTGATTGAATCTCATCTTGAATCTGGAATGTGCAATTCTTTGCAAAGTCAATATACGTTAGCATTGTGCCTGGTGGTAAGGACTCTTTAGCTAGTCTTGCTTGATTGGCCTGCCAGCATGCACAAAAATTGTGGACCTTGAATGCCGTTAGAGTTGGCCTTAGGAATTCCATGAAAGCAAAGAATTCATTGATCTTGGTGACCTCCATAATTTGGTTCTTAGGCTTGTCAGAATCTAGGCAGGCCTCTACTTTGTATTCAAATTTCTTCCAGTTTATTAGACAACCTGGTCCATCAACCGTCTCAAGCGGACAAAGAAGGAATGTCTCTACTCCGTAGCAGTTGCAAGATCCCATCAGGCACCTACAAACCGCCGTGCATTAGTAAATAACCAAAGGTAGAGGCCGCTACTTAGTTCCAATGTTTTCTTAGAAGAGGACGCCATATTTAGTATGAGGTACCTGAAATTGTGAAACTGTGAGTCTACTACTTTTGCCCATAGGATAGACATCCACATGTCAGTCACGCCTGAGAATTGGCTGGTTCCAATGCCGCAACCGCTGTTGTCTCTGCCCCCACAAACATTGCAGTGACAAGTGCATCAGAAAATTAGGTGAGCCCCTTGATTGGGATCACAAAAAACATTTAGAGCTTGTAGCAAAAATAAGACTTGAATGTGGTGGCAACAATAACAAATGTTTCTTTGATCGCATCTAATAATGTAGAAAGGTTGGAGCTTAATGAATGAGCTTATCTAGATTTGCAGATCTAAATTGACATTGCAAAATCTCTAGAATAACTATACTTGCAAGTTGGGTATGTCATTGTTCAGAAGGACTGAGGTAGTACTGTGTAGGACCTCAATAGTGTCATTGATTGCAACTCCTAACTAGAAAGTGTGAGTGTGTCCTACTTAGTGCCAACCTACCTTTTCTTCTGTACTAAGAAACTATGCGGGTAGTACTAAACGTACTACCCGCTGATTTCAGTCCACTGTCACCAATAAGGAAGTAGGGAGAAGAACTACAAGACACTCTTGGTATTGCAGGGCGTGGTTACCGTTCAGCGTGTAGTAGTAGGAGAAATGGAGATACTGCAGTAACAACGCGCACTAATAGTACAAGGAAGTGAGGGAGTACAAGAAGCACTTCTAGAAGTACACAATTTAAATGTAGTCCTACTCTCTTGAATCAAACACTACAAAAGTGGCATGTATAGTTCCAAACGTTGGTACAATCTATACTACAATACTAGGTAATGATGCCTAATCCCAAGACTAGTCGAACGAAGTCTCCATGAGATAGCACAGATGACATGTCCTTGCTTTGTAGTGACCATGAGAATGCAGTGACCGCATGAGGTATTAATTGGCAAGAGCATTTCCCTCTGCTTGGATCAAATGCATCCCAAGTAAGTCCTGACGACCACACCAACCTCCCAAGAGGACTATCCTTGTATGCTAGTACTGCTTCACAACACTAGGAACTATATAACACTTGCGTTGGCAAGTCTAGGTACTATTGATCAAAGGAGTGCATAGTACTATTTCAATTCCCGGAATGCTAGGTGCAGCAGCAAACTAAAATTGAATGGCATTTGGAAGGTGCAGTAACAAAACTAAGCATGTCAATGATCACTAAGTCTTGCTAGTAGCACTGCAAGTACCAAACATGGTAATTGCTACATATAGCGTCCGCAATACTAATACGCTTATATTGACCTATTCCAACGGTGTCGTAAGCCAAAGAGGAATACAAGAATTCTAAAAGGCATTACTACTTTGTATCATTGGATTGACAAATGCAATCCCACAAAAGAACAGGATGTGATGTTGTGCCTCGTATGTAAAGTGCCAAACGACCTAAACTGGGATAATTGCTTCAATTTTCTAGCTTGCTTCAATTCATCTCAATGGAGTTAGATACCTTTGAACCTCAAATGGAACCAACATTCAATATAATAGCAAAGTCCTTGCTAGAAAGTAATCATAGAGAATGGAAACAACAAATACCTGACTTTCCATGAGCACAAGGGCGGCATGTTGCTCTCAAAGGTTTTGCCCCAATCTCCTCTTCCGTACTTGCTTACCATTTGGACTCACTTGTGTCTTCTAAATCCACCACAAGGTAGCTGTTGCCTGCACTTCAAGGGAGATACCTCCATCTTGCTTCTTCCGGCAAGGAATTTTTAAACAATTCATTGTGTCAACATCAACTTCCTGCAGCCTACGCTTTGCCGCATCCACATTGCGCTTGCAAGTTCCCAAGATTTGGTGGAATTGACTGGGGTCACAATCCCAATCAGATTTTGCTGCTGTATGGGACCTTCGTGGCCTGCAAATCAAGCTTTATGTTCTCCAAAATGTCACGTTGGGCTCTTGCATTGACGGGGGTGGAATAGTAATCAGGAATGAGCATCCTCATTGCCTGGTTTTTGAAAACAATGTCCATCACGGCAGCCCAAAGGTCAATGTCTATTATCCGCTCCAGGTGGTAAATCAAGTCCTTTGAAAGCTAGACCGCACATTGATGTAGCGTGGGTCGAAAAGAACTTGGTCGCCCCTTGCCCATGACAATGTCGCGGAGCTTGTGCAAATGTAGTTGATACTGGCTCTGTTTCTCCATTGCCTCCTCTTTGTGTCATGTGAGAAGTGCTATGACTTTTGCCTTGTAAGCGGCCTTGGGTGCCTATCCCTAGAAGGCGGCATGGCGGAGGTAAGTTTGGTCGTGCATTGCAATTGTAATCTGCCCCTAGAAACCGCTAACAAAAGTGCAAAGGAAGAGAAGGATAGGCCCCATCCAAAATTCAACGAGAAACACCCCGTGCAAAAGTCGGTCAATGTGAAGCTTGTAGGCATTAATCAATCCGGAAAAGGTGACGGCGGGAGATCAACTACCTTCAAGTGCATTCAAAAGAATTGTTGAGGAAATCAAACTTTGTTTGAAGGATGTCATTTGCCGCAGGTACTATGTAGTACAAGTAATGGCAAACAAGTACTGAGGTGGCTCTTGCGCTAGAAAATACAAGAAATTTTTGGCAAATTGTTTTTCATTTTTAATAAATACAAAATTGCCAAAAAAAATAAAACAAAAAAAGCCATTTGGGATCAATTGAAGCATCAGTGGATGGTGCACTTCCCTTTGGAAGCAACATTCCATCCATTCTCCAATGGAAGGAGATAGAAAGCCCACTTTGTGTGCATGGGCTAATTAGTGAAATTGGAATTCAAGGAAATGTGTTGTCAAATATGTGTAACCTTGCCACCCTAACCCATATCCCAATTTGTTGACCCAAACTAGCATTTTCAGGCCCAATGTAGTACTGAAAACAACAAAAATTGCAAAGGTAGACAAGTATTTGGGCCCCATTAATTATTATTTTTTTCTAAATTACCAAAAAATTATAGGACATGTAGAACTTTATCAGTGATGCTCCATCAAAATTTTAAGTCAAAATACCATTTGTAGCCAAAGTTATGTCTCAAAAACTAGTTTGGTAAGAGGGAGGGGAGAAAATGTATGACACCCGTTTCTTGGAATCACCCTATTGAATTACTTGGGGAGGATCATTTACTAGCATGCACAAAGTATTCATAAAACTTGTGCAGCTTAGATTGCATGCTATATGTTAATTGATTTGACACGACACAATCATATTTTGAATGCAGTGCTTAATACCAACAACTATGTGAACTTTTCCTTGTAGATCTAGTTGGAAGATTGAATTCTAAAATATTGTGACAAAAATTAAGAAATAGTTATAGTAGTGAAAGCAGACATGCATGAAGCACCATGCACTTATGTCTAACTTATCACTTCTCTACATCTATGCATTGATTCTCCAAAATCATATGGATTTACCAGTATAAAACTGACGAACCATTTCATTACAACTACTACATAACTGCAAACCCAAACCGCATTCACACTAAAATGAAAGTAAGAGATATGCATACAACCTCCCTCAGGCAGTAGTTTGGGCAAGAAAATTATGTATTTGTTCCAAGAAATAATATTAGTAGTGACAATTGTGGTTATTTAGTTGTTTCAAGCAAATCTAGAGTAGTGTTGGCCAGTCGCTCTTTTGACGAAACAACTCACAAGCGTCTCTCAACTGCTGGTGTCAGGCGGATGTGAAGAAATCTTAGACCTCATCCAATGGCAATTACAGGAATGTTCACAAAAGAAAATAGAATCAATTTCTAACAAAATTCATCTTTCAAAGAACCTTGAACCACTAAAGTATGTCTACCAAAAATGCAAGAAGTTTTGAGGAGATTCCATAGTCAAAATATAGTCATTGAAGACACCCAGTGGTTTTGCTGTTGGTTACGATGGACACTGTTTTCCTCTTATGTCAATGTTAAATCCAATCCAAAGGAGATGCAGGATTTAGGATCATCCTTCTGAGAGGCAGAATAGTTATAGTAGGTTGTGGTGGATAGGAAGATCTAATTAAAAGTTAGTCTATAGGAGAAACTCTAGTAAGTTAGCATGTGTGTGTGTGTCATAAATATGATCTCTACATCCTATTCTGGTCATCTTTTAGGAACTATAAATTAATCCGTATGGAATAATAAACAAGTCATCTTCTTGGTGTTTTAAGTCAATTTTAATGCCAACAAGAAGATAAGTACTTTTTTGTGCTACAACAATACCCTATGCCTACTCTAAAATATTAGACCAATTCCAATGACAATCTTTTTTTCAAAAAATAAAAGGAATAGTAATCGCTCTTATCCTTTTACATTTGTTCTTTCTTAGAGCCATGTGGGAACATACCATTAGGAACGCAATGCAAGAAACACCAAGAACCTAGCAAAGACAAAAAACATTCTCTTGTCCAATAAACCAAAACTAGATTGTTGTAGAAGTACTCCAATGACTAATTTGCCTTTGCCAATATATGCTCTAACTGCAAACTTTCTAGGTGGAGGAAGATCACCATAGCCACTGAGCTCAATCCATTGCCATGTTTCTTGATTCACGGACAAAAAGTGTCTACAATAACAACCCAAGTAATCTGTTGACAAATTCTAAAGCAAATACTGCTAAAAAAAGAGAACTTAGTACATAGATTCATATTTGCATGATATATCTACTCTGATGAGGAATTTAAATAAATGCACAAATATATATACCCAAAAGAACCAAAATTCAGTCATGCAAAAACCTTCAACTCACAAGTATTGAGCATCCAAAAATCTCATAGGCTGCAACAACAACATTGAACTCACATTCAAGTACAAGAGGAAACAAACAGATATAAGGCTATAAAACATCCAATACCTATAGCAGCAGCTTGACAAATATGATCCCTCATATATTTGTTAATATTGACTAATTTTGCTAGGGTATGCTCAAACAATCACAGGCATGGATGCTTTACCAAATCCTTCTTATTAGATTAAATACAATTAGAATACTCATGAAATTCTCCTCATTAAAGGAGATGTGACAAATAGCATCAAGGATGTAAAGGGCATGTGTTCCAAAGTTCATTTGCAGAGTTACTAAAGTTGTTGAGCAACAATAGCACGATAAGGTCATTGGTGCCTACAGCATTGAGGAAGTATTATCTGAAAATGTGATATTTGTTAGGGAATTACTACAGCGACACCCTAAATTGCTAACGGGATACCCCCTCTAAGCATGAAAGTTTGCTTTTTAATGTTGATTTTGCTAATTTTTTATTTGGATCAAAAGATTTGTTTCACATTTATCATTCTAAGGCTAAACTATAAAAAAATAGGTGTGCCTAAATTTCAAACTAAAAATATAGGACTTTTGAGTTATCTAAAGAAAACATATATCAAAAAATAGTATTTGTGCAATAATATTTCAAAAAAAAATTGTATTTGTCATGTTTTTTTTCAAGGAGGTGATAATGACATAATTGAATGAATGATGAACCACTTAATAAATCAAAAAATAGCACTAAATTATCAAATTTCATGCAGAGGGGGTGTCTTGTTAGCAATTTAGGGTGTTGCTTTAGTAATTCCCTATTTGTCAATTAAGGGAAAGATGCCATCTTTGGAACCTTTGAATTTTTTTCATTTTTTAATGGTTTCTAGGTGATTTAGAGTGAGTTTTATGATGTTGATTTCTTCAAGACCTTACATCATTGATGTGAAATCTTGAAGGAATTATAAAAATAACTTACTTTAAATCACCTAAACATTCTCACAAATGCAAAATTTAGTATCCCCAAATTGGCCCAAATCCATGCTAGAAAAGTGGTTTTTCCAGATTAAAGAATATTATGTTCTTGGCTATAGAGTTGTTGGGTAAGCAAGCAATTAGAGAATGAGATACAATAAACAACTCGCTTAAAAGAGGAACCCGCATCCAAATTAAACAATCCAACTGGAAATTGTTCCAAAAAAAATTGTGTTTACGTGATTCCAAGTATCAAGCCAAGCAAAAAGACACTTTCAAGCTAGCTACAAAGGTTCAAGGCATTGCTATCCACAAATCAATTATGAATGTAGTGGTTCATTGATCCTTCTCCATTAAAGTAGAACTGCAACAACAAGCAAACCCAAAAACTATAAATCAAACAAGCTCCTTGGATAAGATATGTAATACAAAAATAAAACTTTGATTTCAACCAAGAATAAATCCTCTCAAAGGCTATCATAATTGTTTACCTCCTCTTTCTCTAAATTTAAGATCCTCATTTGGTCCATATGTGAGCCTCTTAATTGACCTCAAAGTCTTTTAGTGTAAAATTATGAAAAAAGTGATAATTTTTAGGTTTTTTTTTGGGAAAAATAATTAAAAAGGTAGTTAAAAACACATAGTGTAATTGGCTTGCGATACATAATATACCTAATCTATTTAACACTATTTTGCGTAGAATTAGGGTTAATTAGGATATTTTAGAACATTTGGGAGAAGAACTCTTAATCGGCCTCTTTTTATCATTAGCGGAGAGAATTTGTTTTACATCTCTTAATTTGTTTGAATTTTGATTTAATTTGAAGTTTCATATTGCAACCGGATCAAGCACATGGGCCCCATGCAACGCCTGCAATCATGCATATGGAATGCAAGGGAATCTAGAGTAAAAGGACCAGATACCCCTCTCCTTGATTTGACTAAAAGTCCCATATTGCCTTTGGATCGATTGGACAAATGGGCATCAATTTGCATCTTGATCACGCAAATAAGATGTGCAGGAATCTAATGTTGAAAAACCACTTTCCCCTTTTATTTTTATTAGATTATGTCACCCTTGTACTTGAAAATATCACAACAATAGCAACACAAGTAAAGCAGCTAGATTTAGCTTTGAAAACAAAAATTCCACTCAAAATTGACCATGATGGAGGACAAAGAAACAAGTTCCCGCATCCCTATTAATGACTTTTGAAGACCAATAACATGCTATTTAACAGGACCTTTGTTGGGACCCTAGAAAAATTCCCAAGTCAATCCAAGTGGCAAACAACCTCAATCCAAACGATCAAAGCGCTGAATTTTGAATTTACAAACCTTGATATTATGCGGAAGGAGGTAAAATCTTGCCATAATTCTAAGCAAAGGAATACAAGACCCTAGACGTTCTCAACAAATTTCAAAAACTTCCAATTGTGGGAACATTCTCAACGGCCGACAGCAACATAGCAAGTAGCATTGATTGCGATTTTGGAGGGCAACGGCTACCAAACCAAACGGAGCAAAGAGTTTACCAACTCCCACAACAGCTCTCAACAACAAGATGCAATTTGATTTTTGATTAGAGGTAAAACCCTTTACTTCAAGTTTTCTGCTCTTCTAGACGAATTTGGCAATTTTGGATAAAATCTGACCTAAAATTAGAAACAATTGAAGTTTCATATCAAAACAAACTAATTTGAACATTTTGGAGCCTATGGCACCATTTTTTGCAATTTGGGGTTTTTCTCCTAAAGATAGCCTAGATCAACCTTTATAGTGATTTTTTGTAAAATCAAGTTAGTCCAAAAATAGAAAATATCTATGGCTAGGCTACAAATTCAAAATTAGCACTTCTAGGATAAAGTGCAAAACTTTTAAACACTAGAAGAAAAACCTATCCTAAACGACTGATTCACAACGACTGCAAATGTCCTAAATGACTCAATTCGACTATAATTGAGTTGTTGTATAGTTGTTTAGGACATTTGTAGTCATTGTGAACTAATTGTTTAATGCAAAATTTCTTCTAGTGAGAAAAGACCAAAGATATAAGAGGCTATAAATGGGAAGGCCCATTGGAAAACTTATGTAAATCCTTCCATTTCCCTTTTAAAATAAACCCATTATACACCCATAGTGTTAGTTGTGAGGCCTACGGTCTTGTTGGTATACTTCTTTGTTAATAGAGTCTACTTTTTGCATTTATTTTGTCTTTAGAGCATTGGCAGCTGACTTGCCATGCTCACTTGTTGAGAGAAAAGGTTTGGTCCCTCCAATATGTGAGAAAGTTTGTTTTATTTGTGTTTTAAATGGTGTAGTCAAGCTTTGCTTTGGCAAGTGTGTTTGTCTGTCATTCTCAGTTCTTGCTAGTGTGTTTGTCAGTCATTCTCAATTTTTGCCAATGTGTATCAATTTGTTGTTAATTTTTGTCAGTGTTTGTCAATTCTTAATAATCTTAGAGTCTACCTCAACTGTGTCTTGGCAATGCCGCTAGTTGAGGCGCTCTAGCGCTTTGTTATGTCCGTGTTATTTGTCATTTGCTTGATTATTTACTAGACAATGGAGCTTTCGTCCTAGTTGTTGCACGTTGACCTTCACTTGTCTAATCTTTGACTAGACGGCAGAGTTATTGTCTTAGCCCCTCCCTATCAATTGTTGTTAAGCAGAGAGTCTTGATTTGTGGTGTCAAACCCTTTGAAGTCTAAAACATAAGTAGAAGGGTGAGAATTGGTGTAATTTAGAAATCTAAGTAGAGTCAAGAATTCTTGGACTAAACTCCTAGAAATTTGGTCCAAAATGGGATTTGGACCCATTTTGGAATGCTGGGATTGTGAGAATCTTACAAACTCTAGAATTTTTGGAGTGCTGGAGTTCTAGAGTGGAGTGCATCCCTAGGTGATCGGCTAAGCCGGTAGAGCTTTTTGAATACTTAGATGAAGACGTAGGGCAATTCACAGCCAAGATTACCAAGGATAGAGGTAGCATGTGACCGCAATTATGGCAACGCCCTTCTCTTGCATGAGGTATAATGAAGTTCTCCCTCAAATTTGCTTATGTTTAGGTAGTTAGTGCAATTTTTTAAGCTGTTTTGTTAGATCCATCTAGATCAAACCCTCAATTTACTCTTAACTTAGTATACGATTAGTGAAATTTTTTAGATTTGAATAAAAAATAGAAGATCCTTTGTTTGGAAGGCAAAGACTTAGAATCTACAACGCATCACCATGATCAACTAACTACAATTTTCACTTAAAAACTCTAAAACTTGGTTGTATTTGCACATTTCCTTAAAGTGGGCACTACAGTGCTCACGGTGCAATCCATCTTCAATGTTGGTTGCTTGTGATTTAGTGAGGCGCTCACCGGGATGAGTGGCGGAATTGAAACAGTTAGACTACGCATTCATAAGAATGGAAAGTGCAAAAAACTCTGACGCACAAAATTGTAAACAAACAAAAGAGTTGAAAGTGGTCAAGATACAGAGTTGCAAAATCTAGAACCA
The DNA here is from genome assembly GCA_963920765.1 of Ulota crispa. NCBI lineage: Eukaryota > Viridiplantae > Streptophyta > Bryopsida > Orthotrichales > Orthotrichaceae > Ulota > Ulota crispa. Next base: position 19,303,541 of record OY987247.1, read on the forward strand.
AGTCAATAAGATAGGGAATGCATACTTGCAAGGCTGCAAGGAACAAGCATGCTAACAATTGAAAGAGCACAAGATCATCTAAGCTGGTAGTGAGTGAGTTTTAGTTGCTGCTTTGCATGACTGCATTGATGCAATTGCATTTCCAAAAATTGCACATGATGAAGCTACAAATCTTCACGTAGCGAGCGCAAGGAAAGCGTAGATAATGAACTTGCATGGAGAGAAAGAAGTGCATCTAAACCCTTACAAAGTCTAATGATTGCACTTAAACAAGTAGCGTTGTTGCAATTTTTGAAGATAAGTAGTGCAATCAAAACCCCAAAACATGTAAGCAAGAGTTTCTACACCACAATCCAACCCTTGAACCCCACTCTAACCCTTAGCCTCGACCACAAGCCCATAAATGAATTGCAACGGAAGCTTCATCCACGTGTCCAATCATATATCATTATATGTATCTCATTTTCTAACCCTACAACCCTAAGCTATTGCTGAATACACTTGACATTGGATACTTGGACAAGGATCAAACATGGATACTTTGTCATATTTGAAACATGGGATACTTTAGCAAACCATTTATTCATTAAAATATACTCAATGAAATTGTAGATTTTTTTTTAACATTAGCAAGGCTATTGTACAACTAAAAAAACATATGATTCTCATTATCATGCCCTACCATTCATTAATAATAAAAAGCCCACATCCATTACAAAGATGCTTATTTTTTATAAAGCCATGTGAAAAATTTAGGACCAAGGCAATTATAATAACCATGTACAATAAAAAAAAAAAAGTGCTCTCCCCGGGTTTTTATTCTTTTAAACATGTTATTTCAAAAATGTAGGAAAATTCAAAAACCACATAATACCAAATCAAATTTTTGTTGGTTAGATGCATTGCATTTGAACAAAAATATTTACAAGTGTAAGAACTTGTAAAGTTTTATCTTGTAGCAACCACTATGAAACTATGCTTCTTTCAAGGAGACTTCATTCAAAGATATGTGTATTAGTTTCAAGATAAATCTAACCTTGACAAAACAATGAAAGAACAACAAGCAATAAGAGCATCTGATGCTATATTCGATGAATATGGAGTTATGTAGCTATTTATGGAATCTTGAATCTTGTAAAATGTCAATATTGTCAAGCATTTAGATTGTTGTCCCTCCCTTTTTTTTAGAACAATCATGACAGATTTGGATGTTTGGTCTCCTACACAATTTTTTTATAGCAAGTAGCGTTTCAAGTTACAATTTAACGCTTCAATGATTAGATTGATCTGATCATATTTTTTTAAAATTTTATAGGCTATCACATGTTCATTACAAGTTGAATGATCCATGTAGTTACTAGTAGAAACCCGCATTAGAAGTTACATTTTCATGTAATGTGGTTTTTGTTGAGTTCCTTGTTTCCAACGCAATTCTGCGTTGGAAATAAAGAATTCAACAAACACTACATTACATGAAAACATAAATTCTAACAAGGGTTTCTACTAGAATTGTTACTTTTTGGTTTATGCACTTATGTTTTCATATTGTCATGCATTAACAATGTAAATGCAATCCAATTTGAATGCTATGGATAGTAATTCCCTTTGTAAGGAGTAAAGTGTGATTTGTAGAGCAGTATAGTATTTGCTAAATTATTCATGCAAAGGTCAATTTCCCAGAACTTCTATAATTATAGGGAAATCAAGATATGATTCAAGTTTTGAAGCCATGGGTGAGTACTTATAATACAATGCATGTGATTATTTGTTATTTCTTTGGATCTTGCCCATTCTTTGTATTTAGTGTGGTTCAGAACTATTTCAACCAAATTAATAACAAGGACTGCATCAATGACTATTAAACATAGATGTGTTGATTTCAATGGTCTAGGGAAGCAAAGAATTTGAAACTCATTAATGATGGTTAACAACAATGTTCATTAACTCTTCATAGAATATATGTGGAATTTTTGCAAGTGTTGAGTTATATATAACAACTTTTGCTAAAGCAACTTAAGACTACAAAAATGTATGTAATGTGTAAATATATGCTCATTCATATGAAATTGGGTTGTCTAAATAATCTATATTTGCCATATTTTTATTTGTTTTAACCCTAAAATTACTTGCAATCACGAATTTCTGTTCCAATGGTTATAGTTCTCTGCTTACAACATTCCATTAAAACACATTACATATCTCAATCATTTGGCATCTGCAACACAATACTTTTAGATTACTATACATTCAGAATCAGCCATCATTAGTATCTATTAAACCACATACAATGTTTATACAATAGAATTTATACACTACATTTTTATGTGATCAGTTCGTAAATTGTAATTGTGTTTGCTAATGCTTGCATATGTTGAATTTCATTATTTATAATCTTGTTCACAGCAATTCAATTGATTATCATGAATTAATCTTGTTGCGTAGAAGATGTGCAACATTTCCTTGTTTTCATATTGCATTTTGCTTTGTAGGTGTTTTTTCTTGCTTCTGAAACATCTATACTACTAAGTGGGAGGATTTTTCTAGGATCGTCCATCTCCAAAACCTTCTAAAATTATTTAATGTCCTATTTGTTAATTTGCAAAGAGATAGCCATTTTGGGAATAAATTAGATTGAAGGTGATCACCTTAAACCAAGCTCTAGGTTTCAGCAGCACTTTATTGGTACATGTGCCCTCATTTGAGGGAAGGAATTTAAGAGGGACAAAAACTCAGTGGTTGAAACCAAATCTATTACCTTTGAATCTAGCGTTCAATTGGTTTAAGGAGAAAAAAAGGTTTTAAGGTGAAGTACAGCTTGGGAATTTGGTTTTCCCAATTTAATGAATATGGCGTTATTTGCTGTAAGTTGAACTTGAAGCAACAAAAGACTTGAAGTTATAGAATACCAAATGTCCTTTGAAATGTTCATTTCCAAAATTATGTAGAACTTATTGGTGGAAGTTGAAACAATAAAAGATGCTTTAAATATAAAAAACCAAAAACACGAGTTTCCTCCAACCATGTTATTTTCTAAGACTTTGTATAAATTTTTGGTGGAAATTAAAACAATAAAAATTGCCTCAAATATAATAAACCAAACCCTCTCCAACCATGTGCTTAAAATAAAAGATATGTCAAGCGCTTATTAGCAAAATATGAGGGTAGCAATGCAATGAAAGCAAGTCGTGTTGTTGATCTAAAAAAAGAACCAAAATGACAATGCATGCGGATTAGATAATAAACTTGTTGTGAGAATATTAATTTACTGTACAATACATTATTTGTGTTTAAATTCTAGACTAATTAATTGATGAGACACTAGTTCCCTATATAGTTGGATGCCAAATACCTCATATATGTTCTACTCACCCTATTTGTGTGCGTGTATACTAATGTCATATAGGACTCTAGGCCATTACAATGCAACTCTATACCATAATTATATACTATTGAATTATAGTATGTTATAGGTGAAGCATTTACATCACTTCATATATTGCAAACACAAGAATCTATATTAATAATTGAATAGGCGTTGGAAGTGGTGGTGAGTGTGCACTCGTCAGTTTTGTAAGTGATAAGGACAATTTTGCAAAGTCCATTTTCAGAACCCCATATTTAATCAATATGGAGTTGTATGTCATATACCACTAGTAAAAAAACAACTCCTAAATGACTAAGTGACAATGACTAAACCACAATTGCAATGACTATACAACAACTACAAAATGACTCAATTTCACTTGTACAATTGTGGTGTAGTCATTGTCACTTAGTCATTTAGGACCTATTTTTTTACAAGTGTATAGAGTGTATTTGGACCAATGGAATGTCCAAATTCACTCCATATATAACATGCAACTCCGTATTGATCAAATATGGGGTTGGAGTTTAAGTTTAACTTACGTTATAAAAAATAAAGTAAAATTTGAAGGGCATAGTGAGTAGAATTCAAGTTTAACTAAAGTAGTAAAATTTGAGGGGCACGGGGATAAGAGGGCACGGGGATAGGAAACATATGGATAGGAGGCACATAGATAAAAGGGCATAGAGATAGGGGCTTGAGCATAAGGAGGCACGACGATAAAGGGATTGTGCATAAGGGGGCACGGGGATAAGAGGCATGGAGACAGGGACTTGGGCACAAGCGAGCACGAGAATAAAGAACATAAGGCTCAACCCGTTAGTATGATGAGTGAGCAAACTAGTTTATGAAATAAAATACTAACACAAAGTTCATATAAAGTACCCTTTTTACATTAATCATATAGTGTAACTAGTCTCATGCAATGCCTTAACACGTTCTATATATAAATTGCATCTCTACATTCATTATAATTTGAATTAGATACTTTTGATTACATGTGCTAAAAACTTTTTTGCAAAACTTTATATGGAAATTTGACCATTTCAGCAATGTGTACTAAGTACAAGATTTTTGTATTTAGCAACATTCTTTCTACATGCACATACCATATATTAGCATATGCTAAAGACATACATTTTTCAATAAATAACAATCACGCTTCCTATAGCTATGTCTTTGTGTACTTTGGTATCAAAAAACTACCTTCTCTATTGCTAGGTTGCTTCTATTTGTGCTAAAGTAGCTAGTGTTTCTAATGCTTTAACAATTTGATTTGGAGGGATAGCGACTTTGTTAATATTTTGTGTTCTTGGTTTCCATGCGGTAAATGTTGCGTTAATGTTCACCCAATCTGCTTCTTCAAAAGAATCCAAATCTACTTGCCATTTCATTGGAGGCAACGTATTCCATTTGACGTATGATCTGTCTTTCATGCCTCTTCTCTTTGTAGGCTTGTACCATTGTAAAAGGATTTGATTGTGTTTGAGAGAGCCTGCCTCAAATACTAGATTTGATTTTGCCATTCCCAACCATATTGGTTCAATATTGTCTACGAAAAGTTTTACTATTACAAAATATCTATTTTTGCAATCTCTTTGTACATGAAACAAAGGATTTGGGCACAAATTATGCTGTCCAATGAACATATTGTCATCTTCTTCCTTGGCGTCTGCTTTGGCTTGTATTTGTGCAATGATTGTATCAAATGTTTGCCATGTTGTTGGCCAAAATCCCCCTATTAGCATGGTGTTTTGCACTTCCATGCTATTGATAGCTGCCTTCACCCTCTCCTAGTATGTGGTTAAATCATTGTACTTCATTCTACACCTACTTGTGGCATCTGCATCTCCCACTCCCTTCCAATTCTTTATGAACCTTGTAATGCCCCTTTGAATATCTTCTTTGCCTTTAAGTGCCATCAAAGGCAGTGGTTTCAGTTCTCCTGGTGGCAAAAGAGGATTCCCTTTGTCATCCTCTTTCCATAATTTGATTCCCTCATTTGGTAACCACTCTTTGTCTATGCTATGCAATATGTATTGCATTATGGGCTAACCATCAACTTGTTTAGTAAATAGAAACTGACGCTCGCTTGTATGGCCCACTAGTTGCTCATTCCCAATGCATATGTAATCAGCAATGAAAGATTTGAAATCTAGAACGTCTTCAATAAGATGTGGAATCATTGGTTCTTTTTCCAAATCCATTAACAGCTTCATAAGTAGAGGGATGGTGAGATAATTGTTCTTACGGAGTTCCATGTTTTATCTGCCAAATAATTCATTAATATCATCATGCATGTGGCCGACAGCCATGAACAATACCTTGATTTTGTTGAACACTCCTTTTGCCACCAATAAAGACCAAAAGCACATTATGAATTTGCTTTTGTTATCCTTCCAGCAATTATCTAACTGCACATATAAAACAGGAGGGAACTTCTTTGGAAATCCACTATTTTTGTCTCAAGGCTTGACAAACGCTCTACAACATTCAGCTCCCTCTAATATTGCATCGTATAAAACAAAACCTTCCTACTTTTGGTAGAGAAGGGAAGGATTGCTGTGAACTAGTTTATCTTCTAGATCTTGGAGCAGCTTGCATATTGAACCAATGGTTTGGTTGCAATTTGCTGGAAACTTATCTAGTATGAAATGTATATACATTTTATTGCTGTGCCCAAGAGCAAGGATACCCAAGACGGATACCGGCAATTTTTCTAATCAATTTATTGTTTTTGTTTTATTTGCAGAACACCTTGTTGTGCATAATTGACAAAACCTGATCGGGAAAATAATGTGAGGAGACCTTGCTGCTGTAATATTGATTTCAAGCACTCTTTTGCTCATTCAAATGAGCTTGGTATTTTTTATTGCATTATACCCATGCGGGAGATTGCATAGCTTGGGCATTTTGCACATTCAGCAACTTCTCGCAATTCCCACAGCAAGCAAAATTGTCTCCTAAGTGTTTCACAATGTAATTGGAAAAACATTTTTTCTTGATGCGGCTACAAGATGATTGGAAAATTGGCTTTCATCCAGCATCTGGTTGCTTCTAAAAAATCCCGTACAATGGATAGATTACTATGTTACAAAAGGAATGCAAGTACGTAGTGATCTAGAAATCTTAAATAAAAAGTTAAATTCCAATGAAAGATTAAGAATTATAGATGCAACACTCTTTGTTTGACATGGAAGTTTAGTTTCTTTAAAAGATTCATTTGAATTACACGTGCACGATATCAATCTATTGATAACTCTTATTCCATAATTCAACATCAACTTACAAAACTTTTGCTTACCGTGTTCACATCTTCCAATATTTGGTTCCACTTTGTCCTTGCTGGCATGACTTTTTTAGCAACTTTCTCTCCTATAAGCATGGTCTTTGTTTGGTGTGGCATTATATTAGTTTTTTGTTCCAATATTACCTTCATTGATTGAATTGCTTGTTTCCTGGACTTAATGGTCTGTGACATGTTTTTGTTGCCATGCTCCTGAGTTTATATGCCTTGCTTCGCTAAACTTTGATATTTGTAAAAGCAAGAATTGGCCACTCCATATACTAATCTCCATGCTTTCATACATATTGAGCGATTGTCTATCATGATCATCTTTTGTCCAGTGTGGCAATGAGGATAGAAAGTTCAATGCACGGCTAATTTAATGTCAATCTTGCAAACGTGGCTTGAATGCTGCATTTCAAAGCTGGCGGTGGCTAATGCTTTGCGTGTGAACCTCTTCATACACTTGTTGTCACAACAATATTTTTTAAGAATTTCTTTAATATCCACGAAATTAAGTAGTTTTTTTCATTTCATCAATTTCTTGGGACCTTCGTTTCTCTTTAAAGTATACGCTCTTTTTTCTTTTATTTCTGTGGAAGAACCAATTGTATTCTTGTGGGCGCACTTGTGATTGTAAAGGGACATTCCATTGTACAGTGTGCAATGGATGGACTATTCTTTCAATCTATGTAGTTTATATGGCTCACCTTCTTCAACATCATAAATAACACTAGAAGAAAACTATGCTATATCTCACCAACTGCCTTGGTTTATAGTATCTATTACCATTGCAACATGACTGAAACAAATTTGCAGTCGTCTCGTTAACTACTAGAAAACCCCTCACAATTGCGGCGGTGTCAAGTTGAGAAGAGCACGTCTTGGGAACACGTAGAATATCTCGCTGCGATTGTGCGTTGCTGACTAAAATCGTTGTTGATTTTGGTCTTCACTCTTCAAATCTTCAGTCTTCAATCGTTTGTTGGCCTATTCTGTGGCTGGCTCTAGGAATATAAAGATCAAGGTAGGGCTAAGAGTCCATTAGATACAAGATGGATAGATTGGGTGAATAGACACAAGCTACCGTCCGTATGACGGGATCCTAAATTCAAATTCACAATCTGCTGGCCAAAACTCCAGATTGTAAGAATAGAGCAAGTCTTGACCATGTGGATGATCAATTCTACTTTGTCACCACAACAATAAATGGGGTTAAGTTTGGTTTAATCCAAACTGCCTGTAATAAGGTTTACAAAATAGAATGGAAATGAATTAACAAACGAGCCTCTAAAACTGGCTAGGAATAATAAAGCTACATTCTACACATACATTAAAAATAAACTCAAAACATTCTTCATGAAATCTTCATATCTTCAAGTCTTCATGTCTTCAAGTTTTCATGTTTTAATAAAAATAATGGGAAAAATCTCATATAACAAGTTCTAGAAAGGCTGCAATATTCAATCTAGCGCCATAGATGGCTCAAAAATCCAAATATTAAGTGTAACAGCAATTTGAAAAGCTCTTCTAATCTTTTAACACTTTTCTAAATTTCAACTCAATCTAAATTACAGTCCAAAAGTTATGCGGGTTCAAAGTAGAGGCTCTTCTTCTTCCTTACAAACTAAATACTAACTCTATAAACCTCTATAACTATTGTTCTACACATCACTATTAGAAATTTGATATCAATTTGGAAAGATGATACCATTGGCTACAATTTCTAAAATTTTCATTTCAAAATAAAACTTTGTCCAAAAGTTCTAGTCAATTAAAGTGTGGGTCTCAAATTTTTATACAACACCCAAACCCCAATTTCTACCCACTATAACTACTTCAATAAAATTCCAAATGAAATGCTTGAAGACAATTCAGAAAGTTGTAATAATGAAATATCACTACTAAAAATTTGAAAATAAAATTTCATACTGTTTAAAAGTTGTAGCTTTTCAAAATTTTGGCCTTCTCATAACAAAAGGGCAGCCACCTCCAATCCTTCACACCTCAATAACTTTCTCTTCTAAGCTTCAAATTTCAAGTTTAAAGACATTTAAAAAAGCTAAGACTAAGATGAACACTCTCTCGAAATCATGTTGCAAAATGATATATAATTCATAAGCTATGGCTTGTCGAAGTCTTAGCCTTTCTTCATAGTTTGGCTTTTTGACTCCAAAATTCAAACATTCATAATTTTTGCATCATAATTTCAAATCAAATTTGCAAATTAATTTTGGAAATACAATTATACAAGAAACAATTCTTCTAAATTTCAATTCAAAATCATGTAGATTTCAAAAGTTCTCTCACATCAAAGTTTCTAAATTTCTTTCTTCTTTCCACTAACACTCATATACTAACTTTCAACATACTAAGGAATCTCTCCTCCTTAATTTTGACCCTATCTAAGATAAGGAGGTGGGGCACATCAGCCCTTGCTTCTCTCCATCTTCACTCCACCATAGATGCCAAACTCTTTTTCTTTTCACACCTTTTCCATTTATTTCTAAATCCTTAGTATTTTTTATTCAAACAAAGGCAAAATATATGAGCCTTCAAAAACATCTAGATAAACATATAAAAAAAATTAAACTACAAAATAAACACCACCACAAAGTAGTCACCTACCCTTGCAAGCATATAATAGCGACAATTGCTTGTTTTCAGTCGCCTAGTTGTAGACTTGATTGGTTGGAGAAGCGGTCATTTCTAACCGCCCGTCAAATTGGGTTTAAACCCCATTAAACTCGTCGAGCGGTGATGGCGGCCCATAGCTTGGCAACTAGTGAGGCAAGAAATTGGCCCAGCCAACTTGCTATCTACCCCCTTGGGTTGTGCATGTGACAAGACGGCGCAGTGTACTGGAATCTATAGCGGCTACATTGTCACCAAATCGTGGTTCTCACTACGACCACCCCTTTTACCTCAACTGTTGATTTATTGAAATAAATATAAACATAAATAAATAACAAGTATTTACATGATGGAGGGATCTCTATCAGGACAGCGGTTTGAAATCTCTTTATTAACTTGTTGCAATCCATTAATGAATGATTTCTATCCAACTCTGTCTCAATTTCAACCACATTTTTTTTGCAATAGTAGTTAGTAGGATTTACTATTGCCTTTGTACTAAGGTACAAGTGACCAACATCTCTTCCTAGAAATCTGTGAAGATCCATTGACTTTAATTGTACTAAGCAATTTTTTCAAGCTCGTACTTTCTCGTGCAGTGAAATTTCCTAAAAAAAGTCTACTATGAGTTTAATGTGAATGAGTTTTATTGCACCAGTAGAACTGCAGTTGCCAAATACCTAGTATTTCTTTTTCTACAAGTATTGAATTATTGATCTACGACTACATAACAATTTATAGTATTTCTGAGTAAAATTGCTATATTATTGAACATGATGTTATTTTCCACTTATCACTCTCATTTCTTTGATGGTATTATTTTCTTACAATAAATATATTGTGGATGCTGTGTGTATGCGTTTTTATAATATAATCACAAAGCTTAACCCTTAAAAGACAGCTGACCTTTTTGGTGGACTAATGGGATATTGGGCATGCATGTACTTACATCTAAACTACTTTGTGTGTTTTTTTGGAACTTTTATGGATGGTGGAAAATCCAAAGATTCACGTTGGCACTTTTTTTTTCCTGGTTTTGACATTTATTGAAGTAGTAAAAAATGGAATTATAGAAAACAAGCAAGATCGTGTAATCAAATAACTTCTTCAAAAATTGTATTTTTTAAAAATGAAAATATAAAGTAGGTTCTTTAGACATATATATTGGTGGGGAGCTTTGAATCATTCAATTTTGATTAATGAGATGAAGGTTATGAAAAGTTTTTGTTCGCGGATTGTGAGTCCCAGATTCAGCACCAGAAGTCCCGTATTCAATTTTTCTTTTACTTAGCTTTGAAATTACATCAATATAAGCGGAATAGCCACTTATGTTGATTTAGAGTAGTTAGACCAAATGGTTAGCAATACACCATTTATCCTACTCCATTTGGTAATCATTAGGAGTAATTGGTGAGGTTTTAGTAGTTTTTAGTCAATTTGAGTGACACACACTACGGGCTTGCGATCTCCTCCAAAAGTCCACACCAACCTAATTAGAGAGGGTTCATTTAGGAGTAGATTAGTTATGCCATGGCCGAGGGCCACATCACCTAGTCTAAATCACTTTGTCAATTTGGTGCATCCACATTTAAGGTTTCCAAAACCTTCCGCAGTTTAGAGAGCGTGATTCCAAGCAATTAACCTTGCTAGGTTTCTAGTCCACCCCGGTGAAAGGAGGTTGAAAAATGGCAGTAAAATGCCACCAAAATTCATGAAAGAGTTTCTCAAGGATTTAAGACAATACCCCAAGTTCAAGTCGCTTTGATAGCGGCAAGGCTTCAAATGACAACATCCAACCAGTTTCAAAAAGGAGCGCAACATCCAATTTCAAGATATCATCCATTTGGAGCCCAATTGACAAAAGCAAGGAGTGTTTCCCAGCTCCCTTGACAACATTGGAAGACCTCAAGAAGTCAATTTCTCAATTTTGGATGAATTCCCAATTCTGGATTTTTCATCCATCCACCCTTAACCCTTCATTCAAGTTTTCCAACAACTTGTAGCTTGGAATTGGGAGTGTGAATAACCAAAACCAGCTATTTTGGGTCTAAGGAATCCAATGCCACCGTTCGTTTGTTGTTTGGAGCTATGCTCCAAAAGATATGATAAATTCATCTAGATTTCATCCATTTTTTAGTTTTCTTAGATTTTAGGTAGATTTCAAGGAATCTATGGATCTCCTAGATAGGGAGCCAAGGTGTCCACCCCCCAAATGTATAAAGGAAGGCCCACCTCCTCCCCAAACACAACAATTGTCCTCTTTTTGGTTACCAACTTTTACTCTTTTCCTTGGATCACTTGTTATCATTGTCATCACTCTTTCTTTGTCACCATCACTTGTACTCTCTCCAAAGTTTCTTTTGTCACTTGCCCTTGTCTACGCCAAGCCTTAGTTAGTTAGAACTTGTTTGCATTACCTTGAGTCCTACCAACCCCGCGGAAGTTGGAGTAAGACTTGGCAATGCCGCTCTTCCATACTTCTTAGAAGTCCTACTTAAGCCTTGTAGTCACCACGTTAGCTCCCAAGGTTGTTAGTCAAGAGAGGAGTATTGAGTGTTCAAAGCTAACTTATTATTGCATTATCAGAACTCCTCCACCATACCAGAACAAGCCCTCCTAGCAGCTCCTTTGGAATCATCTTAGGTCAACTTTGGCCAGCTGACCCAATTCCTCTCGCAGCTCTCTGAGAAGCCACTAGGTCTCTAGATTCTCTTAGCTTGAGGCTTAGCTTTGCTCACATACATTTTGGCTTGTGGCACTATGAGCCACCCTAGACTCCCCACATTCTATTGTGAAGACGCCACTCAGGTCTCACCCCTTCGAATTTGAAGGCTAACACCCCACATTGCTCATTAAGCTCTGGCTGAGCCCTCACCTCTCTCAAAATTCTCTGCCTAGTAACCAGCATTGCCCTTGAGCTCCCGCCGAGCCCTCACCACTCTTAGAATTCCCTCCTAGCACCAGCCTTGCTCATCAAGCTCTAGTCTAGCCCTCTTGTTCTCATAATTCCCTGCTAGCACCAGCCTTGCTCATCAAGCTCTTGGCCTTCACTCTCTCAGAATTCTCTGCCGTGATCAGCATTGCTCATTGAGCTCTCTCCAACCTTCACTCTCTCAAAATTCCCTGCTTAGTCACCAGCATTGCTCATTGAGCTCTAGCCTAGTCCTCTTGTTCTCAAAATTCCTTGCTAGCACCAGCCTTGCTCATTGAGCTCTAGCCTAGCCTTCACTATCTCAGAATTCTCTGCCATTCACCAACATGCTCATCAAGCTCTCAGCCTAGCCCTCTTGTTCTCAAAATTCCCTGCTCGTCACCAGTGTGCTCATCGAGCTCTAGTCTAACCCTTTCTTTCTCAGAATTCCTTGCTAGCACCAGCATGTTCATCAAGCTCCAGCCTAGCCTTCTCTTTCTCAAAAGCTACTGCTAGCACCAGCTTGCTCATTAAGCCCTAGCTTAGCCCTTACTCTCAGAATTCTTTGTGTGACCAGCATTGCTCTCAAGCTCTAGCCTCAGCCCTCACTCTTAGAATTCTTTGCCGTGACCAGCATTGCTCATCGAGCTCTCGGCTAGCCCTCGCCTTCTCAAAATTCTTTGCTTGTAACCAAAATTGCTCTTGAGCTCTAGCCTTAGCCCTCACCCTCTCAAAATCCGCTGCTAGCTACTAGCATTGCTCTCAAGCTCTAGATAGCCCTCACTCTCAGAATTCTTGGCGTGACCAGCATTGCTCTTGAGCTCAAGCCTTAGCCCTCACTCTTAGAATTGGCTACTATGATCAACAGTGCCTTTTGAGCTCCCAGCACCCTCTTGACTTCCAAACTCCCATTCTCTTTAGTCTCACGATTGTTGCTAGCAGTGCCGTTAGTACCCGAGCCTGCCAATACCAGAACCTGCCAATACCCTGGCGTGCCGATACTTGCCTTGCCGGCACTTGGCAAGGGACTTTGTGGCCTCAAACTCCAAAGCCCGGCCTTTGGCTAACCAGCAGGTTTGGACCTTACAATTTTAGTGATTTCTTGACTTTTTAGAAAAAGAGGGGAACACTTAAATATCCCACCAACTCTTGGATTATCATATTCACTAATTGACTCTTCCAAATTACAAAGAGATCTCTTCGGATTAGAACTCGTGTCATAAAGGGGACGTTAATTGATATTTGTCATAGTAAAGGTTACTAGTGGAGCTAGGAGACATCCATTGGAATTAAGGATATTGTTTCGCTTATCCCAACTAGGAGATTCCCTCCTCAATCTTGGACCTTGGAAACTGGCTTATGTTGTGATTATTTGTCACACGGCCATAGCCTAACCCAGTGCAATAGGAAGGGTTGATCTAGCAGCCCACTAGAGTGTTGTGATTACTTGTTCTTAGATTAGAGTCACCACACAATCCCTTCAATACCACCCTCACACGCGTTCAAGAGCAATGGAGGCCATCCACAACCAAGCCATCAAGTATGAGAACCCCCATGACAAGGTATGATTACTGACGCTCATATTTTGATTATACACAAAACCCAACATGTGGAGTGCAAAACGGGTTGTTTCCTTTATTGCTCATCATTGTATGTTGTAGGCTCTTAGTAAAGATCCATTGCTTGAAAGGCATCTTTAGTTGGAAATCTACAACCAAACCCACCCTCTTGCTGCTATAGCTCATTTTCTAGTTTTTGTTAGAACCTGGTTGTGCTTGAGCTTACTTCTCAAAGAGGAGGTTTGAGCACTCACACAAGTATGTACGGTTTCTCTCCAAACACCACCTACTCGCAAGCAAAAACTTCTCATAACTTTCATCTCATCAATCAAAATTGAATGATTCAAAGCTCTCTACCAATATACAAGTCTAAAATACCTACTTCATATTTTCATTTTATTTAAATACAATTTTTGAAGAAGCTATTTTTGCTTGTTTTCTATAATTAGATTTTTAACTACTTCAATAAATGTCAAAATTAGGAAAAAAAAAAGGTGCCCACGTGAATCTTTGGATTTCCCATCATCCATAAAAGTTCCAAAAAAACACACAAAGCAATTTAAATGTAAGTACATGCATGCCCAATATACTATCAGTCCACCAAAAGGGTCAATTGTCCTTTAGGGATTAAAATTGGTAGTAGTAAAAGGGATTATATACGGCTGTAATATTACTAGAGAAGTACTACAGAACAACTGTTTATAAGAAGTATTAGAACTTATATTTCCCCTTTTTTCTTTCTCACTCTCTATGCTCATATTCAATCCTTGTTCCTTGTTTATGTAATTGCGGCTTATGGGTACAAAAATGGTAGAGGGTTCTGATATTACATAAAAAATTTTAATTTATTCATCTACAAGTATCAACTTTGAAAATATACAGGAGATACAACATTATTCTGAGACATGCATTCCTCAAAAAGCTGTTGCAATTCATATGAACTGTGCATGTACTTTTTTTTCCTACTCAATGTTGTATAATTCTAGTTGTTCAAATATGACATGCACAATTGGGACATTCCTTAGAAACTTAAGTATTTCAAGACATGACTTATTTTTACTACTACTAAGTGCTATGTGGAGGCAAATTTTACACATAACTAAATGAAAATAAACTAAGAAATTGCATTACGGTACATTATCAACCTTTTGGTCATAAAGCCATTTGAATGAAACAATTCCTAGTACCTTGCACATGCTTGTACATTGTCCTCTGCAGACAACTCTATTGCTCCAACTAGAGAAGGTATTGTTGGTTGAGTAGGGAAATCTTGTGGTGGAACTAAGCCACTTGGTTCTACCCTTGTAGTGATGAAGGTATCCGCAATATCCACCAATTCTCTTCTTGCATGTGCTTGTGTTTTGACTACTACTTTCCACCCAGGTTTCTCAAGAGCATTTGAAAAAAAAATTTGTATTGCTTGGCTTGGAAAAATGAAAGGCTTTGACATCTTCGCCATCCTTTGACAAAAGTTAACAACTAAGAATCCATCTTTGTCTCTAATGTAAGTTGAGTTCCTCCTATTGTCATGCCTCTTCATCCATTCGCATTGCATAAGAATGATTGGATTTTGAATACAACCATATTCAAGAAGCAATATGTCTTTTAATATACCTACATAATTCACTATCACGTCTCAAGCATTTGCACTGGGCAGTTGGAACACTGATGCTACTCCACTATCATAACTTCACAAATAAATGGTTGATTCATCCTTGAGTCTAAAATGGTTCCCAATCAACTTCATCCTCAAATAGCGCAGTTCTCTTTGAGAGGGTTTCCTACACAAAAAAAGGCAATCCATCTCGTCTTTGTTGTTTGCATCAACATCCTTTCCTTCCATAACCAGTTTTGTCCAGTCCTCAAAGGATGCGGTCATAGAATTGGCAGCTTCCTCAGACTTCCATCTCCTGAGACATGTGACAAACAAATATCAACAATCTAAAATTCATATTTACAAAGAGCTTAATCACAATGGTACCTACAATCATTGGCAATTATCTTAATACATCTGACTCAGTGCATAATAATTAGAGTCGTACTGCAGTTGTGCATAAGTTACCATTACAGTTGCATGATGCTTGGGTACTCCTACCTACTGATATGCAATTTCACACCTCTTCATTACAACTTCAATTGAACTAATTATGCATTTTAAATGTAGTTTTCAATCTACTCATTAGCATGAATACCACTTCTAGTGCAATCATAACAATTCCTACCTCACGACTAATGCATTCAATATTGCATTTAAATCCATTTCAAAAAATATAAGCATGCAATAGTTCCAAGGCAATACGTCCTTGTAATTCTACCCATTATAGTACCTAAAACTAAAACATTACAACTACTACTTACAGGGCAATATCATGTTCAACATTATTATTAGGCATAAACAAACTCCATCACAACATCAGTTTAGATATATAACTTACAGGACTAGAGGCTGCATTACAGCCATGTTCTTTACAACATATTGGTGGGCTACATCTCAAAACTCTGGTGTCATGATATACGGCTTTCCAGCCACTTCTAGAACATCTTTTGCATCTCCAAAATCTACTTCCGCATCCCATACTCTTTGCTATACAACGTCAAATCTTTGGAGGTACTCTATGACAAATCCAATGGATTTATCCTTTGAATATCCTTCCGCCATTGAAGCCTCACGTCTTGCTGTATTGTGTACGTACCCTTTCAAAGTCTTCATATACCGCTCTACCGGGTACATCCATCTACTCAAAATTGGACCACACATATCTAGCTCCTCCACCAAATGGTATGACAAATGTGTCATGATGTCAAAAAAAAATGGAAGAAACTCCATCTCAAGTAACACCATGCTTTCTGCAATGTTTGTCTTCAGTACCAAAAACTCCGCTGGGTCATACACATTACTACAAATCCGGTGGTAAACTTTGCACATTCTCATAATGGCCATTTTTGGACTTGGCAACAACAACCTCCTCAATGCCAAAGGCATAATTTGTTGCATTTGTACAAGGTAATTGTGAGATTTCAAAGCACCAAACTTCTTACTTCTAATGTGTCTCCCTAGATCAAAAGAATGCCCACTTGGTGTCTTCAAGTTCTTGATTGTATTGGCAAAAGTGAAGAACTCCGCTTTGGTCAACATATAAGGTGCAATAGGTTTCAATATCTTCCTATTGCATCTTGGACTTGGAGTTAGCTACAAGTACAGCCTCATGCTTTGGCTCTGCAAGTCACATTTCACCTTGACCAAATCTTTTACTCCAGTAATTGTTTTGAGAAAGTTCTTTGAAATGTTCAATTCACAATGCATGGGGTCGAGTGTGTACTGAATGAACAGATCCTACAATGCACATGAATAACAAAAAAAGGTCTCAAGGCATATAACCACATGAGTTGCAATGTAGTCACAACTTAACCAAATAATTCCTCCAATACATACATAATTAACTACTCTCTATTGATTTGGAATTAAACACTAGTTTCAGAGTAGTTATTTTAACTAGAATGGGAAATGAACAAATGCACAATATTCTCACTATTGGCTTAGGGTTTACCAGTCAACATCACGACTTCCTCTACTACTAATACAACCAAATGAGTCTAGAAAATTTGTGATGATTGAGCATTACACTATAATGAGCTTTAAGTTTAGTATAGTTCACACACCTCCACTTTCACGAAGTGAATAGGTAATACTCATATACATGTGCACTAAATTTTTTGAAAAGAATAGGATTCATTGACCTATAGCTTACCTTCCAATACGGGAGGGTATTTAGCATGGAAGTGCATTTAACACCATGAACCTTTGAGGGATCATCATCTCTATTGCCACTTGATTTCCATATATCATATTCATGTGCATGCCTTAGTGGCTCTTCTCCAGTCACACGTGGAGGCATGCTTTGCTCTTCCAAATGTCCATTGAATTGGTCAATCATGTCTAATGCTCTAAAATGGTGACCAGGAGGCAGCCACCGTTGAGTCCCACAATATACTTGCTTAGCTAATTCCGTCAAATTTTCTTCTCCCAATTCTGCTCCACAAATAGCGCATGCAGCAAAGTCTTGATGGGCAAAACCGCCTACTGTGCCATAACCTAGGTAATCATGGATGGTCCATAGTAAGACTCCTCTTACCGTGAATTGTTGTTGTCTTTCATTTTCATTACCATTGTATGCTTGTACACCTCTCCATAATTGTTGCAATTCTTCAACCAATGGCTCCATGTACACATCAAAAACCTCAAAAGTCACAAATTATTTCCTTGGAATCAATAGTGAAAGGAAGATGAAAAACTTCTTTGTGCACAGATTAGGAGGGAGATTATAATTCAACAACATCACATGCCAAGTGGACCACGTAGATCAATTTTGTTGAAATGGATTAACTCCATCTACGAATAGAGCAAATTAAAGATTGCGGGGGTCATTGCCAAATGTTGGATCGACAGATGTATGAAGATGTTTCCATGCCTTTGAATTGCATGGATGGCAAACAAGATTATCTCCACCATTTTGACTACTATAATTCTTGTCATGCCATCTAAAAAGCTTAGAAATAGTTGGATTGCGGAACATTTGTTGAACTCTAGGCACCAAAGGAAAATGTCGCAAGACCTTAACAAGAAATTTCTTCTGCTCCTTGTCTCAATATCTAGGCCTTCCACACTTTGGACACCATACAGCCTTAGCATACTCTCTTTGGAATAGAATGCATTTGCTTTTACAAGCATGTATCGAAGTATACAAAAGACCTAGCTTCCTGGTCAACATCTTGGCTGCATGATAATTCCACGGCAGATGATTCCCCTGTGGAAGTAGGTGCCCTTGCATCAAAGTGAACATCTCATTTGCAAAGCTATTGCTCACATCGTGTATTGCACAAACGTTCACAAGCAAGATGGTTGCCGCTAGTTTTGTACACTTTGCCCCATTGTATAATGGTACCATCGCTTCCTCAAGCGCACCGGGCACAAATGAATTGTCCATGGCAATATTCTTGCTCGTGTTGCCTACTGGTTCCTCTACCTCATGTATTTTTTCATTTTCTTTGTTTACAGCATGAATGGCATTGCCGAGGTTGAACGCTTTTGCCACATGGATTTGCACTTGTTCTTTTGGATAATAGGGTGGTACATCATCTTCAAAAATATCATTCAGCATCCCCCACATATCAATATTCTCATCTAATTCAGCCTAAACAAGTTCATCAAGCCTTTGCAAAACTTCCTCTCACTCCTCATCATAAGAAGCTTGTTCACCTGGTCCTCTCCAAACCTAGAATTCAATAGCCCTTCCATATTTGCTTAAATGCTTTTTTATTGTTCTCAACAAACACCTCTTTCTCCCAAGGCACATAGTACACAAGCAATGCAAGCGCTTTAAGTTTAGAAGATTTGCTCATCTAACCTCCTTGGTCCATAGTATCTCATCTCTCAATTGCACTCTCCGTTCATCAAAAATTGGAAGTGTGCTAATGTCCATATTGCACCTACATAATACGGAGCCACATTTATTGAAAGTACAGCAAATGCTTTTGAAGATTGAATTCTACTTAGGTTCAAACTCTACAACAAGAATTCAACCCTACATTCTTCACAAATATTTTTATTCAAAAGATTAATTGCATTACTATAGCTTTACAACTAAAAATCTACTAGCAACAACTACAAAACTACTAGCAATGACTACAAAACTACTAGCAACAACTACAAAACTACTAGCAATATCTACAGTCGTATAAACAACTAGCATGAAAAATTAGACCGTTTGAGAATTAAATGGAGGATTGGATAGGAGAGTACCTTTTCTGCAGTGAGGTGTTGCGATGAGATGATATCTACAAAATCTTGTCACGACAAAATTGTGTGACACAATATGCCTCCTTTGACACAGTTCCAACCTTCTTTTTCTATTTTCCAATAGCAATCCTTCAATCTTGCAAAACAAGTGCGGCAATAGTCATTCCCTAAAACTTGGATTGGTAGCTTTGCATTCAATTGTTGTAATGTATCTACTAGAGATAAAAGACAAAGGGGGAAAATGTGAGTACAAATTGTTGAAAGACGCTAGGGTTGCGGAGTTGGCTGCCAAGTTTGCGCTAGTGCAACTTGTTCACCAAGAGTTGTGAGTTTTGACCTTAAACTGCACACTTTCCTCTTGCTTTACTTTGTAAAGTTATCTTGCTAAGATTGATTGTTTCTAAGAAGGCAGTGCCTTGGGTAGTTGTAGGACAGTTGTTCTGCAAAATTGTCACAGTTGTTTTGCTCTTGTACCTAAGTGAAGAGGTAGTTGTGAATTTTGAGATCCACAAATCATGCAATATTAAACTTTGTTGGGCATTGCATCTCTTGTTTGGTACTAGCAGCCGCCGCCTCTAACTGGTGATTATCCTCTTGTGAGCATTGCTTAGGTTTTTGTATTAGCTTACCTCCCTGTATTGCTGCAGAAGGAAGGCTTCACATCCACGTCCGCCTTTGGTATCATTGAAACGCAGCAGCATTCCACCTTGTAGTAGCACCCTCTTGGTGAAACTTGCTTCTTTTGAGGAGGAAGTCTTTGTTCCTACTTTATTGGCGCGCGAGGATATAGTACCTGCAAAGATTGGTGGGGGATAGAGCTCATTTTTAACTTTGCAAAGAAGATTGGGCAAAGGCAACGTCGGTGCGCAAGGCCCAATGGACACAAGAAAGGGCAGAGGCATTGTACAACACAGAAACGCCGGAGTGTCCCAGATATGGGCACCTAGCTCTACTACGGGTGAACCCTCCATTGCAATGGCATCTCAATCGGTCTCATCAGGTGATGACTCCTTGTTGTCGTAGGAAGATGGAGAACAAAGTACGTACTTCTCTACAACCCACAGCTATGACATTGGCGGAAGTGGCTTGCTGTTTTTTGATTTTGTCCTATTTTTTATTTGGTGCGGCCAAGGTTCTACCGATGTTTTGTTGTGTAATGTGGTTTAGGGTTGTTGTGAATCTATGGGGTTTTATCCTTTTTTTTTGTTACTCTTCATATAGGTCTATAAGCACCTAGCGTTCTTCTTTTCATTGAAGAAGACAATGTGCATAATTGCGGCTTTGCATTTTTGAGCACGTCAACTTATAGATTGTGTCCCCTCTTGCAAAAACTGATGACATTTGTTTGTCACATTTGTTGTGTGACATGAAGTTGCTAGACTTGAATTTGGTCCACTACTTTCATACCATGTCTCTTACTATATTTTTGACTTTTGAAAGATGTACTTTCTTCCTCTCACTTGTGCATTTGCTTTCTCATGTCCCTGCCTTGTTTTTGAAGTCTTCAATTTTTTTTTTTGGTAGCTACAGCAATTCCTTTTGTATATAGGTTTTGAGAAGCTTAGGATTTGTAGCTATGCTAGTTTGTTAGCATTCACTGAGTTAGAATTAGAGCTCTATGTTTTTTTTTGTTTGCTTTATCCTAGATTGCACCGTAACTCTTACTTTTTGTGAGAGGTACGGTATGCTCAAATGCTCACATTGGGTAAATTTGAGGTAGCATGTTATGTAGCTTTTTTGTGGGGTGGGAGAAGGAATAACCATGATCTTTTGTTCCAATGCTGCTATTTCACAAGGCTTGTGCCTAAATAATTGATGCTCAAGAACAGTTCAACATTTGAAGCTTGTTGTGGTCATTGTTTGATGTTAATGAAAGAGATGGTGAGAGGATAACTTTTATAATTTGTTAGATTACATTACTTTTCTACACCAAAGATTCTTGCATGTGGTTTCGCTTGAAGATCGTACATCATGTCTATCTCCACAAAAGCTTGCAACGTTTTGAAACATGAATTTCATCTTATTGTTGTTTATGGTTATGTTAAGCTTTGTAGTCAACACTTGATTCTAATTGCTTTAGAATAAGTTTATTATGTATTGCTTTTATAAGAAAAATTTGCTTGACCACTTCTTCAGTCTAAGGTAGCCACACCCATAACCACCACCTCTAAAATCTTGGAAAATCCGTGGAAGTAAATAGATGTAATGACAAGGATGTACAACATGTGAACATGAAACCTTAGTGTCGGTTATGGGTGCAATGGTAGTTTGCTCTTAAAAAATTTGTAACTTATTCTCACAGTATCCAAATAATACATTCTAAAGTGCAAACTCATTATTTTTCTGTTGCTAATACAATACTATAATTTACAAAATGTTTATTAATAATCATCATGTTCAAAAATCTTAGTTTGATGTTTATGGGTGCTGCTATCTTAATGAAGAAGACAAACTTAAAGACTTACGAGGTGACATAAAAATAGAAGACATTTTTGTTAGTATAGCAAACATAAGTTACTAAAGGTGGTTAAAAATTTTGTGTGCAAATGTGCTCTCCATTGTACAATACAATTGTTTGAGCTTGCAATCATCATCCATTTTTGGAAGTTTGATTTCATAGTAAGTATGTGCATTGCTTACAACCCTCGTGAAATCAAGTCTGCACTTGTCATACCATCTGAGGAACCAAATCCAAGTCATTCTGAGAGTAGTAAATGGTCTTCAAGGTGTAGTCATCCCTTGTTGTCCTCATGTTGTCTATTGTAAACCCTCCACTGTAGACGTTACTTGTTTTTCAATGTTGCTCATTTTCTCACAACGTTGCTTAAGCCTATAACACCTCACAAAAATTTCTCTCATATCTTGTTCTTGCCCACTAGGTACTTACACCGCTAGGTTTTGCATTCAAGCCTAAAGCACTTAAAGCCTTTGGAAACTCTTGTGCTTTAATATTGCCATATTGTTTTCAATTTTGCTCCAAACACACGTAAGGCAGCCAGCAAACTTCATTACTATGATGCATTGTTTTTCCTTTGCTTGTCAATCTCATTGTTTGTGTTCCCATATTTAGAGTTTTGCTTTGATCCTTATGCTTAAATATGAAGCTAAAATCTGAAGACAAGAAAGCTGGTTTGTAACTTTGCATAATTTATTTTTGGCAATTTGATTCCATTTCTCTGTTGTACAGTTGGTTCACTTTTTTAGAGTTATATGTAAACCCTATTTTATTTTTCTAGTTCTGTGTTTTTTTTAAAGTTGTGCTTGGACCTTTTCAGAAAAAGCTATGTTTTAGTAGACTTAAGTCTAGGTACAAGTTTTATCTCATGTTTTACATATTGAATGAGATTTCCATATTACTATGATTTTATGAGGCTTCATAAAGGTAGATGTGAGATTCCATGGCTTGTTCTTAAATTTGTTTATTTTCAAATACATTTTTCTATGGAAATTGACAATGAAGTGGGTCAATATATAGTTGTGATTGACTAGTGCAGACCTTCAGATATGCCTGTCATGGGGGGACCAAGTGGTACCTAAGGCATTTGTGCTAGGAATCCAATGAGGGATTGGATGAGTATCTTGGGGGGTGTACTCCCTTTTTTTTTTAGGTACACGTGCAATCAAACAAAGGGTTATTTTAATTGCCTTGGTCCTAAATTTTTGACATGACTTGAAATAAAGTTAGCATTGTTGTAATGGTCTTGGAGTCTTTATAAATAATGAAGGGTATAGTTTATTAATGAGTTTTAGTTTTTATTTATTTCTACAATAGAATTGCAAATTAACAAAAAACAAATCAATCAATTTCATAGTTATGCTTTGGAATTTATTTTGTATTTTGTATTAAAGGAGTGCAAAGTATCCAAAGTAGTGGTAGTATCCAATGAGCATTAATAGGCTAGCTATTCCAAAGCTATTATTCACGGTTATAATAGAGAACATGTGTTGTTACAATAAGCAATTGGATCCAAAGATACATGTTGTTAAAGTAAGTGGATGAACACTGTTTATTTTGCACAAAATTGTATAGATGAAAGTGCAAGTGGCATTTCAAGGTTCATATCTTACCTTTGCAAGAGCTGTGTCTTAGGGTTTCACACGTGTTCCTCTGAGAGCTCGCACAAGTGCGCTTCAAGTTTCCCTAGCAATGGTGCATGAGCCCGTCTGTTTTATAAAAATTTCTTCCACCTCGATGCATGCGTGCAATTGTTTTTCAAAAAATTCTTTTGCATTAGTGCGTATATGTGATTAGTTTTGTAATCTTTTCCCAACAACGGTACATGCAAGTGATTGGTGTCCTAAGCAAACCCTAGGAACAGTGCATGCGCAAGATTGATTTTGTGATCTGCTTATTGGTTTATTGTAATAGGGTTTACATTTGGAGTGTTTGGTTTCAAGGTCTTTGGCAATGCTCAATTGCAGTGTACTTTTAATGTTTGCTGCATTCTATGCAGTTTTAGTGTACCAATTTTACCTTGTTCTCTTCCTTTCTATAATTTGCGTTAGAGTTTTGCATTTGAAATGTTGATAATTAAAGATTTAGGATTGGGTGGTTTCAAGAAAGTTTGCTCAAATTTAGGTTGAGAATTCTTTAGGGTTTAGGGTTAGGTATGGCTTCCCTTACCCCCAAAAGAGTGACATTGTGGACCTTGGAGGGTGAGGATGTAGAGCTAGAGTATTTTAGTTGTAGGGGTGAAGAATGATGTATTCCCCGTCGCTTCATCAAGGGTAAGCGTGACCGCAGACTTTGTTGAAGTGGAGAACTCCCCTACAACATCTCAGCCTCTGCCAAATCACCTTATGGACCGCTATTTTGAACACGCAAAGACAATGAGGGCAGAGTTGAAGAAGGTGGCAATGGACAACCATGACTAGAGCTTGAAAACTTTCGATTTGAATGGGAGCGGTGTCGTGAAATTGTGGTGTGCTGAGTGTAAGAAAGATTGCAGCGGTGGAACAATGGACCACACCACAGCCCAAATTGACAATTTGTTCATTTACTTCAAGCGGTCTCACATTGTGAGTACAGCTCATGTGAAGAATTACAGCGCTGCAAAGAATTAAACTTTGCTGATCATCCCCAGTGTGAAGCAAAGAATGGAAGATCAATCACATACACTGTGGAGGACCACAAGACTCTAATTTTAGAGGGGGTGGACATCGTTGAAGCAATGAATGCTTCCATTCCAGAGGGGTTGCAGAGATTCAGGGTGCTAGGGGATTTGGCCACTAAAAATACATGGTGTTATTGGTTTATGGTGAAGTGCCCTTATTGCAGGGACATGATATCGCTTTGCCCACCACGGAGGACACTAGAGGTTAATTTATAGAACCATTTAAGTGGATTGAAACACTAAAAGGCTCTAGAGGATTCTACGCAAATAGCAATGGTACAAGCACGGACTGGCCGACTTGGACGGCCCAACAAATCATCTACCAGTAGTTCACAGCCAACTCAAAGTGATTTGTACTCATGGTTTTTGCCATCTTCAATAGCGGATTTGCCAGGTATTACTCAATCTACTCAATGCGTAGATAGGGTTTTTGTTGCTTCTCTAATGTGTTATGGGTATTGTGGTCCTATAGTGGAGTACGGTGGTTGTTTGTACAAAGTGAAGGCATTGCTAAATGATTGCCATTTTGGTGTGGAATGGTATCCGGAACCACATCTCAGGGTTTTGGTTACTAATCCAAATTGTGATGCTCAAACAAGTGGTGCTTTTAGGCATCAAAATTGTAGTCGTAAATCCATGTCTATGTCACCCTTTCCAAACTTGACTTGCCCTACTTGTACACAAGTACCATTAGAAAATGATTTTAGAATGAGGATCATTAGAGAAGAACAGGCCCTGATTAAAAGAGGGCATCCAAACATTGGTAGAGGTATTAGGACACGGTACTTGTCTGCATTGGAATTGTCTAGACATACTAGGACTTTGTCAAAAAAGCTGTGACTAGAGAAGTTACAGTACTCCACTGCTAGGACTCAGATTGTACAACTTAAAGCTAAACAACCAACTCTACGTGAAAGTGCCCTAAATGCATCTTCAGATAATAATCTCATCAAATTCTGTAACAACATTATTAGTGCACACAAGGTAGGAGCCTTTGGAGGGAAGGAGGCCTTGTGGGACTTCATGAAGGACATGGCTGCTAATCTGAACCGTAAGGCTGCAAATAATTGGTATAGCAAAAATACAAAATGTTTTTCACAGGCCATGCAAATTTATGGTGGGCGTTGTTTGGGTGATCTTTTCTCTTCAAACTTTGCTAGTCCAAGTTTTGATAGTATTCACAAGGAGACCTGCAAGGAAGTGACATTCATATCTGGTGAGCATGGTGAGATATTCTAGTCGATTGCCAACATCTACAGAGATTCTAAACTTGCGCACAAGATTGTTGGCCCCATGCCAGTAATTCTTGCTGAAGAAGAAACTAAGGTAGGGGGTTGAGTTGCATGGGAAGCAAGGTCAGATACTCTTCTTGGAATTTGTGGTCCTAAAACTAATCTTAGGTGCATAACAAAATATAAACCAGCTATTGGAGTGGGGGAGGAAGGGTACAACAGAATGGTAGTCTTTTCAATTCAACAAAGTGGGAGGCTTTGCTAGAGTCATTGTACTAAATCCTTTACACTCTAAACCCCCTTAGTTGATGTTGGTCGCTTGTTGCACCTGCGGCTGTTTTTATTCAAGGTGGGTTAGAGATCAATGGTCTAGAATTGAGGCTCTATAGGCTAGGCATTGCTAATCTGTTGTTTGCCCTATTATTAAACACGCTAGTGACAGAGATTCCCTTTGACGGCAGTTGATGCTTGCAAGTTATAGAAGTACAGATGGTGAGAGATTAAATGTAGATTGGGAGGGTTGAGTGTTCAGTCCAGCCGTGAATGCCACAAGTGAGGCTATTGGTCTACATGACCAAGACTACATACACAATGGTAAGAAATTACTAAATCCGCTAGACAATAATGTTAGAACTTTGTGACTAGATGCTGATATGGCCCTCCATCAACAAATATGTCAAGTCTACAACCGTTTCACTGTAGACAAACATGGGTTGTTGCAAGAGGACTACAACATGAGGGATAGACACAACTGGGCTAGTGCTCAACGGCTATGTTCAGTTAAGGTTTGGAACTGTTTGCCTAAGCTTCGTGAATCTAGTGATTTGCATTGTGAGTGAACTTTGGGGACCAAAATGTACCTCAAAATTTGTGCTAAGTATGTAGACGTATTCCTCTCCTCCCACCATGACCTCTACACTAGGATTGCAAAAGCCAATAAAGTTTCATTTTTTTTCCATCTCTAGAAACTATGGATGACCCATGGGAATCACGGTGTCCTAGGGAATACTGAATCTGTTAACCCTAAGCTACACTTTGTTAGCCAACAATGTTTTCTAGACGTACAACTTTCTTATCACTTTGCTATATTGTTTCGTTACACCTTACTGGAAGTGACTCTTGTGAGGTGTTTTTTTGCAAGATAGGAGGGACAGTGGGGATGGAAAGGGCTTACAATTTTCAAGGGTTGCTTAATGCTGCCAACACAATGAACCACCTATCGCATATAGAGTACGAGGGGAATGGTTTGAAATTTGCAAGGGCTCAAAATAAAATGAATAACGTATAGGTAAAGTTGCATAACTACAAGAAGGTGAGGTAGAGCCTAATTTAGGAGACTATAGTGCAATTTCTACTAATGTGGATGTTGTGGAAGCTTTGAAGGAGGGTTTGAAGGAAGCGCAAAAGATGATGAATAGCCTAAACATGGCCCCCAATCCTCAGGCTTTTGCAAAGAACAAAATATGGTTCAATAAACCATAGATTGCAGAAATGTCAGACAAGCCTTCCTTTGCTTACGCTGTAGGTTTGAAACTAGTTCCAAGAAAAGATGGCGACATGGAGGTCTTACAGTCAGATCTGGACCACACTAAACAAGACCGACAAAAATGTACAAAGTTAGGCAAGATGGAAGTTGCTGCAATGATGGGCGTGGAGGAGGAAACATTTGATGACGACGTCCTTGCTATGATAGTACTAGATAGTGAAACACAAGACGTGATCTCTGAGATGTTAGACAAGCACAAAGATCATGTGCATGCAGTACTTGTCCCAACAAAAATAGAGGCATTTGTGGAGTTCGATGGGAATAGAATCTACAAATCTACTTTGACTAGACAATTGAATGGTAACCCTTTTCTTTCAAAAGACAAGCTCACTTGCGTCAAGAAATCCCGATACTTTAATAATAGTGAAGATTACTTAAATGCAGCAAAAAGTTCAAATAGTTGTTTTGTAGGGGTTGGTTTGGACGTTGGTGTTTACTTTGTGCAGATGTCTACACTTAGCCAAGCCTCCACGGTTAATGCTGCCAAGAAAAGGGGAAAATGCCAAGCTTCATGGTGTGGCAAAGCAACAGCTACAAATTTAGGGGTTGATAAGGAAAGCTAGTGGATTGGCCAAATCCAAAATATGCGTCAACGTGCAGGTGCACACTTCTGGGGTTCTATGAAGCAACCCATCAACCTCACCACACATGATGCAAGTGGCGGTAAGAAAGGGGTCCAAGTGTCCAATGTTGAAGTTATATTGCACTACTACACTTGTGTAGTAGAGCAATATAAATTCAAATATGATCTGACTAATTCTACTTGGATTAGTCTAGAGGCAATTATCACAAATGTTAGTCTATCCTACAATTGTGATATTGCAATTTACACTATGGACCTTGAGGACGCTGTGAACTTAAACAAATATGTTACTAACAACAGTGTGGAATAGCAATAGTACAAAATGGAATGATGGCCACTAAAGATCAGAATTTCCTTTCACTTGATTTCATAAAAGGCTATTTGAAGGAGGCACCCCTCTTAGAAGGTACACAGCACACTCTAATATCATTACAATGAAATTCCCTTGCGTTGCAATCATGAAGTTGTTGTAATATTTACTGAATTTGTTGATTTAGTTATATTTGAACCCTGTACGTAGTCCTTGTCATTGCCGTAACTAATGCTTTTATTTGTTGTAAGCTTTTATGTTCATATGAATTGTGTGTTATAGTCTTTGTTCAATTGTAGAATGAATTATTGATTGACATAATCTAGAAAATATTGTTACAATTTACATTTGCATGATAGAATGTGACAATTTTAGCACCTGCAGATGAACTCCTATTTCGTGAGGAAGGGCTTACCGGAAAATGAGGTGGTTAATGTGCTTCGCTGTAAAGCATTGGAGTCTTTCCAGGGACGCATGAATGGGTCTTTGTTGGGGTGTGATCGGCATAATAGGTGGCAAGAATGCTGAAGGCCGTCAATTAAAGGAAAACCAAAAGTCACACCAAACAGCGGCATTCTCCCCATTTGAGTAGCCCTTCCATGCAGGTCAATATGTTTAATTCTTGTTGTTGAAAAGCTTCATTTCATATGTGACACAAATGTCTCTTGGTTTTTTATATTTGCTGTACCTGGTTTTGGTAGTTTGTATAGCATTGGGCTCCTACTCAATCCAAACGTAGTCAATATGATTCTTCTAGAAAAGCACAATGAAATGATATGAATCAAGGTGGATTTCTTTCATTGAATACTAGTTATGAACTAATTAGTGTATGCATTAATTTATGGGGTGACAAGGTGGTTAGTTTGTAAGTATGTAGATGTTGTTGCTGAACACCATGAATCCTTTAAAATGCTTAATTACGGGAGTGTAGTAATGGCTTTAATGTGAAGTTCAGGTAAACAACAATTATAGATATTATTGGTTACCTTAATATGGCTTTGTTTGATGTTACGGACCTTTCAATCTCATCTCTGCAATTAGGAATGGACATGGCTATTGGCTACTTGCAGTCACATCCTTTCAATTCAAAGATCAAACTTCAGCAACAAAGGATCTGTTGCAGAGATTATCAGTCTTGTCGATGCACAGCAGGTACTTTGTAATGATGAAAACCCTTTCTACTAACCCGTCATGTCTAAACCACTACTTGGATCCTAATCATTGTATGGAAGCTGGATGTCATTGTACAATGATAGGTTTTTCTGTTGTATCTTTCTAAACATCCTGCGGATATCGTGAAACCGCTTTTGAATTGAGGTGAGGATTCTGATGGTATTTACCATATGAGCTTGCTTTTTATACAACATCTCCCCTTTGACACTTCCCATAAACACTCTTCATACGCAGCGGTTGGTGTTTCTGGAAGAAGGTGAAGACCTTGAAATTTGCGGCCACTCTTGCTCATTCCTATTGCACGCTTTGTCACAGGTACCCCTAAACCTCCAACTTTTGTCACTTCAGTTGTAGTGACGTCACCCTTGAACCACCTTATCATGCTTTTTCCATTGTGAACATTGCTAATCTTTTGTTTTGTTGTACTTCACATTGCATCTTCTGATTCATTGCTTCTAGTGCTTTGTTTTCAGTGCTTGAAGTTGCAATGGAGTCTCCTACAGCAAATGCAGAGAATATTGCAAACGACGCTTTCCTTACCTATGTGTTGGAGTAGTATGTGCTATTGCCGTTGCCTTGGGACAACTTCAATCAGTGCTCCATGCAGAGGATGAATTTCCTTTGCCTCATCGCAATTTTATCTTCTCTATCAAAAGAGCTGCGAGTGCGCAATGGATTTGCAGTATACCAGGCAGTGCTAAAACTGACGTCTTATGACCTTAAAGTAGGGTTTCCTGAAACCCTAGGATTAGAAAAGCCTCTTTCTGTGTTGCAGGCATTCAACTACAACTACAACGTCTTTAACAACTCCTCGAGACTTGAGGTTGACATCCTCAACAAAATGCGCACCGCTCTGCTCCATAAAACTCCAGGTGCTGAAATTGCAGGAATTGTGACAAATTCTGCAAACTAGATGGCAACTAAAAATAATGGTTTCACAAGGAGATGGGCAAGCAAACGCAAAAAATGTCTGGGTTACTTTGACCTATCAATGAGGTTAGCTGCTGACCCTCAGATTTGTCTTAGATCCTAAACAAACTTGTATTGTCATTGCGTTCTGTAGTGAAAAAACTAAAGGTTCTGTAGTGAAAAAATTAACTGATTTAGTTGGCAATGTGTAGGTACCAAAGATGATAGTTTGGTTATGTTTGCTTCAACTCAGTGAAGTGTTTAATTCATTTCCATGAACCACCACTGGACTCAAATTTCCAACTACTGTGTGCATTTTCAGTTGCCATGGTAATCCTTGCAATAGTTTTTTTTTTTTTTGGTCATGAAATTGTGCCAGATTTTTGAATACAGGTTTCTCTTGTTGTTCTTGTAAATGCTCCCTTTTGTACCCTAAACTAAATGCAGGGTTTGACAAAGCAGTTTCAAAAAAGACACTGAATCCCAAACTTTGATTTGAAATAAATCCTCTCTGCTTTTTGTTGTCAATGTTCTTTTGTATGCTTCACAGTTTAGTACAAGCTTGTTAGAGTAATGGTAGGATTTAAAGGAATTTGCATCTCTAGGGTTTTTGTTTCTAAACATCCAATTGCATATTACCATGTCATTTATACGTTGTTGTTATCATGGTCGTTGAATGTGCAAGTTTCATGCTCCACTACACTCTCTTTTTGGACTTTGTTATTGTTTGCTTGCAATACCTGTTTTAGATGTATGATAATCTTCTATTATAAATGTATGATATTCTGGTGTAAAAGTATTAAATGCTTGTGCAATATCTCCATTTTGGAAGAGCCAATTACTTCAATGTGTTTTCAACTCTAAACTAGATGGTGTTTACTTTACAAACCAATAGTCACATCTTGCATGCTTAAGCCCTAATAAAAATTTCCAATGCTACTTCATCCTATGTATGCATTATTTTTCATGTGTGCATGTATTTATAATGAATATAGAGTATCATAAATTATCACCCAAGAAAAATTTAAATAAAGCATAAAGTACAATAAATTAGCAATTTTTAGAAATTTAGGTAAGTAAAGCCCTATAAAAATGATTTTTTTACCTACACAGCCCCCCTCTAATCTGGCCTTACACACAGGGTACCCCCCAAAAAATTGCATAGTGCACCTTCCGAGATGAGAAGGGGGTTGCACATGCTTGAGGGGTCGAGTTTTGGATTTGTACATCCCCAAACCAAAAATGAGTTTTGTCAGTTTTAGGATCCATGGGCAAGAGGCAATGGAAGGCATTTATATGGATACTCCAACCTAGACAATTCATCTAGAGAATGTAGACATCAAAGACGCAAAGTTGTTGACACCAGCGCATTGAGGAACCGCTGTGAAGGAAGGAGGGGATATACGCTAGTGGTTGTTGACGGAGAGATGGACGGCAGTTGTGTGGGAAAAAGTGCTTGGGACGTAGTTGTTTGGCTAAAGACTCCATGGAAGTTAGACGTGAGCATCATAAAATGGGAAGAACAAAATCCAATAGCTATTGAATGTCTAGAGGCTGCCCTAGACTGTGAGTTCCATTATAAACCTTGCGAGCTGACAAATGGTGGCTTCTTTAGAGCTATCAGACAATACATGAAGACCTCTTGTTCAAAATTGAAGCGCAGATGGAAGAAGGGTAATTTAAAATGCCCTGTCCACATTCAACCTGACCAATGGGCACGCTTGATGATACACTAGGAGAAGGAAGACCAGATGCTTCTTGCGGAAAGAATGTCGTTGGCCAGAGGAAAAGTGGAGAACCCTTCTATCGTGGTAAGGAAGGGAAAGACCTTATACTTGCGCATAATGAGTTTCTAGTAACAAATTTATTTTATTTTTTGAAATAATCTTGATACTCAAGATCTGCCAATATACCATTTATTAAGCTAATTATGTGATAATGTAGAAGCAAAAGGGACGTGGAGAAGTGTCACAAGCAGGCTCAAAAGATTCACTAGAGAGCGCACCACCTAAATCTGTGAGTTTAGTCACACTCAATGTTGCTTATTATGTCAATTGCCAGTATTGTATCTCTAAGTCATAAAGTAATATATGATACTAACAAAATTGTAGATTAATATAAGTGCTTATATTCATGTGGGTCAAACTATCAGCCATTCCTATTTGAACATGGGATTGGATGATGTTAGAAGTTTTTTTTCACACCTATATTTCTCCTGTCTTTTAGTGTGTGTGGAATGACTATATTGTTCTTCATTGGAGTGTTTTATGTGTATGTGATATTTTTTTCAATTTTGTGATTGCTATAGGACAAGGGATGACTTGGAACTTGCTTTTTACTTGTGATTGGTAGATGGGTGCACTTAAGCCCTCTCTATGTCACTTGAAATTCAAACTGAGTAGGAGTTCCTTTTTCTTGTCATGTAAGAATGCGTGATTAGTGAATACATGGAACTTGGTAAGTGTCACTAGATTATTTCCTTGACCTTCAAATTTCCAACTATTCTTCATGTCAAAGCATGAAAAAAGAAAATGGTATATGTATTCTCTAATTATTAAAGTTCATTTTGGTTTGGCTTTGTCTAAAAGTTGAAAATGTCATAGGGTATGAGACTCAACTTAAAGAAATAAAGTAACTAATATGTAATTAAGCCAAATGGTAATATTTCCTCATTGAATAAATCGGTAATATGTATGGGGAGAATCAAATGTAAAGGCCAATGTCAAAGCTAAATATGTGGTTTAATTGTCATGATGAATATCACCTTTGTAATGAGAGTTTAGTGAGCTATACTTACTAGTTTATTCATTAGGTAACTTGAGAATGGTATGTTTACTCTTTAGTTCTTCTTGTTGGTTTATACAAATGAATGGAATAAAAAACACTGATGTTGGTTTGAAATGTGTTGACGTTCCCTTTTTATATAAAAATCCCTATGTTATTGCTGTTGTAGATAATAATTTGCTTTAATATTCTTTATGTCTAGGGATGGACATATAGCATATTGTTTTCATAATTAATCCATAGTACATATGGGTTAGGAATATGTTTCAAAAACAATAGAATTCATGTACACTTGAAAATATGTGGTCCCACATTTCATTATGGGTGCTTTTTGCATGGGACAACCCTTGTGAAACTTGTAAGAAATTATTTTAAAATACTATATATATCTGAACTATGGATGTTGACTTTATTTTTAGTGGTTATTGCATTGCCATTGTCTGTATGGTTGTTAATCAATCCAAAGGGGCCTTGACATGGTATTTGTAGGTATGTTATATTTATTCAAGGGAAAATTTCATGGATACCCCTAAAGTTTGCAATAATTTCATAGATACCCTTGCTTTTTCAGAAATTTCATAGATACCCTTGGACCAAAATTTTCAATTGCTTTTTTGTTGTGCATGCCACTTCCCTTTTCCCCTTGTGTACACGCTACTTCTTTCTTGTTATATTTGCACACAAAAGAAGAAGGGAAGTGACATGCACAACAAAAAATCACCTAATTTTTTTGGTCCAAGGGTATCTATGAAATTCACAAAAAAGCAAGGATATTTATAAAATTATTGCAAATTTATGGAGTATCCATGAAATTTTCCCTTAATTCAAATAATAATATTGCATATGAATTTCCATTTACGTTATAAGAAAAGTGGGACATCAAATACCATAGTCTATTTTTTTGTAATGTACAATATGTAATGAATATTAATGTAAGTTTATGTAGACCTAATGACATTTACTTATGTTTTCCTTTTTTTTAGTTTTGGAGGTATTTAGGTGACTCATATGATGTGATTGTTTTACTAAGAAAGAATCAAGGATATTGTGCATTAAAGCCTGAGTAATGAAATTTTTGTTTGGTGAGTTCTTTTGTTTGTGCATTGGGTATGTTTGCAATAGGATTGTCTATTTATTAGGTTCTTGTAACTCATTATGCCTAATAGTTGGGAATACTAAAAATCTTGTGAATATCTTTTTATATAAATTATATTTTTAAGCAGTAGTTTGCTATCTAAAAGGGAACATGAAGAATACTTTAAATGTGGTGTCTTGAGGTTATAAAATTTGGTGTTATGACTTTGTATTCTATTTTTTTTTCATTTGCATGATTTTGTTTATTTTTATTTATAGATTATCCATTAATTAATGTTGCAATAAAATAGGTAGTTTTCAAAATTTATGAAGTGGTAATTAATGACTAATGTGTAGAGCTCATATAGATTTTATAGTTTATATGTTTAGTTATGCACATAGATTTGTCCTTCATCCTGACGCTGCATGAAATCTCTATTATGGTCATGATTTATGTCACTTTTAAACTGTTTGTGCTTTTGTAAAGGTATGTACTTTTGTGTAGATAAATGAAATGATGAAAATTTAGGAATTGTCATGTTTTTGACTCAAATTGATTTGACTGTGGAAATAGACATGGATATCCAAACTTTTGGTTCTCCCAAATGATTGGTTGTTTGACAACTTCTTATGTAGTTAGTTTATTATTCATTGTTTGTAATATGGTACAATAAGTTATTTTCAATAGCACAAAAGGTGCAATGATATTAGATTGTCTAATGTGCATATTGTTGTCATGTAATAGTTAATAGCTTCAATTCTACTTAATGTAATTTCTTGTAGGGGTCACACCATTCCATTTTTTATGTAATTAGAATTAATTGTGTATTGAAAAGCCATTTTTTTCATTTAATCACTTTTTGAAGTTTGTCATTCTTTTAGTATCTGTCCAAAGTGGAGGAGGGATTCATAGAATTGTGCCCTCCTTTTAGCCATTTTTAAAGGGCAAGTCATGGCATGGCTTTTCTTGCATTAACTCCTAAAGGACTAAGCCATTTTTTTAGTGAAAATCACTCAAAACTGCCACTTTTGGAGGGTTAGTAAGAAGGTAATTTTTTTGAAAATTTGGAAAGTCCAACTATAGGATCTGTCCTAGATTGGATTAGGTACTTGTGGAAAAAAAATCAAATCATTCAAAATGGACATGAGTGAGATGTTTACATCTAATGTGATGAAAAGTTTTTTTTCATGTTGCTCCAAAATTTCATAAGCCTTTGACCATTCTTACATGAAAATAATTGCTCTACGCAACTTTGTGCTTTATTTTATCCATGTACGAGATCAAGTTAGGTATGTGTGGGAGAATTTTCAAATCAACTGGAACTACACAACACATGGGAAAAATCAGTAAGTAAAAAGAAGTAGAGAATGAGTCAAATCACTTAATTGTCAAGAATTTAATTATTAAAATGAAAAATGCAAATCCTAATGGTCAAAATGTTGTGATAAACAATTCACTTCCTTTGGTTTAATTTTTTTTCCAAAATAATGAAAATTGAGTAAAATAAAGGACTTCAAAATTTATTTTAGAGTGGAGAATCCATAACTGCCCGCAAACAAAAACTCCTCATAACTTTGATCTCATTGATTGAAATTGAATGATTCAAAGCTTCTCACTTATAAACAAATCTAAAGAACCAACTTCAAATTTTAATTAAAAAAAATTAATTTTAAAGAAGTTTTTGGGCTGCCTGGGCGAGCGGTCCTCCCCTACTTTTTAAAAATTCTTGCGTAATTTCTTCAATAATTATTGGAATGAGGAAAAAATTAGATGCTGGCATAGATCTTTGAATTCCTTACCTTCAATAAAAGTTTCAGAAAATCACACAAAGTAGCTTATCCAAAGGTACATGCCCAAACTCCCACGTGTCATTCAAAGGGACAACAGTCCTTTAGGGGTTAAATATAAGTTTTAATGATGTTTAGAGGAGCTCTTTTAATGTACTTCATTATTGTTGAAAAGTTAGAGACCATAAAGTTTGAATAAAGAGTGATGGCTCATTTTTGAACAGTAGTTGTATCCTTGTCATCCAATTTCTTGCATGGATATTTTTTATCTTATGTTTGTGAAGTGACCAAACTTCATGCAGTCCCTTATTGTTCCTCATGTACAATTTTTATGGAAACCTTGATATGAATTTTAACATTCAATTTTTAGTAGTAAACGTCCTTCATGTTTCCTCTACTAAAGTTTGGAGTTCTAATTGAGGTCCCATCTTTGTTCGTAATTGTATTAACTGATATGGTTGTGTATTCGTGAATGACTATGTGTAATTTTTTTAGACTTTTAGCATTTGCTCTTTACAACAGAAAAGAGAAAAGATTATCTTTTAAGTTGTTCTAAGAAGTCATTTGTGACTTATAATGACAAGGTCTATCACTAGTAATAGGTGGATGTAGATATCAATTGACCATCACATAGTTGAATGTATTCTTATATATTGTGAAATACACTTTGTGGAATTTGATAAAAGTTGAGAAATTTACTCACTCATATTTGGTTGGGTGTGTCTTTTTTGTAGTGTGCATTAGATGCGGTATCATGTCGGGTGGCCTCATTGAAAGCAAGGCATGACGGTTTTGACCAGCAATTGCAAAAATCCTAGAGATGATGGAGGCCAACAATTTGGCTATTTCCTCTAATGCGGCATCCAACACCATAGCAACCTTTGCAAATGCGGCATCTACTAAAGAGCTTAAGGCCTTGATAGGTTCTTTAATTGGGAAATGGCAAGGCATGGAGGAAAACATTAGGGCTCTTACTAAGGCAAAATTGAAGGAGGACATGGTTACGCCTATTGACCTACAAAACCTACACATTCCAAAATTTGTTGTTTTTGAAAGCCTTGCTGTAACCCCTTTCATTAGTGATGTGGTGATGGAAAACATTGTAGGCAAGTGTAAGGGTCCACAGGTACGTCAAAACCTTGTTGATGTTGTTATGGAGGACATAAACAAGAAGACTAAAGGAAAGGATGTTGCAACCCAGTCATTTATGGATGCATATGATATTGGTACTCAAGTCTGGTTATCAACCTTGTTTAGTGAGAGTGATGCATGACGTAGGATATTTGCACAACGTAGAAGACACAAGGGTTCTATTGCAAAATTCCGTTGCTTTCTAGGCAAGGTATAGGGAAGATGCATTATTTAAACAAAGGGCTTCTCATTCATTGGTACACATGAAGTTAGGTATTCTCTTGAAAATATCTAAGCTACCTAGTTAAGTTCTCATACAGGAATTTTTGTGATTTAATCCTTAAAGGACAAGGCTACTATTATACATATGGTGTACACTGTTGTATAACTAGCATTTGCTACCAACAAAAAGTTTTAATTTGGGATCTTGATTACCTTACTAGAACTACAATGATCTATATTCTAACTTCTTTGCTGATTTCAAATGTAATAAAGGTGTGGATGCACTCCAAATGCAAGAAAAATACATTGCATTGTACTGGATGCAAAGGACTGCCTTATTGTTTAAAGATTGAAGGTTGTGGAACTTGATAAAAATTGAAAGTAATTGTAGTACAGTTGTATGTGAATGAGAAGACAATAGTATGCAACCAAGTCAATTATAAAATAGTAGCTTCTACAACTACAAAGGGTGGCAATGAGTTGTATAAAATACTGGATTGAGTTGGTGGTACAATGATGGTAGAATGATGCAGTTCTTGGATTTGGATTTGTAGGTGTCATTTTTCTTTATGGGTAGTACAAACAGGATTCTCTAAGTCCATTTTCTCTAATATATGTGGAATTGTGTGTGGTGGGATGTATGAAAAGGAGATTGCTGCAGAGATTTTGGCATCAAAGAGGATGAGCCCAAGAATTGTAGTTGCGGCAGTTTCTAACAATGTCAAGGTATGGTTTTGCATGAGTTTGGAATTTGTACTGAATAAGGTTTTGGTGAATGTTGTATGACTGGAACATTGTTTTGAATACAAAGAAGGAAGTCCCCTCTTCCCAAAAGGTAAATATCTTGAACATGTTTGCCTTCACTTTGTCACAAGTATGTTGTTACAATGCATTGACTTTTTACGTTTGGTGTGGACAGCTTTCAATAGGGCAAAAAGTTAGCCTTTTGAATCCCAATATTGCCGAGCAAGAAGTTGCTTTTGGAAATATTAGTGGTCTACCAAGATAGTGTCTCCATGGTCAAACCATTCATAAAAGGTGGTACAAGGTTGCTGTCACAGAGGCATTGCTGCCCAATGTGCTCTTGATGCATCCTAATCCAAATGGTGATCAATTCACCATGGTAGACGCCCTGAAGTCAAACACCCTATTGGACAAGAAGCTGATATGGAAAACCCTATAATGTTACATTTCACATATTCCATAGGTGAATGATTTTTGTTAAAGATGTTGTGGGCTTTTTTATTAGTGTTTAGCAGCTATTAGAGGACTATTGGAGCATGTATTTCATGGATGGTTGGAATAGACATTTTCCACATGGAAAGTATCTAGGTGATTTTATGTGGATGATCTAGGACTATGTTGCAAGTGCATGCCCACTCATACACAACTGCATTGCCAATAGGCACTATTTGTATTGCATACCACAACTATGATACAATTGCGGAATTGCTTCTACTATTGTCTATCTTTTGATTCATGACTATGCTACAACTTAATTACATTGTTTCACTTAGGATTGGCAGTAGTATAGACATCTAGTAGTAGTGATATAAAATAAAATCTTCAAAGTACAATTGTTGTTGAGTTGCAAGTAAGAGTGTATAAAATGTCTTAATTCCTCTTAGGTAGATAACGACTACAGATAACGACTACAGATAACTATTGCAAACAAAAAAATGACCACTGATAATCAATTGAGAAGACTTGTAATGGTCATCTTTGGTCTAAAATTAGCATTCATATACTATTGACTGAGTAATGTCCACGACTACAATAAAATCGCATGTGCACCTTTATAAACACGTATCAAATTGGGAACTATTCTCTACCAATATGTTATAGTTCTAAAATTAAAATTGTATGAATATAATATGGACACATGCTACTATAAATTGTTGACACATGTCTGCTAGGAAGGAATTATAGGCAGCATAGGGGGACATGTAAAAGATATAGAGCATGTAGGAAAAAGAAGGGCAGCCTAGGCTACAGCACCAAAAATTCAAAAATAGAAATGAATGAAGCTATAATAGATGAGGAGAGGTAGTTGTGCCGTCCTCATTGAGTCATAATTATTATGAAACATCTAGAGAAAGACCAACTACAATTGCTATGAGCGAGAGTCATGTTGTAGTATTATTTTAGTTGTTTGACGTTTGAAACAACTACAAGGTAGTTGTGTGTGGCAATTGTTTATACTGTGTTTTCTTCTAGTGTAATGACTCCAATGTTCTCCTTTCCAAGTGCACTTTGCCCATTAATACACTAGTGTATGCTTGTAAATTGCACAACCTTTCACAAACTATTTCATTGTCGCCCAAAAGAGTCACCTCTTTCCCAATCCACTCTGTCCTAGGGATTGCATTCAATGAATGTCTTTTGTGGATCAAAGAATCTTGGTGTGCCATTATTTCCACATCAATTTTTTATCTATCAACAATGTTGTATAGATATTGTGTTGCTATTTGATACACAACTTATGATTGATGCGAACAATTCCAATGCAAGTTTGCCAATCAACAGTACAAACCTACAAGAACAACATAAACATTGGTCTTCTTTCCAACATTTTTGACCATGTGAGACACCAACTTTGATAAGAGTATTGTCTTTGCAATAATTCAACTAACATTTTTATCAAACAAGACCTTTGCATGAACAATGATCATTTACAGACTTGTACGTAGCATGTAAACATGTTAACATTAAGCATCTCTAAAATTTCTATCATATAAATTTGATCATTTACAATGTAGAATGCATGGGTTCTTGCATGCATTATCTGTCCCCATCAAGTGTCTAGTTGATGAGCCTCTTCTACATGAATTTGGCTAACCAACATATTGAAGTTCCTTCTCTTATTTAACATTCTGATGCAATGGACTATACCAACCCATTCTCTAAGGTAACATTTTATATATCATCGTACAATCATCAACCAATCACATCCTCCAAAAGTGTTTGACAACATTGCCATGTTGCAGTAGACTGCAGTCCATTTTGATTTATATGCCATATGCTAATTGGACTTTGCAATTTTGACAATCACATGCACCTTTCTGGCATAAATACCATGTTTGTATACTAAAATATATAAGTAATTTTGCTGCACATAAGCAAGTTACTATGCTTCTCCAAAATCTTCAAGTTGGTGTGCAAAGGCAATTGCATCATTGTGAGCAAAATTATTTGTTCATTTGCGTAGCATACAGATATGTGATTCTGACCAAGACCTATTGAAATTTCCGTGTGGACTATCTTGCTAGCTCCAATCTATAGTTCAAAACATTCTCACCTATAACTATAGGGTTTCTATATTGAATAGGGATTTCCTTAGAACTGAAGCTATGCAAATTAGTTGTTGTACAAAGTAATGATGTAACACAATGGCCAAAATCCAAGTTTTAGCAACATTTTCATTGTTCAAACTTAAATTGACAATTCAATGTTATTTCTCTCTTTACACCCCGTATGCTTTGTATTTACAATTGCAATATTGTTCTTTACAACAAGTTATCAAGTTGAATTTGGTGCCAAGTTTCCTACTTAATGATTTTCAAAAGATAGCAGTGTTGATTTATGGTAGCAGCTATTCCAACCCACATTCTAGGCCACTAAAAATTTCACATTTACAAAACAAAACAATTGTACTACAATGTAGTCTACAAGAGATGCTTGCCGCATCAAAGAACAAATCATAGCCAACCACATGTTACTGAAATAAATCAAAATTCAATCAAGGTCACCAAATGGCACCAACTCTATACAAGTGTCAAAATCTTTGTTGCATTTTTGCAATCATATTCCAATTTTAACAAAGCAGTGCGTAGTTCATATTGAAAGACCTTCTCTTCTAAAATAATGCACATCCATTTTGTATGTGTGGAGTGTTGAAATTGGTAACGACTAATTAAAAGACTTTTCATGACTTACAACAAAAGACATTTTTGGAAGTCAATGCACGGCGTAGTTGGAGTCTCCATTGTAAGTAGTGTCAAAGTTTACTTCTAGTTGAAGCTGAGCATACAACCACAACATTACAATTTTCAATATTAGTGAACCTTACTATATTACCCTATAGCTAGAACATTTCGCCTCATTTTGTTTCTGAATAATCCTTGATGACCTCTAGATTAACAGACTTGTTCCATGCGTCCATATTCTAAGAACAAGGTTGTTTCTATAATATCAACGGTTCACTATTGGCGTTGTTGTTAAGTGTTCCAAGAAAATGAATATTTGGGACTCTGCAAGGTGCTCTATATTATATTGTGCTAAGCAACATATCCCTGCCTAATAGATCTAGGCAACACATGCAATCTTTCAACATTTGTAAGCAAAAAACATCTTAAAATAGAGGACTGTATAATGCAGCGATTTCTAAAAGGGTGCTTCCAGGAATGGCTGCCACATTTCCCTCAAATATTTAGTATTGTCATAGATGAGTAAGGTGGGCTTAGAACACAATATTCATTATATTGAGAGTATTCTATTGAAATGAGAGTACTTAGAAGCATTGAATATCATGAAGTCAAGAGAACATATTGTCTACATTTAGAATGGAGACAATGCCATGACATTAACAACCCTTACACAAGTGCAGAAATACAAAATAATAGGCATTTATTTCAAGCGCTGCATCATTTCATAGAAAGTAATCATAGAACATGTTACAACCTTAAATTCAAAAAAAAAAGAGCTATTCTTGTTTTATAGATGTCACTAGTAAATAAAACGCGTTAGAATTTTTTTTTCATGTAGTGTAGTATCTATTGAGTTCCTTGTTTCCAACGCAAAATTTGTGTTGGAAACAAGGAACTCAACAAAAACTACACTACATGAAAACAAAAATTCTAACGCACTTTTTTTACTAGTGTATTAGCTAACCTCTCTTGTTAAAACTTTTTGTTTTCTTGAACCAGAAATATGAAACTTAATAGAGGAATACAATTAGGGTATTATAGCCATTCCAGATTAGATAAACTAGTTAAGAAAGAACCTTTTGGTTCCAGTCTTAACCGGATTATCAAACAGAAATTAGGACCAGAATCTAGAGTTGACAAATCTGAGCAATGTGAATAGTACCGGAGGTGATTAAGATGTACACTGGGCACTAATTACCCCTATTGGAAACTTAGGCGAGATTCTATCAATGGTCCTAATATCCAGTAATTAGGTGCAATAGCCTTTTCAAGGGCCATAATCATTAGTCCGGGCAGTAACTACATGGAGTTAGGCACAAACAGCCATATCCCCTCTCCTTTTATTCCTTTCTCTCTTTTTTTCACTTACGCACTACTAGTCTTCCTTTCCCTCTTGAGAGTTTGTATGAGATTAGCTTCGCAATAGTCTAGGTTGTAGTTCTTCCTAGTCCTTGTGTTAGGATTGTCAAGAATGATGGGGAGGACCAAATAGGCAAGCTCTTAGATCAATTCATCCAGGCATACTGCAGGACCTTAAAGGGAGAGCAAGCTTGGAGGAGGATTTGAAGGAGATGGGGTGCCTAAAGTTGATTGAGGTACCCTGGAATGTGAGGGATGAGGAGATTGTAAGGAAGT
Source organism: Ulota crispa (assembly GCA_963920765.1). Classification (NCBI taxonomy): domain Eukaryota; kingdom Viridiplantae; phylum Streptophyta; class Bryopsida; order Orthotrichales; family Orthotrichaceae; genus Ulota; species Ulota crispa. The sequence continues at coordinate 19,346,519 of OY987247.1, forward strand.
TGCTGAAGGAACCCTCTAGCGAGTGGCTTGGCACCGTGAGAGCCAACTTGGAAAGTTGGACACTCGAGGAGCGGAGTGAGGTTTACAAGTTTAGCTATCACGGGAGCGGATTAGCTAACTGGAGTGACAAGTACACTGAGGGGAAATTCTTTAACGTACCTCACCCTCACAATGGTCACTTTGTCTCAGATTGTAAAATCTGGAGGGATAAGAGAGTATTAGAGTTTTTGATCCCCATCCTACTTCTAGAGCGTCCTACTTACCTCACCTTTACCTTTGCCAACACCATCTTTGGTGCACTATCAAGAGAGGTTCCAATGAATTGGGAGTTAGTGACTGGAAGACTTGTGGATAGACTAGTCAAGGAGTTAGGGAACACCAAACTTACCGGATTTTCTCCTTTTCTCTTCCACCTCTACTGTCACAACGACCTATTGAGAATCCGAGAGCGCCTCAAATGGAAGAAAGCGGAGGTGATGAGGTTAAATGATATTACCCTAGAACCGGAATTGGAAGAGGAAGAAGATGAGGAATACTTGGATGAGGAGGCACCAGATGCTGAGGTGACCCGGGAAATTTGTGGTAAGGAGAAGGAGCCCGCTAAACCTTCTAGAGTTTTTGAACCAAAAGTCTAGGAGAGGTTTAAGCCAGACCTTATCTTTGGAATTATGAGGGAGCTGGGAGAGGTCCAATGAGTAGTATGCTTCCACCAAGAGCACAATTGGAATATGCACAAGCTCCTGGGAGGGGCTTTACAGGAAGAGATGATTGCTGAGGTGAAGAGTTTAATTGAATTCAAAACCTTGAGGCAATTGGAGGTGGACAAGTTTTCCAGGCAGGTGAACAATCTGCAAGGCAAGTTGAAGGAGGTAAGTGAAGGAGACAAGGCAGCTCACAAGGCCAACATGGAGATTGCTAAGCTCATGCGCTTTGTCGAGAATCCGGGCAACAAGGTGAACAAAGCCAAACTCTATGACGCGGAAGTCTTGAAGGACGGGTTGCAAATTGGGCCAAGGTGGTTTTAGTAATGGTGGAGTACAGAATGACAATAGAGGTGATGCTGCAAGAGATGAGGAGTATCTTGGTAGGTATTAAAACTCGCCAAGATACAAGTGAAGGATCCGGGCAAATCAAAGATGCTACACCCACTTGGAAGTTGCCTATTGTGCGATTGCCAAAGCCGACCACACCAAAGGAGAAGGAAGAAGTGATGACCTCGACGTCTAGTCATCTACCCAGCAAGATCTATTTGGGTGTTGAAGTGGAGAAGTCAATATCTAGATCCTAGGATCAAAGCCAAGATCCATCTACATTGGAAGATCTAGCTTTGAAACGGATTCCTAGTCCGGTGAAGCTGAAGCTTATAGCCAAACGTGCCAGGGAGTCATTTTTTCCAGACAAGAACAATGTGAATCTGATCAAGATCGATATTCCGGATGACTCTCCTTCCAAGGCAATAGCAAATGACGGAGAGACTTCAAAGTCCTTGAAGCGTTTGGCGAGTTTGGATTCCTTTGATGTTTTTGATTTGGAAGCATCAAGGCTTGCCGAGCAAGGAACTTTGAAGAATAAGGGTCAGGCACCTACCAAGGGTAAGGGTGCAAGTGGAAGCTAGAGTCTGCTAGCACGGAAGTCAATGTTTATAGTTTAGAAGAAGAAGAAGACCTAGTTATTTAGTAGTAGTAATAACTGAAGTAACTAGAGTAAATAGAATAAAGGGAGCAAGCAGTAGGAGTAAAATTGTAGTTACTTCCTAGTACAATGCATGTAGTACCCAAATCTGGAATTACAAGATCTCAAATCCACTTTTTTTGGGATTTAGTGGCTAAGAGGGGGGACCACTACTTTTGGTAAAGGGAATGACACCTGTCATTCCCTACACCACAGCTTTTCAAAGTGGAACTTTTTAATTTCCCTAGGATTAGCTATTAGAGGCATGATTATGATTAGTGTTTAGGTTCATTTTGTATCCCTGATTCTCCATATGCAAGCCAAGCTTTTCTATCTTAATACTTTGAATTGATCACTTGGGGTGTTGTGTATGGGAATGTGAGCATCAGAAAGAGAGAAGAGAGAAGTGACCCTGGATCTTGTCTGATCCGGTTTCTAGAGCCAGTAGGGAGGTGGTTAGAACACCATGTGTACTAAGGGACAATTTTTGTTTGGGTTTATGATCCAGGTACTCTTATAAAGGATAGCCAATCTTAGGTTGGGTGCATCTAGATAGCAATTCCAATACATGCTAGCTAATAGATGAGAGATTCCACTACCACCAGGAGTGATTGTGAGCAAGGAGCAGGGATCCTTTAATTATCCGGTTACCATCTTTGCATCAGGAATTATGTCATGAAGGGTTTGTCATTGTAGTATGTTGAGCTTGTAGGGGTTTCTTGTGTGATTTGTCGGTTTGGAATCACTTCTAGACTAGCTATGAGGGAGTAATTGCACCTTGTTGTTCTTGTGCTTTGTTGTTGTTTTGTTTAGTGATGCTTCACTCACTACAAATTGCTGAGGGGTAGGATTTCATGTGGCCTTCCTTAATCTCCAATCACAGAACCCTCTGACATAGAAGCTAAACTTCTGTTGTTGTTGTGTATTTGACGTCCGGATCCGGAAGAAGTACACGGATTGCCTACTCCTTCCTAGAGTCCGGAATGTTAATAAGAAAAGGAAGGATAGTTAGGAGTCCTATCAATTGACTAAAAACCTTCTAGTACCTTTTCTCCCTGTGTGTATGGTTCGTGTCTATTGACAAATTACCTATAGGATTTATTCATCCTATTTTGGACAACCATAAGGATCTATAAACTAAATATTTGTGGAACAAATATGAGTCATCTACTTGGTGTTTTAAATTGTTTTTAATGCCAACAAGAGGATAAGTACTTTCCACTGTTATCACAAAATGTACACATGGATTTTACTATAAATAAAAATAGCAATAAAGTTCACTCTTCACGCTATCCATAGTTCACTCTTCATGCTATCCATAGTTCACTCTTCACGCTATCCATGGCATTCTCTTTTGAAACTCCTACTTATGGAGGTAGTTGATTTTTGATGGATCATTTATAAAGTACATATACTTTGGTGTAAGGGATTGGAAGCAAATAAGACTTATATTATTGAATCTCCAAGTATGATGCTCAACTTTATAGTAATATAGCTCTCCAAACCACAAGTTGTATAATACCTCTGCATGGATATGAATGTGGCAGTTTGTCAGGTTGTTTGATGTACATTGGACAGCGGACAATTCAATGAATTTACCCGTAAAGGGCTTTTCTTGTATTAACAAGGCACTAAGTCAAAAAATTAACAAAAACAAAACTACGCTATTTGTATAGGGAGAATAAGGTCATCTATAATAAGCAGAGATGTCAAATGTGTGATTTGCTCTTGAGGCTCCTCATTGCCTTTCAAATTGCTGGTCCTCGACTGTATTCATTACCATCCATCACCCGCAATTGTAGTTCCATCTCTAGCCTTTGTATTTGTTTGCATTTGCGTTCCCAAGCTTTTGAGAATCAAGTAGCGCCTAGAGGGGAAGGACTTGCATCACGTGTCTTGGTCATGTGCACACCTCTAGACAAAGCTTGTGCGGGAGAGAGTGGTTTCTGAATGTGATGGACAACCGGCATTGCTCTCTGCTTTGCATTCGGCACCGTGGGCTTCAAAATTGTTGGTGGAGGTGGCTCTATAGCGGCAGTGTACAGCTTCCTCTATGAGAGTTTGTCCAATGTTGATGGCAACATTTGATTGGAGAGAGCCCATTTAGACCAAAGAGGGGAAGGTGAACAAAGAATCTTTGGACCAGCCCCTTGACTTGGTGGACTCTCTAGCGCTCCATCATCCATGGGCTTGGTAGAGAAGTCCATATAGGAATTGGCCGTAGCAGCGGAGCAAAGGAAGTTTCCAGTGCTGAAGATTGTGTATTGTTTGTAGTCCATGATGAAATCCACGGATGCTTGAGAAGGCATGCTAGCTTCATGAACATGAGACGGCAAGGTCGAGAAGATCTAAACAGCATTTCATTTATACAGAATTGAGCGAGGGAACAACATAGAAATTTGAACCTATAGCAATCCATGTGCTTACAAGGTCCCTTGCAAACATCCATAATTTAGATCATATCACAAGTACAACAATCTAGCAATAGGGAATATTCTGGAGTTTATTAAGTAACAAATATATAAGATACAAAATTAATGACATGGATTTTGTAACGCTATGCACAAAACAAGTTGATGCAAGCTAAAGCGCACATAGATCTGATTACAATTTCCTACAAGCCCAATAGCTCTAGTCGACCAAAACTAAGTCACCAACGACTTATGCCTAATTCAAGCCTATAGGAGCTAAACCTCTAGGAGAAATAAGGAATTGGCGATTAATGCACAAAATAGCTTGAGTTGACCTACATTGCCTTAGCAATTCTAAGCTTGGTGGAAATAAGGGCAATGCACAAAATAGCTTGAGTCGATCTAATTTGCCCTAGCCTATCTAAGCTTGGTGGAAGCACGGACAGCCTCCATGAAGGTGTTGTACTCTCAACAGCCCCTCTCTTTGCAGAGCATTCAGCGCCCAATCCTTGCTGATGTATTTTCTTGATAGGCCTCCAATCCATCATGCCGCGCTCTGTGCAGGCTTTAAATGTAGGGAAGTAGGACATTCAGCAGGAATGTGTCAGGCAAACCACTTCCTCTATGCAACCACATATTTGGCAAGATAATGCTTTTTGGAGGATTAAAGATGTGCGTCACTGGACTGTTGTCCACTACAATGGTATTGGATGATGTGAACATCCCACCATAAGCACTGAACAACTTATTGATATTTTTCAAGAACAGTTCCTTGTCAATTCTAGGTAGTTTATAAGTTGTAATTTTTCCGCTATCATCCTTGCACTTGAGAGTTGTGCCACGACTCTTGCCCAAGCACGACCCATGGGTCGAGCAACTCGTCAAATAAGTACTGGCATATCCAAGTAGTGTTGTTCTTCAACATGGAACTCCACATTGCAACGTGAGAAAATTTCAATACTTCTTTGATGAATTCTTTGCAGTGCAGCCATACAAAGACAACATTTGTCCCTACAATGACGGGGGTCACGGCAGAGTGCGGCTGCACGGAGCAACTAGCGGGCTTCAAATAGCCCTTGGATCTAGCATCCTCTTTGACACAAAGAATTCCATTGAGGTCCAAGATGACGTTAAGCCATTTGTCTTTTGCCCTGGACCTCAAAGGGCGGTGGACATCTTCCAAAGAACCTCCACGCACGCATGGAGGATTGGATTCCTGCTATCAAACATAAAAATGTGAAGCGAGTTACAAATTGCGCACTTACTCATTTCAAAAAGAATGTCTTTTACACGCCCTAGCAAATGTTTACAAAACAATTGAAAAGAAGTGAGTGGACTTACTAAAAATACAAAATGACATTACAGCAAGGGATGGCAAACAATGGGCATACTTGGTGTTGCAAAAGTTGTGATGATTGCGCAGCATCTTGATACCCTAATTCCACCAATATAGGGACGGCACGCACTCTAACTAAGAAAGCAATGTCGTCCGGCGGAAGGGACAGACTGCTGCAAGGCTGTATCTCATGGTTTGCTGATCGGTCTACCTTGGGTGTTTCTAGGATGACATCTCCATGCATTGGGCAAGGCAATGTTGGATGAACATTGGTCCTTGTGGTGGATTGGGAGTCACAACCAATATCAAAAATGCCAGGGCTTCCCAATCAAGGTAGCATACAAAAATCTATGTAAACAAATTGTATATTGCAGCCTCAAATAATGAGAAAAGATTACAAAATTGTATGTTGAATTCACACACAAAAGACCTGTCTACTTCAAGTTGCTTGTTATGAAAATGCTTTGGTAGTTACAAAACTCCTACAGCTATATACACACTAACACAAAAATCAACTTGAGTTGATCTAAATTAGCTCAAGTTGATCTTAATCACCACAATTGACATCAAGTGATTGATGGAATCAACCTGCTAGTGCACCTCTCTTGGCAAATGAGTCTCTCTCAAGAACAGCCTCTTGTCGAATACTAATACTGACATCTTCAGCAGTGGACGTTGTTGGATCTTTGTTGGCAGCGACCACAATAGGTGCAGCTTCAACGCGTGTAGAAAGAGGAGGAGGATCATTGACGGGATCCTCCCAAGGCAATGGAGGAGGTAAATGCGCACCAATATTGGCGACAGCAAGAGAGGGCAAATGCACAGCAACCTGCACAAGAGGAAGTACTAGAGACACAACCACTTATGCAAGAGAGGGTGCAGTCTGACCGGTAGATTGCGGCATAATGGCTGGAAGAGGCGCCGCTGGAGGAGGCATAGTTGGAGCCGCACTGTTGATTTGTATGGAGGGGGTGTCTTGGATTGCTAGCAATAGGGGGTTGACGCCCAATAACTGTGACTGAAGTGGCTGGGCCCCTTGAAATGGAGCTGCTAAAGCTGCTCACATCTTCTTATTATTTTGTGAGTCTATGAGCATGATGGCAGCCATGGAGTCTAGTTGCGCTTTTGTGTCTTGCTGCATTTGCAGAGCATGTGCACAATCTTTGCTCCGTTCCTCATCCAAAAATGCAAATCTCCTCTTGATCATATCCACGTCCATCTTCCGCATCCTCAACGCACCCAAAGCTAGAGGTGCTAGACTTGACGGCTGTCCAAACCGCGGCAGACCGGATGAAGCAAAAGATCTAGAAATCACTTGCAACTGAGACAATCTTGTCAGTGGAGTGCAGAAGTCTAGAACATAAGTCATTGTAGGAGTCAAAACTTCCTGGATGCCTTTGTCATCGTTGTCATTGTCCTGATCATCGCTGCTGTTGGAGGGAAGTTCATCACTTTGCACGAGGGCGCTTTGGATCCTCGAGGCGCGGCGTCTTGTCAAAACTTGGACTGGTGCGTTCCACACCATCTTCTTGCTTTTCTTTGCTATTGAGGGCGTTGAATCCTTCTTGAATTTCCTACAATGCACATTCTTGTTGATCTTGTATTTGTAGTGTAGGAAGTCCCGCCTATCTAATATCCCAGCCATCAATGTAATGTCATTCCATTGCTCTCCCTATTCCTTTGGCCCAATTGTATAGCAATTCAAGCCACTCATTTGCAGAAAGATACAAAATGCAGATAAGACCACCATTATACTGACCAAATTAGGTTGAGTTGACCTAAAATAACATCTAGGATGAGAAACATATTAAATGATTTCAAGCATTGCAGCTGTACAATCATTCAACTCAAGTCAAGCTCAAATGCCATTGCAATATATACACAATATAGCTCAAGTCAAGCTAAAATGCTATAGCAAAACATACACAATATAGCTCAAGCTGAATGGTATACAACCTCCGCAACTACCTTCAATTTGAATATCAACGTGAAGTCCTGGTGCTATTACAAAAGAAACTATTATATGCGTGGGCAACAAATCAGCTCAAGTTGACCTAAACTAACTTCATGCACAATAAATGTAAATGACGAAAAGTATAAATTTGTAATTTTAAACTGAATAGATCAACTTGTCCTAAATAGAACTTATCAATGCAGCGCCTCTCAACTTTGCACCAGCAAACAAAGACAATACATTTGTCCCAACCAAGCAAAAGAGTCACAAGATCCCCAAGTAGAACTGCATCTGCAGCTCTTTGTTGTGGATCCTGTACTCCAACTCATTGTACCCGCGGGACTTTGTGAATATTGGAGTGTCTAGTGCATAGTACTCCATCTTCACTGTTTGCAATGGTGGGGGATTGGGGTTCTGCAAGAATACAAGCAATACCTTATGCTTTGCCTTGTACTTGCTAGCTGCAAAGTTCCTAAGTTGTTCGTATTGTGCTGGCCAGTAGTCAAAAAAGTCTTGTTTGAAGGTCTTTGGGACTTTGTTTGTCAACACAAACGCCAGAGCTTGCGTCAGCTCAAACATATCTCAGCAAATGAACAACCACGCCGGTATGTCCTTGAGTAAGGGCTTCTTCTTGTCCTGGAAACGTTTCTTGACATCCTAAAAGTACAGCGTTGATGTGGAAGTATCGTCCTTCTTCATGACTCTCGGCAGATATTGGAAGTCTATAACCCCAAAGCAGAAGTCATCCATTGTGCTGGCCTTCCAGGCCCCTTGTGACCAATCCAAGTGCTTGCTCCTCATGATGTCATAAGGCCTAAAATGCAGTTTTGTCGTGGAGGGAACGAAGTTCTATTTCTATCTCAAGAAGAGGCAGAAGAATTTTGTTGCATACGGGGAAATTTTTGGGGCCTTCTTGTTCTTTGTGCGTGGTTGTTTGGCCTCCAAATAGAAATCTTCACCCGGCAACTCAAGCAGAGTGTTCATTGTTGCACTTGTTATATTCCAAGACTTCTTGAACTCTTTCCACTTCTCAAAATTCAGCTCCCCATTCACGTTTAGTAAGTCTAGAGACAGATTCAGCTCATGTAGTTTGCGCTGCACAAGTTGCTTCCTCTTCTCCCTTTCACATCACTCCGTGCTAGAGTAGCAACTCTTAAGGATTGACAAGGTGGCTTTGATTGTCACTTTTGGATACGGAAGCAATCTTTTCTCTCTGTTGAGGTTGAAAATGTGCTTTACCATCTTTGTGAGGTTGTTGAGAGACAAGTTTCCCAACCACTTGAAAAACTCACGGTTGATTAAAATCTTCTTGGGCTTCTAATTCTTCTTCTTGTTGAACTTCATGCCAATGTCTGGGTTTAACAACTTTCCATGCACTGCGGTGCTGATCACCTTGCTCCGTAGGTTGAAAACCTCCTCAAGTGCAATGATAATCTTTCACTCATTCTATATCTTCAACTTCTCTTCCTTGTCCTTGCCACCGGCAGACTACTGCATCTTGTTCACATCAAGCATGGAGAATTGCTTGTTCATTGCCTGGGTAAAAGCCTATAGGACAAGCAAAATATAGAACTGTGTTAGTAGCTGCAGTTTAGGTCAACTTGACCTGAATTGTCTTTGGGCATATTCAGGTCATTTGTGCCTAGGATGCTGTGATATAGCTCAACTCAACCTAACCAACATCCTGCTTAGACTTGCAACTATAACCTCAAGGTTGCCATTTCAAATCCACTTGACCTAACTAACATCCTAATTGAAGTTGCAACTACATTCACAAGTTTGCCAATACAACTCTACTTGACCTAATTAGCATCCTGCTTAGATTTGCATCTATGTTTACAAGGTGGCCATTTCACATTGACTCGACCTAATTAACATCCCGCTTAGACTTGCAACTAAATTGAGGAGTTTGCCAAAACAGCTCAACTTGACCTAATTAACATCCTGCTCAAAGTTGCAACTGCGTTCACATGGTGGCCAATCCAGATCGACTTGGCCTGAGTTGCTTACCTTCCAAATGATGCCATTATTTGTATTCTCTACGTTGCGCCGTGAATTTGATGATGTTCCAATTGCCGATGCTTCTCTAGAGTTGTCTAGATGCCCCATGGTCATCCACACAGCGCGGGCTCTGATGATGTTTGTAGACCACAATGGCTTTACGGCCACAAAGTGGTTTCCGCGATTGTAGTAGGCGGATATCTTGCGGAATTTGGCATGGTCCAGTGACCACACTATGTAGCAGTTCCACTTGCGGAAGTGCTTTTTGATGTCCTTGGCTACATTGACCTCATCCATCATCTTGCTTGTGGAGACACTATGTTGGGTGGATGCATGGTTGGGTGGACCAAAATACATGTCCCATTCAATTTTCAAGAACATGTTTGATTGCATGGCTTATTTCTTATAGAAGAAAGAGATTGGAAACATCCTAAATTAGTGAATCTATTTTGCACTTGTTCATAAAACAAAATATGTAATCAATGTTTGTTAAACTTGATAATATAAGAAATAAGGGACTTTTCAATGCATATATTTGGAGTGTCCCATTCACAGCATCTTATGAAAATGATAGACATAATGTATTAAGTTAGCTATAATGCATACATAGAGACTACATATGTGATTTAGCACCTTTTAAGTATTTCAAAAACGTGCTATAATATTAGAGAAGTGATATACAATAAAAGCTATGGACTTTTTAGTGCCCAAATTAAGGCTGAATATTTAGGCGGCAATATCTAAATGATTTGAACATTTTTTTTGTTTATTTTTTTTCTTTTGCAAAAGCCTTCCTAATGGCTACATGGGCTTGGTCCTATTTTTTATAATGCACGTAATTTTATAAAGAAAAACAAACACTTTATGATTCATAATTGCGGAAATCTTAGAATTATGGACATATTATGGTGTTTTATTTGCCATTTTTGGTCCACTAAACCATGCAAATGCCCTGTTGCCTGTTGATGATGTAGAAATTAAGGTTCTTAATTTCATTCCATACGCTCGGTTTCTAATTCGCTCCTTTTGGCATGATTGGCATGACGCACAGGGTTTGCTTTATTGACTTGTGAGGCATGTGGATTAAATACCACATCAGGTCCTTCACAATTCTGTCCTCATGAACATGGATGTTCAAATGTGTTGGGACCTCAATCAACTGCTCTATAGGGAGTTTAAACTTCTTGTCAATCTCATAGACGTACGCGTCCATGCAGCACAACCAATAGTTAATGTATGCTTCCAATGATGCTTTGTAGTCCAGGTTGTGGTTGGGATTTGTCGCTCTAAGGAATTTGGTTACGGTGGATGCCATATTGTCTTTGACTGGTGTGGCAATTTCGTATGTTGTCTCCACCTCTATTCCAATTAGTGAAGACCGCTGCCGTGCTCTTCTTGTTGCCGAAGTAGGCCTAGATGATGGCCCCGCGGCTGTTGATTTCTTCCTTCTTATTCCTGAGGTACCTTAACTAACTACCCTGGAAGGGCCCACGGCGTTTGGACCCTTGCTAGCGCTGACAGTTGTTATGGACAAGCTTTGCGGGGTTGCTTGTTTCTTTCCCATTTCAAGTCGCGCTTTCAAGACTCCAAAGTCACAGAGTAGCTGTTGCATGCGCTTGCACAATGCTTTGCCAATCACTGGCTTTCCGTCTTTACAGAGGTATTTTCTTGCGTCAACCACCTTTGCCAGCTGTGATATCTTTGATTCATAGTCTGTAGACTCTAGGTTGCTGATGAAGGATGAGATGTTGAATGGGATCTTCTCACAAATCAAAGAAGATCGTGAAATAGTATTGGTCCTTGTCGGCAAGGCTCGGCACTCTAGTCACGCAGTGCACTTTCATGGCAGTGCCCTTGTCTTGGGTTACATCCTTCACCTTCTCATTGAAGGAGATTGGGAAGAATGTCGAATTCTTGTTGTACTTCACATTGAAGCACATGTTGTCCGTCATGGGGATCATCTTTGAACTCCAAGCTTCTACCTTCTGGGGTAGCTGGAATTCCCAGTACTCCCCATCTTTGTTAAAGTTGTTCCCCTCATCATCAAGTATTTGGATTATTGATTTCTTGAAGCATGTGGCCGATTTTGTTATTTGGTCCTCCGTTTTTGCACATGATTGTTTGAGTGGCCATGAATGTTAGTTTAGGTCAAGTTGAGTTGATTTTAGTATTCTATGTCTTGTTTCTTTTTGTAAGCATGTTACAAGAATGTCTTTATGTAAGATTTTTTGTGTGTTTGTTTTGGATGCTCAATTCCTATGTTTTTTGCTGCATTTGTTTCAACATTTAGTTCAGTTCAGCACTATTTTTTTATTTATCTATTTAGATCAAGTCAATCTAACTACGTTATTTAGGGACTAGTATGTATGTTTGTTTTTGTTTATCTTTTGCGTTGTAGCTGTCATAATAATAACACGTTATCATTATTTATATTATTATTATTTGGTTTTTTGATTGTGTCTTAGTCCATGAATGTTAGCCTTCAAATGTTATGACAATTCAGCTCATGTTGAGCTAACAGCTGCTACCTTATGCATTTAGTTGTTCCCCTGTACTAATTTCTTCAATTTGTTATTTGCGCTAAGTTTATTAGTCATTGACAAATGAGCTCAATTCAAGCTGATTTATATGAGCTCTTTCTCTCTGCAGCAGGATTACGTAGACATTTTACATACTTGACGGTATGAGAGATGTTGTTTCAGGTTGACCCAACCTAAAATGACCTCTGCTTTTGGATATAGCACAATCTATGGTGACTTTCATGTAATTACCATCACTCTTGCTGTCATTCAAATTCAATTAGCGTTTTCTTGAACTGGCATCAATCTAAACTCACATTGACCTAAACTAACATTGATCTAAACTGACATCAATCTAAAATGCTATCAATACGAATTGCTTACTTGTAAATCAATGTTGCTCTACTGAATTTCACAACGGAATTGCGTACATTTCATTTAGAGACAATGACTTCTGCAGCGTCTTATTCGTAGTTGTTGAAAATAAATCTTAAATGAATCATTGTTGCACTGAATCCTAACAACACAACGTCCTCAACATTTGAACCCTACTCTTGAACTTCATTCTAGAAGCAAAAAACCTTGCACAAAAACAATCAACAAGATTTCAATTGCACATTAATTCAAGAAGGCAATAGTACCTGGAATTGATGAAGACAACCCCCCCAAGAGTTGCACCTCCTCAAATTGCTCCAGTTACGTGCTGTTGCAATGTAAGAGATGCAGAAGGAACGGAACTGAATCTTAGTTTTGAATGAAAAATAATAATCAACAACTTGATTGCACAGTTGTTTCCAAAGTTGCTGTATTGACAAACAAATGTGATTGCAAGGAAATACCTATGGAGCCCATAAGCTCTGCACACTCATAACTTTATACTCACTCTTGAGAAACAATGTCATTGAAATAGGACAAAAAAAACCCTAATAAATCTTATCTCAAAACTCATATCAATCTGTAGTATGAGACCGGACCTCAAGAATGGAGCAATCAACAACAACAAGAACAAATTGATGGAAAAAAGAGAAGACAAACTAGAAAGCGCAAAAATGAAAAGCAAAGAGCACCACAACAGCAATTGAAGAGCAAAAAAGCAGCTATCAAAGAATGCGGAAGCAGCAATTGAATAGCGGGAAAGCAGAAGTTGAAGAGCGGGAAAGCAGCAGTCAAAGAGCGTAAAAGCAGCAGTTGAAGAGCGCAAAAGCAGCAATTGAAGAGTGCAAAAGAAGCAATTGAAGAGCGCAAAAACAAAACAACAACAAAACAACAAACGGGAGTTTCGTAGTGAAGCGGGAGAACACCATCCTCTAGACCCTACTTCCCCGCCGTCAACCAACAGACTTGTCTTATATATGGGCATGATACTTCCTTGCTATCGATATCCGCCTGCTAAACATGCCCGTCTCCATACAATATTTAATCCTTGTGTACCTAGAGTGGTAGTTCTTTTAATAAATAAATAAAATAGACCAAACACTATAATAATATGGATACAAGGTATGGACACCCATAAGTGTTCTTTGAATGGTTTTGAACATGATGACTATTAATAAACATCTAGGATATTATAGGATAATGTTAGCAACATAAAAATAATAAGTTTGCACTTTCACATGTATTGTTTGGATGCTGTGACAAGAGGTTATGAATTTTAAAGAGGAAATTATCATTGTAACCATAAGCAACACTTACTAAGGTATGAAGTTCACATGTTGTGCATCTTTGTGACTACAACAATTGAGTTCAAAAGGTTTTCTAAGATTTTACAATTTAGGATTACATGGGCAATAATGCTTATGGGTGTTTGTACCTTATGGTTGAATGAAGTTGTTGTCCATGGAGTATTATAATGCAGTTTATAGTAGCTTAGGTATATTTTTGATTTAATTTGGTAGAATTTATTCCAACCCATTAGAGTCATACCTTGTCTACTGAAAGTATTGATGTGCATGACATAAAGTCTTTATTGAGTTCCAATTTCATGATGCTCATTGAGATGGAAGATGAAGGGCTTGTGTTCATATATTATGGGTGTTAAACCCGTACATGCCTAAGAGTTTTTTCAGCTGTTTCTAATTGTTTCTAAATGAAAGTGAAACTAAACAATTTAACAAGATGTTTATAATTTTTATCAATTGTAACAGTACAAATTTAAACTAAAGATGATGGAGATCACCTTAAAAATCATTATAGAACTAAACAGCATCATGTCTAGATGTAAATATTGTAATGTTTGATCAAAAGTGTGTTAAAATGACTTTCAGCCTTTCAATACTCTTTTTGCATCTTGAATCTATAAGCGTGGTGACCAAAAACAAACAATGTTAAAGGACATAACATGCATGGCACCAATCACTAAACAGCTTATGATGTTTCTTCTACAATTTCTTAAAAAAGACTATTCCTATAATTTTTTCCCCAATTTTTGTGATATCTGAAACTCATTGTCAAGACTTGTAAAAAGTACAAAAAGACAAGAGCCTTGCATGTAAAAATAAATAGGAAAATGATAATCAATAAATTTAGAAATTGAACTTGCATGCCACAAATAGAAATCAAAAAATGTAGTTTAGAAAGATAAGGAATTGAAAACAAGAACTCAATTAAGTTTAATGTACTTTAAATGATTGGCAACAGCAACATGTGTTGATCAAGCACTTAGGGGTTAAGAACATAGAGTTGGAAAACTAAGTGTGGTGCACAACATTGGTTTACATATGAAACCAAATTGTAGAAGAGAATTTAAGTTTTTTTCATATTTAAAGTAAGATAAAGAAATGTGTGCAATGAAGAATTGAAGTTTTAATTGTATATATGTTCTCATAATTCCAATTTTTATTTAATTCACAAAATCAGTTCATAGCTTTAGCATATATTAAGCATTCCCCTATATTATTAGGTGCATGTTATGAACATTGTTTTAAAACATATTAGCTACTGCGGCTATTTTATTTTGCATTTTGCAATGAACTTCTGCATATTACATGAAACTCTACAAAGTTTAGTATGGACATTAAAACAAATTAAAGTAGAGAAAAAATTTATGAATTCTCAAAAGTATAAGAACAAAATTAGAACTATACATAAGATTTTTGAAATTGGACATGGCAGGAGGATTTGTATGTTCATGGTTACAGAAATTGCAAAGACAACTAATATACTTATAGTAACTTAACATAATTGTACGTTTAGGGACTTTTTTTAGGGATGAGAGGTAGTACAATGTACTCTTATTGGAAGTATTCATGTGATGATAATATCTGAATCTGAGAATTGGTGGAAGTAGTATATATGTGGATAGAATAGTACATGTTTAAATTAATATGAAGATCAATTCACCTAAGCTTCCAAAATTACAATATAATGATTAAAAAGTAATGGTTTTGATATATAAATTTCTTAATTTAAATATGCGTTTACAATATATTTTGCATGTACAACTTTTTAAAACATGATAATTTACCTTATATATATATTTTTATATTATATTATTTGTTCTTTAGATGTTTAATTTTGTTATATGTATGTGTATATATAATAATACATATATATACGTATATATATATATATATATGTACATATTTATCTATATATGTGTTCTTGTATTTATCTATATTATCATTTATGTAATTATATATATAAATTAGTGGGATATATGGCAATGTTGAAGTACAAATTTAAAACTATAGCTCTTATATGTATTAATGTATTAATATTGTATTTATTAGTTTTTTTCATGTGAAATTTGTTTTATTCATATAGGAATTTTGTAGCACTTAATTTGGGGTACTAAATTTTATTTTTATTTTTTTATTGTACAAATTGTTTGAGATAAATAATTGCGTGTACTTTTCACTTGGATAATTACATGTTATTATTGTAACTTGAATATAGAAGCGTATTGTTTAATCAAATTATGTGAACATCATAATTTATAGTAGATTTCAAATCTAAATTTCTAATGACTAAATTACATTTTCTTGTAGAATTCTACATGAAATTGGTTGTATTGCTAATGAATTTAGTAGAATGTCTAACTAACTTATTATTCCAGATGAGAACATTGCACATTATTTTCCATAATAGTGTGTTCTTTAAATTAGGTCACATACTGTATATTTATAATCCAAGCATGTGTGCATATAGTATTATATTAAAATAAAAATTAATAAAGTTTGTGTGCCTTAGTTCACATGATTTTTAGTTTTGGCAATCCATTTTGGGTTGCTTTACACCTAGAACTAGAGTACTCTTTAAGTGTCACTGTAGTTGCATAAGATGAGCATAGACTAGGATACAAATGTGGACATCTTGAAACGTTGAAAGAAATTGAAGTGTAAAGTGCAAAATACAAATGTGTAGTACATGTATGCTGAATGGAACAAAATTATATTTTGCTATATGAAATGTAAATGGATGCCACATAGATGCTACATGGATGCTTCATGAATGCGTAGTGGAAGCTAAGTATATGCTAATTGTATGCTGACTAAATGCTCAATGGATTTTACATTTTAAAACCTAAGATAAATGCATGCTAAATGGTTTGTAAATGTATGTTTAGAATATGCTACACTGATGCTAAATGGAATTACCTATCGTAAGTGTAGGAACAAATGCATGCTACACAAATTTTAGATGGATTTGGATAGCTTAAAAGCATGCTAGTATATATAGTACTTATGGTAAATGACTATAATTATATAAAAGAAATTATTCCAGACATTAAATGAACTTTCTATGCCAAATAAATACTAAATGGATCTTAAATGGATCCTAAATGGATTGTACATGGATGGTACATGGATGGTACATGGATGGTACATGGATGGTACATGGATGGTACATACATGGTACATGGATGCTACATGGATGCTACATGGATGCTACGTGGATGCTACATGAATGCTATATGCATTCTATATATGGATTCTAAATGAAATTACATTTGCTACATGAAAGGTAAATGGGTTTACATACTTTATATAGTTGATTATCATTTGGAGATACCTAAGTGGATGCAAAATGTATTGTACATATATAAAATTTAACCTATGCTAAACAAAAATTTTAGTTTGTAGAATTCATACCCTACTATCAATGGAGTCAAAGTTGCTAATGTTGGTATGATGAATGGGTTGACCAATCGTAATTACTTACTAAACTTGGGACATGAATGTTCTTTTCTGACCAAAACAATGGAAACATAGTATACAATCAGTACATACTATTATCAATATAAAAAGTGGGTTAGTAATGTAATAATGACTATGAACCACATTAATTTTTCATATGAAACTATTTGCACATGACAATGAACATTACTACTTTATGGTTTCCTTCTGCTGAATATTGTATAGAATGCTTTGTCTATGCAAATTTGATTCTTTTAATAGTTCATAATTTATATTAACTTTGAAATTACTGAATTTCTTTTAGATTCATTATTTTAAGCAAACACTATTTACTATTACTATTTGTCACGTTCATTAATAATATGAACACTACAAGGGAATGATGTGAATTAGGTCTTTTTTTGTAGAATTGGAAATGTCAATGTAGACCTATTTTTGTGAATTTTGACTCTTTTTTGTCAATTTAGACGTATTTAGTCAATTTGGATCTGTCAATTTGGACATTATTTTCTTGTAGTGGAAATAATGTGTAGGTCAAATTACAAAAAAAAGAGAACACATGAATAGCATCTTCATAAAGCTACAGCATAAACAATCTAAATGAAATTATAAATATGAAGATGAGTATTGCATTATATTATTATACACAAATGGAGCACTCTTCAAAAATTGCAAATCTTGAGTTATATTTTTCTCTATTAAATGCAC
This sequence comes from Ulota crispa, assembly GCA_963920765.1. NCBI lineage: Eukaryota > Viridiplantae > Streptophyta > Bryopsida > Orthotrichales > Orthotrichaceae > Ulota > Ulota crispa. The sequence continues at coordinate 19,364,254 of OY987247.1, forward strand.
ATGTATAAAAAAGTTTATTTCAAGTTAGGAATCTTGTTTTAACTATAATTGCACTTTATATATTGTATTGTAACATAAAATATCATTATTCAATAAATATTGAATACTAATGTTACTAATTTAAATTTACTTTAAAAGCAAGTGATAATATGAGATTAAATGAAATACAATTCCTTCCCTCTACAATGAAATTAACTTAAATAAATTTAAATGATAATGCATGAAGAGTTTTATTAAATTCTATTACCTCATTTTATGGAGAATTTTCTTAAAACAAATACTTGTAATATGGCTTTCATTCATTGGTAGAATATGTCATAACCCCTATCCTAAAACCCAATACTCCTTAGGCCATCTTGTAATGCCACCATTGGTACTCCTTGTTTTTTAATACATTTAAGCTTGTACTCTACCTTTCTTGTATGTAAACATCTAAGTTATTTTGAAGTTCAACTTGTACTCTACCCTAATCTTAAATAAATATTAATGACTTCATTTACTCATAAAATTGAATATTTTTAATTCATAATAACATCCAAAGATCATTAACTACCCATCATAGCCCAACATGTTAGTAGAAATTGCTCCTAAACCCCTCCAATCCTTGGCCAAATTTTTCTATATGACTAAACAAAACATGCATAGGGGGATACATTGTCCTACATATATAAATGTAACAAACCCCAAAAAAACAAAGTAAGAACCAACTTCATTAAATTTAAAGGTACTATGTGCCTTTATCTAACATGAAGTATGCATTATGTTAAGTTAACTAATGCAACATTAATTGAGCATGCCTTCATGTGATGTTCAAATTCAAAAATCAAGAAATTTAGGATTACTTGTTTGCTTGCAATAGTTTGAAATGCATGTACATTTATGAATGGACTACTACATATACATTATGTTTTTTTCAATGTGATTATACAATTATATTAAAGAATCGGCCATGCACTCAAACATTAATCATTACTGTTATTTATTTTCCTTGGTTGCTAAGACTTATAATAGGATGTGGAAATACATAATGATTTCTGTAGTATTTATGTAGGGTCAATGTCTTTTTAGTAGCACCAAACTATAGTTGTTTACAATTTTTTGGAAACACTTGATTCCTTTGTCCTAGGTAACTATTGATTAAGTGCAACATGTTATGATAAATATTTATTAGTTTGCATTAGAATGTGATGCACTTTATGTCATTGTATTATAGTTTTTATATTCTGTCTTCTAGATATCTCAAGTATTTTAATAAGATATGTGTCGCTGAAATTGTATATCATTTTAAAATGCGATCCATACAAAAAATGGATTGAAGTTAATTTTGAGTAAAAGGGATGTGAGTGACGGCCAGTGATAAATTATTTATAAACTTGGAAGCACTTTTAATCTAAAATTCAACAATGTACTGTAATATTGCATATTAATTAACTAAAATTCTAATGAAATACATACTTGAAGCTTACTTATAGGTGCAAGCATCTTCAAAATCCTATAATTCAAATCCCCCATCTCAACATATATATAGTTTACCTTTGTTCTTGACAGTTTTGGAAGTAATAATTTACAATTGTCTCAAATTGTGGACCAAAGCCTGTAGCTAAAATTTCATTCCTAAATTATAACATTACTTTATTGAACATATAATATCCAATAATAATCATTGTCATTGCATGAATTGGAAATTATTAGGATTGTGAGGCAATACATGCACTGGAACACTGTTGAAATAATTTGAACTTTCTTTTCAATGCAAATATCTTGCAATGTGCATGGCTTAGTTCTTGAACTTTGTTTAAAAAAATTTTAAAACCTTGCAATATAAGACCATACAATAAATATGCCAAGAAACACGTATTATGAAAAACATCTATTCTTAATACAATTCTATATCATTACAAACAAATGGTACAATTTCCAGTGTTATGATGGAATGAATGATTTGTCCCTTCAATAGTTAGATCCATTTCCCACTGGAATAACTACACTTCTTTTAAAAAGAATATGCAGTTGATAGTGACATTGTACATTAAAAAAATTTATCAAGAATTTGAAACTATAATTGGAAACATTTTATTTTTATTTTGTAAGTGAACAATTCATGGTTAAGAACCCTTATTCCAAATCCTAAACTCTAAATCCTAATTTGGAACCTTAAACCATAAACCTTGCCCGTTGACCATGTATTTGTTCACCAGTTTTTCCCTCCAATAATTCAATAACCTCTAAAGGACCAAGCCCCCTTTTTGGAGACAAATGGGATTTTGGGCACATACCTATGGCCAAACTACTTTGCGTGATTTTTTGAAACTTTTATGGGAGATGGGGAATTCAAAGATTTGTGTGGGCATCTAATTTTTACCACATTCTGACATTTATTGACAAAGTTAAAAATGAATTTATGAGAATTTTAGTTTAGTGGGCAGCCCAAAAACTTCTTTAAAAATTGCATTTTTTTAAAATAAAAATTTGAGGTTAGTTCTTTAGACTTATGTTTATGTGGGATGCTTTGAATCATTCAATTGTAATTGATGAGATGAAAGTTATGAGAAGTTTTAGTTTGAGTGTAGGCATTGTTTTCAGATTCTCCACACCTACCCGCAAACTAAAACTTCTCATAACTTTCATCTAATCAATTAAAATTGAATGATTCAAAGCTTTCCACATACACATAAGTCTAAAGAACTAACCTCAAAGTTTTATTTAAAAAAATGTAGTTATTAAAGAAGTTTTTGAGCTGCTTGCCATATTAAAATTCTCATAAATTCATTTTAAACTTTGTCAATAAATGTCAAAATCTAGTAAAAACTAGATGCCTAAACAGATCTTTGAATTCCCCATCTCCCATGAAAGTTTCAAAAAATTACGGAAAATAGTTTAGCCATAGGTACGTGCCTGAAATTCCATTTGTTCCTAAAAAGGGGGCTTGGTCCTTTAGGGATTAACCCCTAAAGGACTAGGCCCCTTCTTTTAGAAACATAGCAATTTTGGGCAAGTATATGTGATTGGAGCTTTTCTTATTTTAGTTTGAAATTTTAACAAAATGTAGGGACAAGGTTTATCTTTCATATACAATAAATTTCATGACATTTGGAATTATGAGTAAAATGTTATGGCCTAATACGTTGCTTTTAATGTTTGAGAGGTAGCTTGGGCAGATTCTTAAAAATTACTTTTTACAGAAACAAAAATTTTAAATTGGTTTAGGAGATTTTTGTGAATATAAGAAGCTTTCAATTGTTATGTTTTGATCAACAAGATGAAAATTATGAGGATTTTTTGTTTTTGGGTAATTGTTGATTCTCTACTCTAAAGTAAACTTTGAAGTCCTTTATGTTATTCAATTTTTAACATTTTGAAAATAAAACCAATTTAAAGGATGTAGGTTGATTATTGCAACATTATGACCACTGGAATTGGCATTTTTTGTTTCCATAATTAAATTCTTAACAATTTAGTGTTTTGAATCATTCTCTACTTCTTTTTACTTACTAATTTTTTTCCATATGTTATACAACTCCAAATGATTTGAAACTTTTTTAACATGTACTTTATTTAGGTGGAATAAGGAATTTAGAGAAGCAACACCCACATGGCCTTTTTTCCTCAAGAAGTTCACTTTTTGAAGGGAGCTGCCTGATTTTTCACAAGATGTTTTTGAATATTCAAACCATTCTAACTTCCAATCCACATGGTAAAAAACTCTGAATTTTTTTCTACATCTCCTAAAACTATTCTTCTACAAGATCCTATGGTTACATATGCATAAAAATGTTTTTATTTTCAAATTTATTTGATGCTCTAAAAATGGCAATTTTGAAGAGTTTTTTGGTAGAGTCTTTGCTTGGTCCTTTAGGAGTTAATGACAATGCTCTTGCCAAGAAAGTGGCGGATGTCCACTTGGTTGGAATTTGAGGTTAAAGTGGAGCCAAAATTTGCACCCAACGGCTCTAATAGCTACTAGACAAAACTTTTTCTCCTAAATAAAAACTCCAAATGTAATCCACATAGCCAAAGAATATGCAATTTAAGTGCGACCCCAAAATTGGCGTGGGGTGCGTTCCTTGCCTGAACCTTTCCAGGGCATTTTACAAAAGTTTACCTGTAAAAGCCATTGATCTAACGCATGATTGCGCCATCATTGAGAATTTCACAATTCTATATTGTATTTTGCGCCTTTCCTTTTCTTGCTACTAGTGGTCGCGTACTGTGGACCTGCTGTGCAATGTGCACAATTCCTTCTCTCTCATTTTCTATTCTCTATGTCCAATTCCGTGAAAATGCTCTTCCATTGTTTACAAATTTGTTGCAAAAACTGGAAGCCGGTTTATATTAATGTGCTTTTGTACAGTTTTCTAGTAGTGAGTGGAGTGTCGGGGTATTGCTGAAGGGGTTTTCCAGGAGGCAAAAAGCGTTCTAGGTACAACTTTTTCTTTTCTAATTGAATCAATTTCATATTGTTTAGTGGAGTACCACTTTATAGTAACCGGAGTAGTATGCATGTCTGCTTTGGCAAAATCATTTGGTGTGTGCAGTTCTAATCTTCATTTGCGTAATTTCGTGTAGTGCATGCTCTATTCTATATATACCATGAGTCAATTACAGCATTTCCAAATGTCCCATGTAAAATAGTGAATACAACTGTGAGATGTACTGTAATTACCACCGGGATTCCCGAGAACATTTACAACATGGATCCGTCATTTTGCTTAAATGATAGGCTCCCTATAACACGGTATATGTTTAGGTCAACTTGACCTAATTGCGTTCCCAAAACTCATGTACTATTGGCACAATTGTTTTGATTGACTCAAGCTGAACTATTTGTAATCCTGGAATTGCAACAATGAATTTAGGTCAAGTTGACCTAATCTTACATATACACCATGTCTTGTTTTAATAAAGCAATGTAGATTGAGTTGAGCTGAGTTGTCATAAATATTGAAAATATAATCAATAATTAACGTTGAGTCTAACTTGCATAGCATGGCTTTTGTTAATAAGATAGTTTAGATCGTGTCAAGCAGAACTATTGTCAATACTAGATATGCTACAAGTAATGTATGCTGATTATTCCACCTATTTGTACATCTAGAACATGGATCATGTTAATAAGACAATTTAGATTGAGTCAAATTGAACTATCATCCAAACTCATAGTATAATAAAAGCAATCAATGATTTTGATCAAAGGTGACTATCTTCTTGTTGGCAGAATTCTGTTAATCTTGTTCAGCTTGTGTTGACCTAAAAGTTTCAAACTTGTATATAATTTACTACCAATTATTTTTTGTGTTGAGACAGACGTGCCTAAATGAATAACGCTTGTAAAGTTAATGTGATTAAACCAAATATTTTTTATTTCTGACTACATCTAGAACTAGGTACAATTATTATTGCTACAGCAAATGCATGCGTTTTAGCTCAAGTCAACCTGAACAAATTTTTCAAGCAACAAATTTGTCTATCCTTCTTATTCTCATGAGGTGCACATACTTAGATGTTCTAGTTCTTCCTATGTCCGCACTCTATCCTTTTTCCTTCAAATTTAGCTCAAGTTGAGCTGATCAGCAAACAACACCGTTGTCCCTTTCCACGGTGATCACCTGACAGACACTCTGTTTTTTGATACTTATATCCTTTCTTTCATTGTGCAAGCATCATGAATGACACTAATAGTTTATCCGATAGCATGGACTCATTGGATGACAAACTCCAGGTTCTTGAAGAAATGAATATCAAAATTCTAGAGTGCAAAGGGCTTCCTTGCCATTTGTGGAATACAAGGCTAGTGACACTTTACAATGCTGAAGGCATCCTTGTTGGCGCGGGTACATGCCATAGTGTTGACTCGGATTTGGTGCTTGGTGCAAATGGTCTCCTAGATGACACCCATGTAGCAGTTCACATCTGCCAAATTCATTCAGAGGAGGACATTCTTGAAGTGGATATTTGCTCATTGTTAGCTTGGCCAATCCAATTGGTCCATTTATGTGGTGCAAGTCTTCACAATCACAAGGCAAGTGACAATTTCAAATATTTGCAGGCTAGTATCCTCAATCCTTGATCTTCCTCATCTACTCAACCGTACTCTAGCACCATCAAGAAGCCACCAAGTGAGTCTTCTTTTAAATCTAAAGACCTTCTTACCAAAGAATCAATCAACGCTTGCTCTAGCAAAGACTATTGCAGGCTGAACTGCATCCAGCTGGTTCCAAGGGAGAAAATTAGGGCTTTTCGCAAACGCATGTACAACTAGACCACATTCAAATTTAGGTCCCACATGAAGACAGAAGTTCATAGGCAAATTCACTATGACGCACGTGGGAGAAGGGTGGTCACAGTTGAAGGGGTAGATGTTTGTTTGCAAGCGTAGATGCATAATGCTGCAGTCTTGGAGGCCATATTCTACCTTTATCAAACTTATGCAAATCACTGCCGAGAAGCCACGGCACATGAAAACTCCGGTCTTTTGAAGCCAAGGAAGCACACCTTGCAAGCCATTGCTACTTTGAGGTGCATTCTAGAAAAGAGCGCAAATCACATGCCACATCATACTAGAACTCTCAAATCTGGAGAGAAGGTGGTCTCCTAGATTCTGCTGGCATCATTTCAATGGAAGGGAGTGATATCAGAAATCAACTGTGCCAATGTTGCCTTTGAGTTGAAAGAAGTTTCAACTTCTAACATGAGCAAGATTAGATCAGCCAGCTTTGCCATGTTTGATGTGAAGAGACCTGGGGATAATTTTGCTTGATGTTCTACTTGTAATAAGTTTGATGCACTTTTGAAGGGAGCTATTGCTGGATCTCATCAAGCATTGAAGTGCCAACAAATATTGGACAAGCATTGGGCTAATGCTCATGCACATAGGGAGTTGTATTATGCCAACCAATATTGCTCACATACATTTCCACATAAAATCTTGACAATTATGCATGACAAGATGGATCATGCAAAGACAACTTCTATAGTATTCTCACACAAGAATAAAGACAAATGGTCTTATAAAGTTGCTCGTATCTGTGACTGGCATGATTGCACACGGTCATGGTGATGTTTGCTACGCATAATACGGCTTAGATCTCTTCCCGCACAATTCAAATTAAACCATTAGCTCCATGGCTAAGATAATAGCTCTTCCAAATTATATAATCTAAAGCCTGTGCATCTATGGATGATTCTTAGTCTATTCCTTGTTATTGTTTGCCTGATTATTGCTCAAAAGCTGTAATAGAAAAAGAATTTGGAATTGAGACAAAATGCATAATGTTTGCCCATTGCATCATGGCTAAAAATATACCCTAATATTTTACTAAAGCAGTGTTTCAAGCACTACTGCGACAATCTTTATAGTGACCAATGATTCTCACGTCTTTGAAAGAACTTAGAAATGAGAATGCTTAAGGATGATCAAAGAGCTCACTAAGTAGAGTAAAATATAACTAGATCAAAAAGCTTGACTAAGACACTACAATCTTCAAATGCAAGATTCCAATAACTTTGGAAATAAAACACCATGGCCACCTCTCATCATTGTGACCAAGCCTTGGTATGGGCTTTGCTATAGCAACAGGTATTTTTTACAGGAGTCTCCTTAATTTGACATCTTAAAGAGCACCAATATTTCAAAGCATTGGTGACTGTACCTATCATTTATGTTGAGGGTGGCTAAAGTAATCCATTAGACTTCCAATTTTAGTAACAACCTTTACGCTATAATTACAACACTCTATGGGATGTAGTTTACACTTTAGGGTGCAAATGTCTAATGCATTATTTTTATGTGCTACTCTTGTCCACACCACGCCAGCCTTATAGCGTTTGATAAGGACTTGGTGTTAAGGACCTTCAAATACCTTATCTATGTACTTTACTAGCACTAAGGTATTGCATCCTTTCATTTTTTTGGTTGCACTATGCACAGTCCATGTAGCATGGTATTCTGCACGTGTTATTAACTACTATAGTGATTTACTAATGCCTAAAAAGAACTTGTTCATTTAATATATATCTTTGATGACCACATATGAAGACATACAAGAAAGACGCATCTATGATTGCTGCAATTTTCCAAATCCATTGCCTAGTATAAGAACTTGCACTTTCTACAATACTAGTATTGCTAGACTCTTTATTGTATCCACGCAAGCTTGCTTCCACAAGGCACATTGCAATTGAGTGTAGGTAATGTTATCTAATAAAAGTTGGTGATGAATCTTTGCCAAAGCCCTAGTAGAACGCTCCAATTCAAAAGAGGAGAATGATGCTTCCATGGTTTTAGACGTACCCTTCATAGGTTGCATCAATTTTTGCTTTGCTCATACCGTGCAACTTCCTCATGTATGCTTGCGCCTGGATCCATAGATATGCAATGTTGCTGGAACAATCCCTGCTTTATCAACAAGTCTCTTTTTAGATGAGTCTCATTATAGTAAGCTCATGCACAACACTAGTACGTCAAAGCAACGTTCACAATACCTATCCTTGGTGTCAAGGATTCACAATGTTCTGTCCATTGGAATTTCAATTTTAGCGTCAAACTCAATGAAATTATGAAAATGGGCCATGGATTGAGCAATCGGTGCAAATCTCTAAGGCATTATTTATTCCTCAATGCTACTTTGTTCCTCACGCCATGCCAATTTTGGAGCGTTCAAGACTAGGTGGTGCACCATCCGCGGCTTAGGTAGCATGGAATTAAGGAATAATTACAAACTACAACAATAGTTTAATAATGCCTAGCAACACATTCATTGGGAACTTGCTTTTGATGTCCACAAATGACATGACATACAATAAATTTGAATCTAGCATTGCTGCAATTCATCAAATGCATTGCTCAATAAACAAAATTACATTTACTCTAATATTAGCATTTCTAGAGTTGTTAAACTTATCAAAGCAAGCTTACATCCACAAAGCACAACTCAGTTTTGTAGATGATCAGATATTTACCTTTAAACCCACAATCAAACCTCCAGTGGTGCCTCCACTACTGCATTACGCGTTGCTTGGATTTAGTTTGCATATTAAGCTTGCCGTCAAGGTTGTCCCTGTCATGTCACGTCCGAACGACTGGATGTCCATTTAGGGGTCAGGATCCAATCCCGACGTCCATCAAGATGAAATTTGTCAACAGACTTTCAAAAGCAAATGAAAAAGAGCAATGGATGGATGAATCTATCAAACAAACCGTCCACAGCTGTTGCAAAATCAACTGGACGGAAGTCGCAACGGATGCGTTGGATGGCCTCAGTTGACAATATACCTTGTTGGAAGGACAGGTTGACAATCCGCAACTCCACATTGATTGTTGATATGGACGGCCAAATGGATGGCTTGGTTTGATGGCCAGATAGACATCTCGGTTGGACGGCAAGATGGAAGGCCTAGTGTGACGGCATTCTTGGACGGCCAGATGGACGGCCTAGTTTGATGGTTTAGAGGACGGCCACATGGATGGCCTTGTTTGACGCCCTAGTGGACGGCCCGCTTCAATACCTTACAAAATTCATGCATAACTTCTTGAATAAATGTGTTGACTAAATCTTTACCAAAGTCAAATTCAAACACAAAATGTAACCTTGTACATAAAAATTACTCCCAAAATTTACAAAAATTAACAATTAGTGTATATGTTCACATTTAGTGTTGGCAACATTTTGTTGACATTTAGTTTTAGGGTTTGTAATTAGTGTTGCCAACAATATTTTACAATATAAGTGTAATGCTGGGTAGAGTGGTGGGAATACAAGCACGCTTCCAACTAAATTTGCAGTTGACACTCCTCTAGCAATTTGTTGTTTGCTGACTCCAAGCATGGAGAAGAACTTGAGGAAGTAGATCCGGCAAATTTAGAGCGCCATAGAGGCCACGTTATTTCAAATTTGCAATTGTTATTGGTTGCATGGAGTTTGCATTTCCGCTGCAATGATCCACTACAACTAGTGCAAGAGGTGTGGTTTGTGAGGCAAACTTTTCTCATTATAGTAGTTCATTGATTCACTATTGGATGCTTGAAGTGGTCAACAATCACGTCGCGGGTAGGCAATCTGGCAAATGACTTGGTGCTGCGGGGTTAGCAACCAAAAACACTGAACAGAAGGGACAGACCAATTCATAATGATGACTTAGGAAAAAAAATGAAAACCCAAATCACCTCTCTTCCTAGAGAAATAAGCCTAAGAAATGGGGTAAAATATGATGGTTTAGGGTAAACTTGCAAAGTCTTGAGGGGACATGAAAGAGGTTTTAGGAGACTCCTTCCAATAGGCGATTCAACCATATGATCCTCCCAAGTCCTAGCTCAATTACATGGGGCACAATGCTGCAAATTCCAAATCCACCCCAACATGCAAAAGCCAAATAGAATTGCTAGTATGTGAATGCGGACCTGTTATTGCTGATACGTGCGATCTCTTGCCTACAACCATGATTGCTTGTTAACTACAGTCGTTCAAGTCTTTCCATCAGGGCTAGCAGCTTCTGTGAATGATTTGGTAGCTGCAATTAATGGACAAACAAGTTTGTGGGTAAGTTCACGCAAGGAATCAACACGCTATGGCCTACAAGTTGCTTTGCACTTGAAACCATGAAATCATAGAAAATATAAAAGATTGTGTTGGCCAATGCTAATATGAAGAGCTGCAATTGCTACATAGTTTAGGATTTATGGCCGGATTGCGACAACATGGGTTTCATGCAGGCACAACCCTTTCAGGGTATGCATCAACGTACTACAAGCACGTGGATGCGGACCCTGAACAGAAGGCACATGCAAAATTCATATGTTGACACGATTTTGCCACACCAAAACCTCCTTCGGTCCTCCCTCTTGCAAGGAATTGCAAGGTCAAGGAATTGAACCCAAAACCTCATGGGTTACAACCCATGGGCCTTTACCAACTCACCATGTGCTAGGCTAGATGTCCAATAGAGAATCAATATTGTATCTGTATTGTAAATCACAATACTACCTTTATTTTGCAAGTTCTGAAGTTTTGAGGCTATTTTAGCAAATTAAACTATTTGTTTTCAAGAATCTTTGAATGGAGAAAAGTTGGCTAATGTAGTTTAGTTTTGCCTTCAATAATTTTTTATTTTATTTCTATTCTTAATTAAAAAGTTATATTGATGAAAGGGTAGAAAATGCAAAAAGTCTGCAAATCATGCTGGTGTTGATGTAACGATTCTTGACAGTTGCAATTGGTGGATGGACAACCATTCGACCATGGTTTGGAGAGATCTTATTAAGATTTATAACTCCTAAAAATTGACAAATGGTCCTCATGCACACCTATCCGGATGTTGTTACAAAATTCAACCACATCTGGATAGGTCTGCATGAGGACCATGCATTGATATCTAGGACCAGTATATTTTGACAAGACCTCATCCACAACCATGGTTGTCTGCAGCCAAGAGGACTTGAACCTTGGACCCCCTAGGTATTAGTCCATGGGCCTTCAGCAACACACCACGTGCTAGACCAGATGTCCAATAGAGAATTAATACTGTACTTATATTGTAAATGAGAGTACTACCTTTATTTTGCAAGTTTGGAGGCTATTTCAATGACTAAGCCCTAAAGGACCATGGTCTTTATTTTTTCAAAACATACTCAAACATGTCACTTCTATGGGAAAGGGTAAAAATGTTTGAAGATTAGTGTTTTTGCATATTTGACTGTAGGATCTTGTACTAGACTTGTATAAGAATGTATCATTCAAAACTTACAAAACTTTGACCGCACAAATTGCAAGATGTTAACATTTAAAGGATAATCAACAAGCTTTTTTGCACCTTGCACGACTAGATTATTTGACTTTGAGCTTTTTTAACTTTAAATTTTTGCACCATGGAGTTTTGAGGTTTATTTTTTTATGCTAGAGAATTGAGTTGAGAGTCTTTGGAAAAAAACCAAAACAAAAAATACTTAATTTTCATTATTAAAAAAAACAATAAATAGAAGACGGTTTTAGATTGAACAAAATGTTAAATTACTTATTACCTAGCCATGGAATTGAATCACAAGAATCCCAATGGTGAGATTGTCTAATCAAGTACCAAGCAATCTTCACCCTTTGGTTCCTTTCCATTTTCCAATATATTTTTTAGGGTTTAATATTAAATTTGCATTCAAAAATGAAATTCAATAGTTCATGAGTTATTTTACCAAAGCACAACCACACCGACCTGCAAACTAAAACTTCTCATAACTTTCATCTCATCAATCAAAATTGAATGATTCAAAGCTCCCCACATCTATATAAGTCTAAAGAACCCACTTCAGATTGTTATTTGAAATAAATGAAAAGTTTAAAGAAGTTCTTGGCTACCCAAGGAGCAACATTTCATAGGTTTTAATTTTTAACATCTTCAATAATCGTTGAAATAAAGGGTAATTAGCAAACCCAAGTAAATCTTCAAATTTTTGCCCTTCAATGAAAGTTTCAAAAGATTACGCAAAGTGATTTAGCCATAGGAACATGCCCAAAATCCCATTTGTCCCCCCTATAGGTCAACAGTCCTTCAGGCCTTAGGGGCTACAATATTTGTTTTGAAGAAACACAAAATAAAGAAAATTTGGTCATTGTAGTTGAATTTCACCTCCACCATTTTTTTTTTGAATTACTCTGCCTTAATTAAAAGTTATAGGCATAAATAACAAGTTCTAAGTAATTGGAATGTCAAGGGTTTGAGCCAACGACCTCCTAATTACCAAGCCATGGGCCATTGGGCCTTCATCACCACACCACATTTTAGCTTAGATGTCCAAGGGAAATTTAAAGTTGCATTTGTGTTTTAAATGTCACTGTTATATTGTTGTCATTTTTTTCCAAGTGTGGAGGCCATTTCAGCATATTTAAGTATTTCTTTTGAAGGAACAATAAACCAAGAGAACATGGCTATTTTAATTTGTTTAGGCCTCCAACTAATTTTTCTAGACGTCACTTCATCACTTAGAATTTGCAAGAGAAAAGCAAATACGATTTTATTAAACTACATGCAGTATAAGGAATTAGCTTTGACCTTTGCATACATATTCTGCTTGGATTACAACAATTTCAATTGTCAATAGATTGTTGCAACTCTAGTTTTGCTTTATATCTAAATCTCTTTTAGTTAAGACTTCCAACTTCTCCTTCTATTTTAAAACTCTTATTATGGTCAAAACTTAGATGTGGGTTCAAGCCTTGCTAGTGTCTACAAAAAACCAAATTGTAAACTTTGCTATTAATAGATTTTTGCAATCATAAAATTACCAATATGTTTTATGTACTTTGAATAGTTTTAGTTGTTTTGGTTTTTAGGGATTTAGCACAATGTTATTAGGAATGTAAGCATTTCCATACCCTAGACAGTTTACTTGGTTATTGTGATATAGGGTTTGAATCTTAGAGGTTTCAATTCCTATCTTATGTAAATATGTAATGTACAATTCAATGTTGAATTCTAGGATTTTACATTTGGGCAACAAAAATTATGCTTTGTGCACATGTACGTCAACGTGAAACTAAAATCTCTACATGTTGGCCCCTATTTTAGTAGGCAAATTATCATATGATGCATTTCTTGTAATGTAGGAAAAATTGTGTCCTTCACCATATTCTATGAGTATTGCAACCCAGAAATGCAATTTTAAGATTTTAAACAATAAAACTACATATGTTTATCATATTCAGATACAATTTTTGATTTTCTAGAGTGAAAGTGAAAATCTTATAGAAATGATTGATTAAGGAATGTTATAATTCTTAAGTGCTTAGAACCATTAACTAGATATTAAGGATTTCCTGTCAAATCGGAACTAGGTAGATGATAATCTGGAACTAGTTGCTGGGAGTATACATTGGGTCTATACAAAGCGCTGGTGGGAGAAATCCCAAAAACAGTAAATGCGCCGCCTATTGAATCAATGGTCATTAACAACAAGATTAGTAATGGTGGCAACGATTTGGTGGTAATCATGATTACATGAATGGTTGCAACAGTTGAGTTAGGGAAACAAGATCATGAGCTTGAAAGAGAGAAGGCAAGTTCATTCTTTGATTCTCCTTCATCTTACCTTTAGAACATTAGTATTTGGTGCTCTTGTTTTGCTTGACGAGTGATTGAAGTGTTGTGAGCAATAGCATACCCTCATCCAAAGTGAGTTTTAGTTGCAATTTTCTTCACCACCTTCAAGAACCATGGGCAAGACAAACGGGAGAGAGGAAGTGTCAATTACGCTTCAATCAGTAGTTCCTAGAGTTCTTGCAGATCTTGGCCATGGAAAAATGTTAGAAGATGATCTGAACCTTCTAGGATGAGCAAGATTAATTAGGGTCCTCTAGAATCTAAAGAACAAAGAGATGGTTTGCAAATTGTTGGGGACTCTAGCAAGTCAATGGGACTATTCCAAGCGTGGTTGTCCGGAGGCTTGGTCTAAGGATCTGTGGTCTAGTGTGTACTCCTTTGCAAGTGCAAGATAGGGCGTCTGTCCTAAGGGAGATGAGTACATCAAGGGGAAGTTTGCAATAGCAGCAAACTCTAAAAATGGGTACATGATTGCCAATTGTAAGAAAAATTGGGAGAGGCAAGTCTTGGAATTCCTGGTTCCTATGCTGCTTCTGAATCAACCTACCACCCTCACCCTTATGCCAATACCATCTTTGGTGCACTATCCAAGCAGAGAGCTGTGAATTAGAGAATAGTCATCAGGGACCTAGGTAACAAGTTAATCAAATTGCTAGGAAATACTAAAGCGTCAAGGCTTAGCCCCTTCTTGTTCCATTTGTATAAACATTTGGAATTGTTGAAGAACAAGGAGAACATAGATTATGAAGCCGTGGAGGTAATGTTGAAGTTTGACATTACCTTGGATCCAGAATTGGAAGCAAAACCAAATGAGGAATTGGAAGCAGAATAAGAAGAGCCCCTAGAACTAGAGAGGCAGAGAGAAGCCAAGGGAAAGGGTAAGGAGTCAGCCAAACTTGCGGTAATACTAGTGAAGCAAGTTAAAAAGGATCCTAGGGACTACCGGAATAAGCAACCTTTCTCTAATCTCATTAGACAAATGGAGGAAAATCCAAGAGGCTCTTATGGTGGATAGAGAAATTCTCTTTAAACTTACCGTGTTGATGGATGCTTACCATCAATACAAGCTCTATAATATGGTAAAAGATCTCCAATGGCTCAAGAAGAAGAGTCAGATGGAGGTGCAGAACTTATCCGAGCAGGTGACGGCCCTCACCTCCCAACTGCAACAAGAAGTGGAGGAAGTTAAGTTAGCCCAACGCACCTACCAAGATATGGCCAAACTCCGGAGTATGGTTGCTATTCCGAGAGATGTGGTGAACAAGGCTATGTTGTTTGACGCTAAGGTGCTGAAGATGGGGTCAGCAATGGGTTCCAAGCTTGTGAGTGTGTTAGTGGAATATGCAGGTCAGATGGAGGAAGTGTTGTAGGAGATGAGGGCAATCTTGCATGGTTAGGGTAAGAACTTGGAAGGAGGAGAAGGATTCGGGAGAGAGAGGGGAGCCACCCTTGTTTAGAAGACCCCACCTCTTCAGTCCCCTTGTCTTGTAGAACCGGAGGAATAGGCGGAGATGAGAACACCGCCCTCCACGCGGTTGCCTAATAAGGTCAACTTTGGACTAGGAAAAGAGTCTACTCCAAGATTGTGCACTAAGAGCCAGACCCAGGTTTCTCCACATAGTGGAGGTGTTGTTCGGGTAGCAAGCCCCTTGAAGAGGGAGGCTACTCCAAAACGCGCGAGAGAGTCGACATCTCTTGTCCAAATTGACATAGACAACAAGCCGTCCGTGTCAACTTTGTGTGAAGAAAGTTCAGCTGAAACAAAGACATCTTCTAGAGATACTGACCCGGAAGCAGTAGCACTATCGCAAGGGAAGCATGAGAAACTCAATCCAAAGGCAAAAGGAAAAGGTGCGCAAAGTTTTTGAGCTCCAGTGCAAAGGCAACTTCCACACAAGAGTGCTGCCAAGTCAGCAACTCCCTCTTTGAAGAGGAAGAGGAAGGGTAATTAGCTTTCACTTAGCACAAGTTGATAGCATGTAATTTGAAATAAAGGGTAGGCCTTTACAGGTAGTTAAAGGTTGCCTTCATTTTAGTAGTTTTTGGGTCGCAAATCCTGCATTAGAGGATTCGAGATCCATTCTTTGGAGAGCTAAGTGGTAGTAGTCTAGACCCACATTTTTAGGATTCGAGAATGACACAAGTCATTCCTTGGTTAGTAACTTTATCCTCAGAGAGCCTCTCTAGGTTGTGGAGTAATTATTAGGGGTGGCGATATTGTTGTTGCCTTGGGCAATTTTATATTCTTGAATTTCTTTGTACAAAATAGTTTTCCAGATTTTCACTTCAGAGTCCCGAGTTGAATATTTGGTGCGATGTTGGTATGCCGGCAATACTAGAACCATTGTTTTGTGCGAGTAGCCAGAATTTTGAGTGTGAAGGAAGCAAGGATAGTCCTCAGATCCTGTCTGGTCAGGTTTCTATAGCACAATTGAGGTGGTTGGAAAATTGCATGTACTAGAGGGTTGCTTTTGTTCAGGTTTATGATCTGGATACCTCTGTGGAGAATAGCCACCCCTAAGTTAGGTGCAACCTGGATAGTGATCCGGAAATGCTCTAGCTACCGGCTGAAGAGGTTCCACTATAATCAAGGGTGATTGTGAACATTTGTATAGGAGTCGTCTAGTTATGCGGTTACCAGTTCAGCAGCAGGAATTACGTCAGGAAGGGTCTGTTGTTGTAGTAATTAAGGGGTTGTAGGGGTTTCCTATGTGACCTGTCAATCAGGATCTACTTCTAAATTGGCTATGAGGAAGTAATTGCACCCTGTTGACTTTGTGTTTTTTGTCTTGTTGTTGGATTTGGTGTTACTTCAGACACTTTAAAGTCTTCAAGGGTAGGATTTCATGCTTCCTCCTTCAATTTCAAGAAGCAAATCTCTCTGATATAGAGGCTAAACTTCTATCGTATTGTTAAATGTCCTAATTGGATCTAGAAATCAGTATCGGATTCAAGATAATTGCCTGGGTGGTTTGGTTGTTTTGTATATGTGTTTGCCTTGGTGTGTTGTTGCAAATTCTAAACAGGGTATGAAAGCCCTGTTCCGTTCATCTTCAGGGTCTACAAACTAAATCTCTGTGGAACGATAAACAAGTCACCTTATTAGCATTTTAACATTTTTTAGTGCTAATATGAGGATAAGTACCTTTTTGTGCTACAACAATTAGTTGCATCTGTAAAAAAGTAGGAAAAAAGTGTGGTTCACCATGTTATATTTTATTCAGTTAGGAAGAAAGTACAAAAATAGGTTTGGTCACTAGGTGATGTAGAAAAATACTTCTAATACATGCAATCATTCCAAATCACATCATGCAATTCTTTCACAAAATTGTTCATTTCAATGGTTTTATTGCATTGATCTGTGGTTTAGGAATATACTCCAATTGTGTTTTGCATGCGACCATAATACAAATGCATAGTAGAATATGTCCTTCAAGAAAAAAATCAATAGATGGGCAATTAAAACCATTAGGGAAGACTTGCAATCCAGAGGACTGTCCGCTGTGGATTAAGGATATGTGGGCCGCCTCCATTGAGGTTCATTCTAAAAGTTGGATAGCGCTTAACAAGGAGTCAGTTTTTGAGGATTTATACTTAGGCCTGATAATGGACTACAACGCTTGGAATATGAGCGCTCTCATGGCGGACGTGGACGTGGCTGCATGGAGGAAAGGGGCCAAGTGGTACATGTACTTCTGCTTCTTGTTTGAAAAATCAAAGAAAGCATGGCAGACGCCGCCAGCAATGAGATTGAAGGAGAGTTAATTGCGGAAATTCTTTGACAAATTGGAAATTACAGAACCTGATAGTCTACCTTCGAGGACAGTTGCTCAGTCACCAGCGGTCTTCATGACAAATGAGAAAGGATTGGTGGACATACGTAACCACTTTTAGAAACTGCAAAAGGAGACCAAGAAGAAGGTTTGGTGCCATCACGTGATAAACTACTATCTTCTCTCATTTGATAATTTCCTGATTCCAGCTATAAGCACCAGATACAATTGTAAAATGGTCTTTCTTTATGGGTATGACAAAGAGGTCGCCAAGGACAAAAGATTTGAATTATACTTCACTAGGCCAGAGGTAATGAAACCATTCTACCATCTAGACGGACAGGTGAATTGCCAGACATTTTGGCAGCAACCAAATCTTCTTTGGCTGCAGTTGCAGATTCCAATGGATATGTTCTTTTAGGATATGATTGGGGAGATGTGCATAGTTAATATCAATGACGGGCCAGAGATCACCAATCTTGGATTCATATGTCTCTTCAACTTTTCATTCCATCGATTCAAACTACTTGCGTGTCTTGCCTTGCCTGACGCTTACTAATATACTCTGTCTTGAATTTCTCATAGCAAGCCTGATGTAAAGTGCTAGAGTTAAATCCCATTGAGAAGGCCTATCTAAAGGCAAAGGATGTTGCCTGGGAAATTTGGGACGTTGTTCAACCAGTAGACATCCCATCGGTTGTTGGTGAGCCAGAGGAAGATGAGAAGCCGGATGACTCGGATGATGACAAGGTATGTCCACAACTCATCAAATTGAAAGATCCCCAAATGCCATTCAATCATGTATCCCCCTACCCTATGTATACAAGGATCCCTCGATGATAGCTATTGTGTGTTGTTGAAGAAGTTTTCTTGTATTTTGGTGCTCAAGATGTTGTGTATCCTGCTCCTTACGGCAAGAAAACCATGCAGGGACCCCTTGAGGATTCACATCCGCCGCCAAATAAATTAAGGCATACTAGTCCAAAATAGATGCGGAGCAATGCCAGCCCTCCGCGAGAGCAGCAAGTCAAGCGCCTATAGACCTTTCAAAGTCCAGCAACAAGGCAAAGGATTCTCCAAGCTTTGACAAGGTTCAATAGTACATCTTGAAATAGGGGGGATCCCGTATGGCTTTGGCTGTTATTCAAAGACATTGGGGTTGATTATTTTTGTTGTTCACACTAGTCTACACATGTAGGATGCAAATGCACAATCTCTTCCAGAGATTATGAAATTAAAGGGAAACGGTTGTGCTCTCAAAGGGACAAGAAACAAGCCGTTAGATGAGTCTGCAAAGGAGAAGGCTATTGCAACTTCCTCTTCTGGGAAATCCATGTGCAACGATGAGGCAGAGGATTCTCTTGCGTCTTTAGAGGTGCTGTCATACTGCCTTTTAGTGGGGGATCCCCCTATGTCTAATACAATTCCTTTGAGTTGTTGGTGTCAAAATTTGAGATCTAATCATGGGAACACTTGCAAGCTGCACATGATTGGTCTTCTCAAAAAACTAAGCAATCAAAGGACAAGGGTGTAGCAAAACCGGTGCCAAAACTGTCTGCCAAACTTGCAAAGGGGACGGTTGCATCAACTTTTGTCAAGAGCAAGAAGGCATCCGCTCAGAGGGCAGCTCCAGAGAAATCCTTTGACAAACCTTCAAAGAAGGCTGAATTACCATTGAAGAGGCAAGCCATAAGATCAAAGAAACATTGATTATCTGCAATGCGCAGTCTCTTGGGTGACAACATCGGTCGGAGTAACAACAAAGAGGCTCTGCAAGGAGACGTCAAGCAGCTGCTAAACAATCAACGCAAGAGGGGCCAAACTCAATCACCCCTCCTTCCTCCAATTTGCCTGGAAATTCTTGAGTACTTTCGCATGGAGAAGTCATTGAGGGCATGGCAAAAGCAGCAGCAACATTATTCCAAACTGTTGATTCTGCTCCGGATGTACGTGGTGATGCATTATCATAGGACACCCTTAACCCCACAGGAGTGGACTTTGATTTTCTTTCTCAATCTCTTATGGTTGAGCTTGATGTCCAGGTGGATAGTGATATAGTTGCATTGGAGGATCCCTTGGTGGATTCCATCCTGCCTGTTGATCCTTCTGATGTAATTATGACTAAGGCAGGGCAATCTGGTCCTTCCACTCAAGAAGTCTGTCTGGATGCAATGCAAGACTCAATACCTCTAAGTCCTGATCCTTTACTCAAGCAAATGCCTAATCCGGAAGTGGTTTCAAGGGACAAATCCAAGAATGAAAAGGTCTGTCATAAACATGTATTTGTAGAAAATTTCTAATTGCCATGTTTTAGTTATGATCCAACTTGCAGGTTTGATTCAATGAAGTCCAAATACTTAGAAGCCGTAGGCAGACGCACTGCTTCATTTATGCTGATATTTTTGACTTTGCAATTGGACATGGGGCAGTGTTGGGTGAGAAGGATGAGTTGGGAGGACAATCATTGCCAAGGGGGAATACTAATGAAGTAGAAGGGAAGGGGTTTGTGGGAGATGAAGTTTCAGGTGCATAGAGTTGTTACCTTGTTCTTAGATTGGCATCAATCATGCGGTTACAAGACTCGGTTTTTTTGACGCAATCCTCTGGGGTTCTTTTGCATTGCAGGTCTGTCTAGGGTTGACACCAAGCTGCAATTGATCCAAGATGAGGTACCTCTTTGACAATACTCCATGGTTCTTGACTTGAATGGAGCTTTGATTCACCGAGTTCGGGTTAATAGGCAAGTAGTTATGCATCCGAGGCCGGGGGTTTTGGAATTCCTTGACTGGCTACATAGCAAAGTTGATGTCGGTTTCTAGAGCTGTGTTAGCAGCACTAATTTGGATAGTACAATCAATTTCGTTCTGAATGGTTGTAACTTTCCTCAAAGAGATGTTATTTGCCTCTCTCATACAGTTTGTAGGGAGTCCAAGTACAGGTCATTGGATGGACCAGATAAACCGGTTTTCCTAAAGAATCTGGACTTGTATTGGGGATTCCGCGGGTTGGACTCACTTGAGAACATCCTCTTAGTTGATGACAGTCTTGTCAAGAACCTTCTAAACGACAAGTTTAGCACGCTCCACCCTACTACTTGGGAAGGTGATACTAGAGACAATTTCCTCAATGGTGAGTTGCGTCCTTGGCTTCACGGTCTCCTTAGTTCAAACGAAGTCGTGGTGAAGTATGTCAAGGAGAATCCTCTTTCCAGATGCCAGCTTCCGAAGGACCCTAAATCGTGACTTGCTTGTGGAATTTTGCGAGGGCTTCCTTCTAAATAGGAGACCTTGATTTTTGGTTTATATCGAGGGATCTCCCTATGGTACTCTATTAGAATTGTAGCGTATAAAATTCTTGGACATTTGACTTGGTATTACTATAAATGGTACAAGACTTTGTTCATATTGTAAATGCATTTTTGGCACGTGTCCTTCCACTTTTTGGGTACTTATGATTTAGAATAAATTTTGACATACCGTCTATTTGTTCCCAAAACATTTAGTGTGCTCCATGGAGTAGTCTCTTGCAATGTTACTTAAAATTGTTCTTATCATTACTATTGCTTTTTTTGCATGATTCTCATATTATACTACAATTGGTACATTTTCTAAAGTTGCTACATCTGTTGCTTAGACTATTTAGTATGATTAGAGTTTCTGAAAATTACAGTTCTAAATCAACCACCTCATTTAATTGGAGGCTACTGTGGGTTACTTAATGATTTCCTTATACTTCCTTCAATTTTCTTCACAACTATTTTTGTTCAAATATGATGCAATTTTGTTGTTTCATCTCTCTTGTTCTTATGTTAGTGTTGCTGGATTACCTTTTTTGTAAATCAAAAGATGATGTTTTGCCTTGTATGTGACACATACAGACGGTTCTCTTGGTTGTTTTTGTAACTGTCTTTCTCCTTGTATCAAGGGATCCTCTTATAGTGGTTTGTTGTTTTGTTCTACAGGTTTGACTGTTTGTGAGTTTTCTCTTTGCAAAAGGCGTTGTTTGTTGTACTGCGCGGGGCTTTGTGCATTGAAGGTAGTGTTGAGGATCTTTTGCAGAACTTTGAAATACAACCCCTATTTGTCAACCTCATGCAATATTTTGTTAAGCATCTATAGTGTGCTTTGTGGCCGTCAATGCGTCCAGAGACACTATATGAGCTTCTTTGACAAATTCTTCCTGAGCCAATTCTTTCGGGATTTTTTTATATTGGAGGATTTGATTGTCTTGACAGGACCATCAAATATCCGGATCCAACTTGTATTGTCAAGGTTCTCTTATAGGAGCCGCATATGCGCGAGCTTTTCCTAAATAGGAGAATTTTGATGCTTAGTGTAGATCCTCTGAATTGCCCCAACTTACATTGGACAAATAGGACCATATTTATTACGGATGCAGGAGAAACTTAGTCATTTTATTTTACCTTTGCATTGCCTTTATGTTTTGAAATGGCACAATTTATTTGATTGCATTGTTGGGCAATCATGAATAAATTTGGTTTTATCCTCTGTCAATATGCATGTGTTGTTTCACCTTCTCCAATGTCATCATTTGCATTTTCCTTGAATCCCTTTGTGGAGGTTGCTTAGATTCACTTCAATATGGTAAGCATCTACTTGTTTCTAGATTCCTGTTGGTCTTCTTCTATTACAAGGATCATTGTATTTTGGGGTGTACCGATCATTCTTCCTTATGTTTACCGCATCAATATCGCTGCTTCAAGAGATGTCCTATTACATGTTCAGTTCTACAATGGATTACCCTCAGAGGGGGATCTCTTGATGCAGAATGGATCTCTCGACAGATTTGCCCATCCGTGTTTTAATCCACAAGTTCATAATTTGCTTCAACAAAGCATATACATCTATCTTCCCATGGTCTAGCTCACTCTACATTGGAAGATCCCTCAATGACCAAACCCCCTATTCTTCACATTTCTTGCATTTGTCATATCCAAGAATCTATTTATTTCATAATCTATGAAGGACTTCTTATGATTTGTAACTTGGTCTAGTTTGAAATTTCCCTTATAGTCCATAAGTAGTTAAATATGGCATCAATGGGTAGAATTTGAAGACAACTTTCCTTGATTACATGATAACTTTTATCTCATTTTTGATTTTTAGAAAAAAATTCCTGGTGCAACTACTCTACATGATGTTCTAAGTTTACACTGTATGGATTTTGTAGTTGATATTTATTACTATAAGAATATCTTTAGTGAAGTTTTCTTGGTGTAACAACAATTTCAACAAATTAATTCCAGCTTCCAACTTTTTTCACAATGTTCAATTAATCCATAAGTGCTTGAGGCACCAAATTTTGGTGTTGACAATACTTTGAAGTTCATTGAGTCTAAATAAGTTGCTATTTTTAGTAGTTTACATTTTAGCAATGTTCTTAGTGTAGTCTAGTTTTAGTACCAAAATTTGATTTTGATAATGATTGATTATGATTTTTCTATTCAAGATTTTGTACAAGGATCTTGAAGTCTCATAGTGTTGCAAGCTCTTGGAAATGACCTCAAACACACTAGATCCTGGAGAAGAATTTACCCTAAAAATTCATTTAAGAAAAGATTAAAGGAGATTTTGAAAAGTCATAAAGTGACTAAAGTTACATAAGTTGTGTTCTTTAACCTTATGTTGTTTTGGTAACCAACTTGTAAGATCCAACATGTGAAAAGAAGATTGAAAGACTAGAAGTCATATTTGCTATTTTAACCCCTAAAGGATGTTGCCTACCAAAAGTGTTGTATGTATTTGTAAGGAGAACCATTTGGTACTTGAAAAGAAAATTCTCAACAAATGTAAAAAATTCTCCAAAAAATCCTAGTTGACCAATATTATGTTTTTGACTTGGCTTGAAATTTACAACTCCAATGGGACTCACGTGCTAACAAAATACCCCATCCGTATACAATACAAGAGTTTGTATACAAAATAGCTACATCCTTTCGTGGTTAACACCCTTGTGATCAGCCATTATAATATTTCAATCCGAAAATGATGTTGTTGAGTTTTTTTTCCTATGCAATGGGCTTTAACATATCTAGTTTGAATTTGTATGGTTACAATTATAAAAAAGCTAGATAGCTCATTAAAATATTGGTTTTTGGTTCAAGCTAGAGCAAATTCCTAAAAACTCAAAAGAGGCCCAATGCATTTAGGGGTTCAGCATTGGGTGATCATGAAATTTGTGAGGTATAAAGCCAACTCCATGCTCTACAAAAAACGTAAATTGCACAAGACGTTCATAAAGTGGAAGATATCATTTTGGTTGACCAAAATAAAAATCTACCTCTTTGAAAAGCTTCAAAAAATGTTTTGATCCTACTTCAAGTGTTATGAGTTATTGAAATATGCCCTTGCAAGGTCTGAAATTTTGAGAGGGTGTACATAAGTAAGAGACAAAATAGATTTTACAATTGAGTTATTGAAAATAACTCAAAAATCTGATACACTAATCATTCTATTGAGAGAAGTCAGTTCAAGCCAGTTGAGCATGTAAACACAAAGGAATTTTAGGGGTTAACCTAAATTCACTCAATACAATGAATTTTACTTATTACCTTAAAAGAAGAATTAGTGCAACCAAAATGCATTTCTCGTAGGACAACAACAATGTAGTAGTGATAACTATGTCATGATTAAAATAGAGTAGGGAAACAACATTCCTAATGTTGAACAATACGAAAAGTTTACAAAAGCAGATCTGTCTTGATTTTGAGATTGCTTGAACAAAACAGTTGTGTGGCAGAAGAACCTCTTACAATTGCTTCAATTCAAAATTTGTGTGACCCCAAAAATCTTATTCATTTTATGACATGTAAGGTATAATTTCACTTGCTTACCTATTTTTACCCATGATCATTTCCATTAGTATGAGCTTTGCACTCCTAACTCCTAAACCATTGAGCGGTCATTTAGGAGCCTAAACCCCTAAATGCCCAAGGGGGTAAGGGCAAAACATAAATGTATTATAAAATGATACTTTTGTAACTTTGAAGAAGGTTGCTTTTAAAGAAAGTACTAGAATCATGATGTTTAGTAATTATCCATAATTATGGTTAAACATTCAAAAAATGTTTTGGATTCTTATTTAATGAAATTAGAAGCATTTACCATTTAATATTCATCAAAATTACAAATTTTATTCATGGAATATAAAAATTGGCACAATTGGTTAAAATTTGACCTTCTATTCCAAAAGTCAAAAATATTTTCATTTTGAGAAAGAGAACATCACTAGTCTCCCAAAATAGTAAATTATATAACACTAGCAAATATTGAATTGTTTGTATTTTAAAAATTCTCCACAGTGGAGTTAACTTGGGTTGACATGATTCAAATTGGGTTGGAAAGTAAACTAGCTTTCCTATATGGAAGTATTTTTAAATTTTTCAAAGAATATATTTTTTCATCTCGGGCAATTCAAAAAAAAAGGCAACAACCAAAAAATGGTCAATTGGATGTTTAGGGGTTTGGGACATTCTCACCCGGCTTTATAAAGGACCGGCCTAAAATGATAAGAGTGGCCCCTTAATATAGAACATTTAGTTGGGGAAACTACAAAGTGTGTTTTTAGGATTTACTAGTATGGGATGGTAAGTAGGGTGAATGCATGGTTGAGTGGCTCAAAATCGTGTCACACTAAAAAAAACTGCACACATCCAATTTTCAAATGCCTAAAAGGTACATTGGAAATTTTCAAAAAAGAAAAAATAGTCCATTGTAGAGATTTAAACTTCATTGTAACTACAATAATGTTGTTCAATTTCTTCTTTGGCATTTTATAGAAGTGTAAAGGACTTTTGAAAAAACGTGAGTGTGACATTTCCACTAGTAGCAAGTTTTTCAAGGACTTTTTAAAGATAACATAGTTACTTAAGAGAATACAAAGGACTAGGATTCTAGTGGGTATTTGGATAAATTTTTAAGAAATTATAATCTTGTTTTGTAAATGTGTATAGAATGTTTGCAAAGGACTTTTTGAGGCCTTTTTAAATCATCAATCTTACGAGTTCTTTTTCTCCCTTGTTTTTTTTTGTTTTTCCTTATTTTCTTTTTGTAAGTTGAGTATTTTTCTAAATTCTAGGTGCACCTCTAGCAATAAGGACTTTTTGAACAACTTTGGTTGATATAAGTCTAAGCCCTAGAACACAGCTTGTTGTGCTTAATTTCAAAATGAACAGATCCGTAGACATCAAACCGTTGGATTGAATTTATAAGTCCATTGTAGACATGAAGAGGCCACTTAGCTGCTAGATCACTTGATGCAATTACAAACTAACACTTGAATCAAAATCCTTAAACCCACTTAAGGGACTTTGAGAATAGGGACTTTTGCAGAAATTGAACTATTCAACCTTGCATTCATCCAGTAAGCATTGTACGTCTACACATGCAGTAGTGTGTATCTCATGAGATGTGCTAGCTAGACAAATAGGAACTGCGTTGAAGTTGGCCATCACACCAATTTTGTATTTACGCAATCACTTGTTTCTTGTTAATCCCAAAACAATCCTGAAGATAGAATAAGTCCTTAACCAATTTTCAAAGTTAAGTAAAGCCTTACCAAAATACTGTATATAGTATTTCTTTTTTAATTTTTTTTGAAGTTTAGTTTTAGCTTCAACAATCCAATTTTGCAGATGGTTGATTATGATTTTTGTATTCAAGATTTTGTGCACGGGTGTCCATTGCAATCTTGACTTTATATAGTGTTCAAGGCTCCTAGGAATGAGCTTCAAACACACTAAATCTTTGAGAAAATTTCTTTTAGAAAAAAATTTAAAGAAAATGTAGAGTGGATCTTGAGAAGTCATACATTGATTGGGGTTATGCAGATTAGGCCCTTTAACCCCTAAAGGACCAAGCCCTTTTTTCATTGGAAGTCATTGGAAGCTGCCACTTTTGGAGGAATGAGTTGAAAGGTAGGAAAAATAATTATTTTCAAAAATCCAACTGTAAGATCTTGCCCTAGACTATGGGAGGTACTTGTGAAAAAAAATCAGCTCATTCTAGATAGAGAGGAGTGAGGTATGGACATCTAAAGTGGAAAAAAAAGTTTTCTCCGTGATTCCCAAATATTTCAAAGGCCTTTGACCTCTCCTATATAAAAAAAATTGCTCTATGCAAAGTTAAGGTTTATTTTTTCCATGTAGAAGACCAAGTTAGGTAAGTGTGGGAGAATTTCCAAATGAACTCAAGGTGTGAATCACACTTTGTAAAATCTTGCAATATTGTAAGGCCATCGAATTTGCATGTACAACTAGGCAAAATTGGAGGATTTATGTGAAATTCAAAAATCTAAATTACTTTGATCCAAACGATAAAAACTAAGGAATCTTAGTCTACTACAATTTGGAAAAAAAAGGAGGTCAAAAAACAAATTCACAAAGAGCACAAAAAAGTAAAGCACCAAAGGCATAAAGAATGGAGGATTAGGAGTCCCGTACCTTCCCGCAAACTAAAACTTTTCACTCATAATTTGAAATTGAATGATTTAAAGCCCAACACATATGTATAAATCTAAAGAACCAATTTAAGATATTTATTTGGAACAAACATTATTCTTAAAAAAGTTTTCTCCTACCCGCTCTTCCCTATTTTTTAGAAATTCATGCATTACTTCTTCCATAATTGCCGGAATGAAGAAAAAATCAGATGTGCACATACATCTTTGAATTCCCCACCACCCTCAAAAGTCTCAAAAAAAAATCATGCAAAGCAGTTTAGCCATAGGTGCATGCTCAAAATCCCATTTGTTGTTCAAAGGGATAATGGTCTTTTAGGAATTAACCACATATTTTTTTGGTGACCAACTTTTTAAATTTGGCATGTGAAAAGAAGATTGGAAGACTTCAAATCACTTTCACAGTTTTGACACCCTCATGATCAAACATTATTATCTTTCAACCCATAAGAGACATTGTTGTGTTTTCTTTTCTAATGTGATTCGATTTGATTTTATACGGTTGCAATTCAAAAAGAATTCATACAACTAATCAAAATGCTGGCTTTTTGTTCAAATTAGAGAAATTTCTTGGAAGCTCAAGAAGTTCCAGGGTCAATATGGGGTTAATGGCCCGTAGCAGGGCCAACTACAAAAGAGCGCAGTTAGACACCCAAAGGGATCTCAAATCTATGCTTTCTATTCATTTCCATGTTACATACAACCGGTAGTGCCTCTTGAGCTTCTAGGAAGTCTTAAATAGTTTTTCAGCAAACGTCAATGTTTTGAGCCTGCTACCAAAGCTTCCATGTAGGACTAGCAACAAAGAGCCCCTTCTGGTGTGAATTGTACTAAGCTTTACAACTACTAAAACCGCTCTTTTGCCTTCCATAACGCCAAGTGAAAACATACCATTAGCTGGTGATCTAGGTTGTTTCCCTCTTGACAATAAAGCTTATCCCCCACCGTCTCACCGGTTGACCTTTATCCCTTGTTATTTGAGGATCATATCTAGTGTTCAAAGTTTGCCTTGATTTGGTACCGCTCTCATGGCTTGCACCAAAACAATGCTTTACTCCTACATAGTCCAGTCAAATGCTGCGCTTCAATGCATTTTGGGGAGAACCGGCTAGCTTTGGGTTTGAGTAGCATTTCAACCGTAACCACAACTCATCCACTAATTTTTCAGTATTATCTAGCTGTTTTGGACTTGTAATTGTTTTTCTTACGATCATATCATATAAATTGTCTCAATCACAAAACTGGCTTACTAGCGCAACAAGGCCTTGAAAGTATCCTTTTGTGTAACAATTGCAAATGAAGGTTTATTTGATATTAAAAAAAAAATCTTCATGTTTTACTTTACATTATGAAACTGCTTTATATTTTATTTATGTAAATATTTATTGTCTTAAAAAAAGTGAAGCTCCTCTTAGAAATGGTCTCATAATTTGACAGTTGCCAAACTTGCTTATCATTTATTTGATATCATTTGTTTTATAAGCAACATTTTTGTTTTGAACATGTGAAGGAGAAATTCTTCTTTTTACAATTTCCTTCCCTGAACCCCTAAAATTCTTTTGTATTAACATGGCCAAATGGCTCAAAATTGACCTCTTTCATTAAAATGATAAGTGAAGCAAAAATTTGAATTTTTCTCAATAGTTTAACTATAAGATCTATTTTGTCACTTGCTCAAAAACATCTTCTCAAAAATTCAAACTTTGTGAGGTCATACTTCATTAGATTATAACACTCAAAGTATGGGCAGAATTTATTTTGAAGCTTCTTGAAGGTGTCAGTTTTTCATTTGGTTATTCAAAATGATACCTTCCATTTTATGAATGTCTTGTGCAATTCAACTTTCTTGTAGAGCATGAAGTTGGCTATATGCCTCACACATTTCATGATCATTCTATGCCTAAACCCTAATGAAAAACAATTGGAAGCAAGAATTGCTTTGTTCAAATTGTCATTACACTAAGAAAAATTTGAAGAAGAGATTCTCATAGAATTAAATTACCCTCACAAAATCCGTGTGGTGGAAATCTAAAACATCATGCCAAATACTTGCCAAAGTAGTTAGATTTCCAGCATCAAAAATTTGAGTTTGAGAATTTTGAATTCAAATTTGGACTTAGAGACCATGGTATTGTCTAGGACCATATAAAGAGTTGCAATTCAACAACACCCAATGAAAAAGCTTATCTTTCGTTACAAATAAAAGTAAAAGTAACAATTTTCTCCTTAACTAAACTTTTTCATTGGGTATTGTTGAATTGCAACTTTTTTTATGGTTCTAAACAATACCATGGTCTCTAAGTCCAAATCTGAATTCCAAATTTTCAGATTTAGCTTTTTGATGGTAGAAATCTAAAATTTACCCCGTGGTGTGGTATAGTAATTGGAAGGGTGTGGTACACATATCAATTCCCATCTTTTAAAGTTTATAAAAATATTTTATAAAATTGTTTTTTTTTAATTCATTTGGTTAGTGATAGAAGGAAAAATACTAAAAATACCCTTTAAGTCTTTCAAAATATCAATTTTACTCCAAAAATATTTGAAACATAAAAAATATTTCTTATTTTTAGTAGGAATATCAATTATACTCCTATTATTTGGGAAAAATAATAAAAAAGCTCTTCTATTTTGAAATGTTAAATATATCCTTGTGTTGTTTGAAATGTAAAAATCACCTTTGGTTTCTTGTAAGAATTTGCATTAAACTATACACTTGGTTATCATATAACACAAAGATATAAATAATTTAAAACAGTTGAGGAGCATTTTAATATTTTCCCAATATATTAGAAGCATTGTTGATATTTATACAAAAAAGAAAGATATTTTTGGTACTTTTAATCTTTGAAGGACATATGTGTTTTTCAAAGAATTGAGGAGCATCTTTTATATTTGTTTGTAAAGAAATTTTGGTATTTAAAACAAGAAAATGTTGTACTTTTTTTATAAAGTTTTGTTGAATTAGTGAAGTTGTGTCCAAAATTGTCCAAATCAATAGAATATTATTGATTTTGGTCATGTTTTTACTTGACTTTAAAGGCTGCTAATTTTAAATCTAACCAAATTATGAAAAGTAAAGAAAATAAAACCAGTCAATGTACACTCAAACTTCTAAAAGAATCTATTTTTTTTGAAAACTTCTTTCATTTTTAAAACTTCAAAACATTTGAATGAAGTCCAAAAAGATTTTAGAAAGATTTCAAAAACAAACCTAAACTATTGTAATAGTTTTTTTACTAAAACTTATTTCAGAGTATTTTGATGAATTCCAAAAAGATTCCAGACGGACTCTAATCCAATCTAAGAGATTCTATTACTGTAAATATTTTGAAGTACTTTAACAAATTTCATAAAGATTTTAAAAAGATTCTTAAAGATTCCAAAAAATGTCTTGAAAATTCTCAAATATTCTCAAAGATTTCTAAAATTTACAAAAAGGTTCTCAAGGATTTCCAAAGTTTCTTAAAGATTCTCAAAGCTTCTCAAAGATTCCAAAAAGATTCCAAGAAGATTTTTAAAGATTTTCAGAAATTCTCAAAAAAATTCAAAATTCCTAGAACATTTTCAAAGATTCTCAAATATTCCAAACTATTCTCAAAGATTCTCAAGAATTCTCAAATATTCCTAAAAGATTTTCAAGGATTCTCAAAAATTCCTAAAAGATTCTCAAAGATTCCAAGAGGATTCTCAAAGATTTCCAAAGATTCTCAAACATTCTCAAACATTCTCAAACATTCTAGAAAAACTTGAAAAGATTCTCAAAGATTCCCAAAAGATTCTCAAAGATTCCAAATTATTTGTTGATTTAGATAATGGTGTCCAAATGAATAGAACATATTTAGTTTTTTACAGAATTCTATTAAGTTAGTCAATTAGCGTGGGCAAGTGCCCAAAACAACAAGAAACTGTTGGTTTTTTGTTGTTTTGAACGGAGTTTTCTACTAGTGTTGCTTTTAGTGCCTGAAGAGAATTTAAATGGTGCAATTTGTTAAACTACTATTTAGTATTTACTATTGTATGCATGGAATGCGACTCATAGTTGCACTCAAACTAGTAAACCCTTTTCATCCAAAATGGGGTTGTGGGATTCTTTTATATTTGTAGAATTCCGCTTTGAGCTGAACATGGTAGCACTTTTTGAAATTTTTGCGATCAACAGAGTTTGACTTGGTCAAAAATTGCTTGCAACAAAAATGAAGACACTAACTTGGGAGCCAAGACAAAGATTTTTTGCTTAAAACATTCAAATTTAATTTGGTATTAGTTTGTTTGTCATTTATAACACAACAAATTTGGAGATTGGTATTAACACGAAACTTGTAAAGTTGAGACATGGAACCCAAAATTATTTCATTTTTGTTTTTCACTGGTTAAGCCCCAAACAATTGAGAATGAATACGTGTTTAGAAAATTTAGATAGATTCATCTAATAGAGTGCATGGTTGACCATACAATTGATCTATATAATGCTATGTAACATAATATGGTTTATTACATGGCAATCCTTTTACTATAATCTTTTTACCAGGTGAGTAAATAAACCTGTGTAGGTACAAAATTGCGTGACAAAAAAACGTATGAGTAAAAAATAGTATGAATAAAAAATGCATGCATAAATCACAAAAAAATGTAACTAAATTACGTGGGTAAATAACAAAATTAAGTAAAGAGAATTGCGTGGATAATTACTACGTGGGTCAAAACTTTGTGTAGGCATAAAATAAAGAATATGTTTGTGCATGAGAACATAATGACGTTTCTTTTATTGTGTAGGTAAAAAACTTTATGGGTATTGAGCTAAAAATGCTTTATAGTAAGGGGGTGTTATGTAAATAAAGATACAAGTTTTATTGCATGGATAAAGTTTGAAATTGGAGTGCACAGATAAAAATTAAGAAATGGCTTTTTGCAGAGAAAATCTTTTGAATTATTGGCCTTGAAATTAATTTGCATTTTGTTGGAACAACGGGTGCCTAAACTAGTCAACTAATATTAGCAATGTTAATCCAAAATTTGCAACACCTAATGCTTCTTGAGAGGAATTTGCGGATCTCATGTTTTTGCTCAATAGTTCAAAAATATTTTAAATGTTACCTTGACAAGCGTCAAAGTGAGGTTTAACTTTAACAAAAAATTACCCAAAACCCTAGATCCTTTGAACCTTGAAAAGGTACAAAGGAGATAAACAACCCCATTTCAAAAGGGAGCGACTAGGTGGACACCCCCCAATTTCTATGCGAACACCTCAAAGTTGAACTTATTAAATTTGAGATTATTGTTATTTTGATTGTTATGCTAAAACACAAAATGAAAGCAAAGCAATTCTTTAGCATACATATGCGTCTACAAGCGTTCTAAATACACAACAAATTTGCCTTATTTGTGACACGACTAGGAGTTAAATTAGTTGCTCCCTTCATTTAATGGTTTGGCTCCAAATTGTGTCACAAATGAGATAGATTTGTTGTATGTTTGCTGCGCTTGTAAACTCAAATGTACACTGAAGTATTGCTTTAATTTTATTTCATGTTTTAGTGTGATAATAATTTCAAATTTAATAGGTTTGGATATGGAGGTGTTTGAGTAGTAACTAGGGTGTGTCCACGAAGTCGCTCCCTTTAATTTTTTTTATTATTATCAATCAAAAATGTTGCTTGAACAAAATATTTTGGATTTTTGTTGTCTTTATACTTTTGATCAAAACAATGGAAATTGGAGAGTGATGTCACAATAAGTGTTGTTACTTGTGCCAACAAAAAGGAAACATAGAAATATTTTCTCCAAATAGTGTTTACGCAAGCTAAGGACTCAACACTCTAGCAATTTCACGTTTAAGCCATTAAGAATAATCCTAAATCCTGAACAACCTGTGCATGAAGTCCTTACCATATACAAAAATTTAAATTTCCATGATGGTTTACAATCATAAATGGGAAATTATATATAGGAGCACAAACATGAAAAATATTATTAATAAGTGCAAATTTCAAAATAATCACAAACATGAGCAAAATTTCAAACCAATTTGTGAGTTTCCATAGAATTTTGGTTTGAACATCACATTAAATGTTAGCAAAATTCCAAAAACTTAAAAACTTCTTCCAATCAAGCCAAAATTAAAAAAAAATTCATAAAGGGGTCCTTATAATTGCCGTCTTTTTTACAAAACTTTTCCTTATTTAGACTTGATTAAAAAAAGCCTTCAATTTGTTTGGAAGTTAGCTAACGTTTTAGTATGATGTCTAAACCAAAATTCTATGAAAATTACAAATTGTTTTAAAAGTGTACCCCTAGTAGTAATTATTTTGAAACTGTGCCCTTATTTATAATATTTTTCATTTTTGTGCCCCTATTTGTTATTTCCCAAATCATAAAACTCGTAAGCAAAAACCCAAACTCGATGGTTTGAAAGGTTCCCGATTCGCATTGAAAATTGTTTATAGAAAGTACGGAGTACATAGCATTGTAAGTGGGTCATGGTTTGAACTCCAAGGACAACGGGCTTGTGCTCAAGAGCACCATGCAAATTAGGGTTTGATACTACAACTCATAGCTTTACGGTCTCGTCACAAGAGTGCTGCTGCTTGTCGTCACGAACTTTTGATTGATTTGCCACTTAGAACGCTTGATAATCCATGTCCGCTTCAGCGCACGATCTGCCGCTACTGCCATTGCAGTCTTGCGTGTTTGCCGCTCCTAGGCTCTGCGCTTGTGCGCCGATTGATCTCTTCACCTCGGCTTTTACGCCGTTCAAAATTGCATGCAGGAACTTATTTGCAGGTCGCCATTTCGTGCACTTGCCGGAACTCCGTGCATTTTGTAATTTTCAGGCAAGGTTCTGTGGTTTTGTTACAGAGTTCGAAATTCACGACGTTTTGCAAAGTGGGAAGCGTGAGCAGATGATGGGCTGTTGTTACTGAGAAGTCTGTAGTAATGAGTTGTTTGCGTCGGAGACGATTAGGGTTTGGTAGATGGTGAAGAGAAGCAAAATGGAGTTGGGGTTGGCCAGTGATTGTTCTAGAATGCGAAGCGACCAGAATTTATTGAAGTTGTTATTAGAATGGGAAGGGGATATTTTGGCCATGTTGTAAGTGCCGACCATGGAGGGTAGACGGTCGAGAACAAAAGCAGCTCAAGTTGAGAGCGCGAAGACACCTGCAACAACGCCGAAACAAGTGTCACCTCTTCAAGCAAAATCCACTGGGAAAGTGGAGGCTGTGAAGAATATCGTTGATGATCGATGTGTGCCAGCAGTTGGAGGCGAGAACAAGAGGAAGAGGGCGCCATGGGGACCAGCACGTAGAAATTTGCGAGCGAAGGCGGAGAGTATTAACGAGGACGAGGCGGAAGTTGAAATCGCACATGAAGAGGTTTCTATTTCCAGCAGTGGTGGATTCTCAGAGTCGCTGCGACTCCGCCAAAAGATAGTAGAACCGGGAATGACAAATCCGGTGTCAGTTCGAAAGAACGGGCAGTGAGGAGACGAGGTAGTTCTAGGCTACGAAACCGACCGTCAAAGTTTTGAGAAAGCGTGCCTGACAGCTCGTCGAAAGTGAAGAATAATGAAGATAGGGTTGATGCTCGTGCTGATGCGAAGCAAGAAGACAATGATCATGCGGTGCATCTTGTGCCTTTGCAAGTCGGTACTCGGGAACTTATTGCAAGGATTTTCTCGTCCAAGGACTGTAAATCAAAGTCCACTCCTGCTAAAGAGGAAGAGCCATCAACCAGCTCTCTTGTCGTCCCAAATTGCCATGACAAAGATGGATTGAAGGCTACACTCTTGGTATGTTTTGAATCCTAATCATGCCAAGGAATCTCATGCTTTTATTCAAAGTTTTGAGTATGTTGTGTGAAAGCTTTCCTTTTGTCCAATTTTGTCTCATTTTCTTGTCCAACACACTTGTTAAATTTATTTGTTGATGTAAAATTTGACTCCATTTGAATTATGTTTTCCAAAATTTGACTCCATTTGAATTATGTTTTCCACAATATGATCAGTAGATTGCTTTATTTTAAGAAAAATGATATGTGCATACCCGGGGTTTGATATATGTACACTAGGGGGGGTAAACTTTAGATATTTATTGTCAACAAGTTCAATTAAGAAAGTTTAAATTCAAATTTGGATTTATAGACCTTGATTTTGTCTGAAACCACAAAAGAGGTTTATAATTGAAGAATGATGCCCAATGAAAAAGTTTAGCTAGAAGGCAAAGTGTTACTTTTGAATGCTTGTTTGTAAAAAATCCTAAGCTTTTGCAATAGGCGTTGTTCAATTGTAACCTAATTTGTGGTTTTAGACTAAAATCAAAGTTTCTGAATCCAAATTTGAATTCAAACTTTCTAAATTCAACTTGATGGTAAATATCTAAAATTTATCCTAAAATCGCTCCCCTCCTCTGGTGGGCATATATCAAATCTTAGCTGTGCACATAGTTATTCTTTATTTTAATTCATGAGTCAGAGAAATGGTCATATGGTCGGTGAACATTAAGACAAGTTTAGGTGATTGGTTCTATTAGGTGTTGATGATTGGAATTTGTGTCATTTTTTTTCAATTTGGTATAAAAAGAGAGTGCAATATGGTCATTGGTTGGTGTGCTAAAAAGATGCTACATTTGTAAATTATATCAGCACCTAATCATTGCATGTCAATTTTGATTACACTGTCTCTATTTCAATTGTTTGATTATGATTTGTATGGTATGGTGCATGCATTGAAGTAAATCATGAAGATGAAGGAAATAGAACCTTTTAATAAGCTAGCGGATATTGTCAAATTATAAATTCTGGTGAGATTACTCGTTTGTGACTGCCATATGCGCACAATACTTCATTTTGTTGTCATTGAGAATGATTTTTATGGAGTTCTTGAACAATATCATGTTAACTTTTATAATTAAGACTTTGATGTTTAATAGAACTAAAGATCTTACGTTGTTAATTGCAGTGAGTCTTAGGCAAGTTTATGTCACGGACATAGTCGATTAATCAAGGATAGAAGTTCATAAAATCATTTAGAAAGTTCCAGAATGTTTTAGTCGATTAATCAATGATAGAAGTTCATAAAATCATTTAGAAAGTTCTAGAATGTTTTAGAAGGTTCTAGAAGGTTAGAAGTTTTTAAAAGGTTTTAAAAGGTTAGAA
This sequence comes from Ulota crispa, assembly GCA_963920765.1. Classification (NCBI taxonomy): domain Eukaryota; kingdom Viridiplantae; phylum Streptophyta; class Bryopsida; order Orthotrichales; family Orthotrichaceae; genus Ulota; species Ulota crispa. The sequence continues at coordinate 19,400,739 of OY987247.1, forward strand.
GCTTTTTAAAAAGTTTCCTACCTAATAGAAGCAGCTAAAGTGCTGTTCAAGTCAAAAAAAACTTCTCAAGCAATTTCTAAACTTGTCGCCTATGTCAAAGAAAGTTTCTCAAGTAACTTATCAAGTTTACTGGACAAACTTTGATTTTGAATATTTAAAGAAGTTGAGATTGAGATATTCCTCAGTCTTGACAACTCATCTCGCTGCTTTAGACTTTGACCTTCAAACTTTAGCTTTGCCTCGTACTGCTATCATCTAATATATTTTTCTAACCTTAGTTCTAATTACACTTCTAAGTTCTTATCTTGATTCTACATTTCCTTTGTTTTGTTTTTATATCTGATTCTATCCTTGATAGTTTATAAAGACTGAATTCAACATCATTAAAATTTTTTGATTTTGAGTAGAGCGTAGATAACTCCTCTATTTAAAAATTGCAAGATATTTTAGAAGTTGCGGATTATTCACTTTTAAATTAATAATGTTGTTTATTTTCAGTATAGCTTTTCTCTACCATTGAAATTTATAGACTTGAATAGACTTCATGTTCGTGAATTCAAATCCAATCTTGAAATTTGTATTATTAACAAATCTAAATATGAACTTAAAAAAAAAATTCTACGAGAGTTTGGCAAAGCTAGTTTCAAAGGATTACTGTCACAGCTTACTCTATTTATCTTTTCAGGCGTCTGCGATTTTGTAGTTTTTATCAATATATATTATTAGAATACTACGTTATCACCATGACGGAAGGAAACAAAGTCATCATAAACAATTCAAAGTTTGAAATTATCATGTCCGCAATTATAATGATGAATCTAGAATAACAACAGATATTCAAGCAGACCAAAGAATTTAACTCAAAACTCTCTAATTTTGAAGTAAAGCTCCAATAATCTATAGAGCGAGAACATGTTCTAACACTCACACCAACTATTCAAGTCAACCATTTTACAAGCTTCATGCTGTAGACTTCAAATTCTAGCAAGAATAAAAAATCTAAAGTCAATATTCTGGAAAAATTTGACGGTACGCATTTTAAATTTTGTGGTTTCATTAATCAAATCAGACTCATTACGCTCCTTCAATTCCAATGATATTCAACAAATGTAGCTTGCATTGAATTGGTAGAAATTTTGTTATTTGGACAAACATTTTCTTGGTTTGCACCGCTTTTTAAAAAAAACTCTTCGATACTCAATAGTTTTAAAATGTTTCTAGATGCTTTTAGAAAAACATTTGGTGAACATGACAAAATACGTTTTGCGACAATAAAGATTTGAAGCTTACGACAAGAAAAACGTTTAGTATCAGTTTATACTTCAAATTTTTGCCAGCTTGTATGCAACATCAACTGAAACAAACAAGCTTTGATAATTCAATTCTATTATGACTTATGTAACAAAGTGAAAAACTTATTATTTTTGTTGCTAGACTCTATGACATTGAACGAGGTTATTAGTAAAACCATCAAATGCAACAATATATTATTTGAGTGGAAACAAGATAAACAAATATAGATCACGTCGCGGCCTTAAATCGGCTATTTTGCTATTTTTTTGGCTCTAAATTTGAGAAAAAAATTCGAAGCTAAAAACATGCAAATTGACGCAGTTTGATTCAAATTCCATACTGAACAAAAAAAGAAGCTTTAATGCAAAAGAAGATTTTGTCTTTACTGTGACAAAGAAGGACATAAAGTTAATGATTGTTTTGAAAAGTTGCAACACATTTTACAATTTTGAAGCACCAACATTCAACAAAAAAATAACAAAGCCTAGTTACAATAAAAACCATGCGATTGGATCATATAACATTGTTGACATTTTCAGATTCTGTATTATTTACAAATCTCATACTTTGTTTTATCATATCAGTTTGTTTAGGTTCTAAAAATATTGAAATCTATGCTTTGATGGATTTCAAAGCCTCAACATGTTTTATAGATGAGTGGTTAAAACTGCTGCCGATTTCCATAGTTTAAAAGTCAAAGGTTGTTTACGTCAAAGTTATTGATGGTAAATCGCTATCTTTTGGCAATATTACTTACAAAACAACCCTCTTACAAATAGTAGTAAATAATCATATTAGCTATGTAGTTTACGATGTTATCCGTTCTTTGTCTAGTCTTGTGATTTTAGAATTTTTTTGGCTTGAAATGTATAATCTCAAAATTGATTGGACAAATAGTAGTATTACTTTTCTTCCTGAAAAACCTACTACAAATAAACCAGTAATTAAATCTAAAAAATCTTCTGACTAGAAAGTGTCTAAATTTTTATTTGTTGAAGCTCAAGTATTTATGCAAGCTGCCAAAAATTGTGATATATGTGAGGCATATGCTATTCCAATGTCTGAACCAACCACCAAGATAACTACGCTTTTTGAAGAGTATAAAGAATATCAAGATGCCTTTGAAAAGAAAAACGCAGATACTTTGCCGAAGCATTGATTATCTGATTACGCTATTGATCTTGAACAAGGAGCACAACTATCTTTTAAACTCATTTATAATGTATCGCAGAATGAGCTCTCAGCATTAAGAGAATATTTTGACAAAAATTTGGTCAAAAATTTCATTCAACATTCAAAGTCGCTGGAGCATCTATGTTATTTATAAAAAAGAAAGATGGATTTTTACAAATGTGCGTGAACTATCAAAGCCTCAACAAAATAATAATCAAGAATTGGTATATATTACTTCTAATTAACGGGCTTCTTGATCAAATTGGACAAGCAAAGATTTATACTAAGATTAATTTTAGAGCAGCGTACAATCTTGTACAAATTAAAGAAAGTGTCAAATGAAATACAACTTTTGAAATAAAAGTACGGCCATTTTGAATACAACGTCATGTTTTTTGGACTTACAAATGCACTGGCTAACTTTCAACGTATTATAAATGATATATTTAGAGAGTTTCTAGACAATGTTGTTGTCTACTATCTAGATGACATTTTGATATATTCCAAAGATCCAATTCAATATGAAAAACACGTGAAGCTAATACTTGAAAAGCTTTACAATGTAAGATTATATGTTAAACTTGAAAAATGTGATTTTTATACTACTCAAGTCAAGTTTCATGGTTATATTGTTTCAAGTGACGGTATTTCAATGGATTCCAAGAAAATTCTAGTCGTATTAGAGTAAACAACACCAAAGACAGTACATAATGTCCAATGTTTCTTTAGTTTTACAAATTTCTATTGAATCTTCATCAAAAACTATTTTCAGATTGCTACTCTACTTACGTGGCTTATATGCAAAATTAAATTAGATTAGAATCAAGAAGCAGACAAGGCGTTTCAAACATTGAAAAAAACTTTTACTACAGATCCGATCTTGATACATTTAAATTTTTCTAAGCCGTTTTTTTTGGAAACGAATGCTTCAAATTTTGCATTAGATGCAATATTATTGCAATAAGAAGAAAACGGAAAATTCCATTCAGTTGCTTTCTATTCAAAAAAATTTAGCGTAACAAAAATTAATTATGAAAACTACAATAAAGAGCTGCTTGTAATCGTGAATTCTTTCCAAAAATGGCATTATTTTCTTGAAGATGTTGCACACCAGGTAACAGTATATACTGATCACAAAAACCTTGAATATTTTATATCTACTTGTATTTTGAACCGTCGTCAAGCTTGTTGGAATATGTCTCTATTTAAATTTGAATTTGACATCATACATTAATCCAAAAAGCAACAAGAGTTATCTGATGCCTTATTTAGAAGATCCAACCTTATGCCTAGAAAAAGAGAAGCAGCATATGATCAATAACAGACAACGCTCTTAAAGTTTGAACGCCTTTGTTTACGAGCAGCTCAAGTTTTGTTTTCAACTACTTCCAGTTTTTTAGATGAAATCCAAACAGTCTCAATTACAGTTGCGTTGATGTTTGATATCAGTTAACGTTTTAATAACTCTACAGAAAATTCCACTGAATTCAAAATTGAAAATCAGCTTTTATACTTTTAAAAACGTTTATACATTCCGGATGGACCACGACGTTTTCAAATCATGTAAGCAAGTCACGACTTTTTAACTGTTAGACATTTTAATTTTAACAAGACGTTGAAATTTATTTTTCGAGATTTTTAGTGGCCACAAATTTAGATGACTATCAAAGAATTTGTTCTATCTTGTAACACATGTTTTTGCTTTAAGAATTCGCAACATTGACCATACGGACTTTTACAGCCTTTAACAGTGTTAAAACAGCCATGATCATCTGTTTTTATGGATTTCATTACAAACTTATTACTTTCAGCTAAGTTTGATTCTATTTGTGTGATAGTTGATCAGTTTTAAAAAATGGCACATTTTGTTCTATGCAAGAAGACAATCACAAGAGAAGAAACAGCTAAGTTCTTCATTGACAGTATTTATCAATATCATGGACTATCCAAAGACATTGTGTCTGACAGAGGCCCGCAGTTCATCTTTGAATTTTGACAATTATTATTTTTAGTCTTGCAAATAAAGATCAAGCTATTTTTTGGCTTTTCACCTTCAAATAGATGGATCGACCAAACGCGTTAATCAAGTATTGGAGCAGTATTTACAATATACCATAAATTATTAACAAGACATTTGAGTGTCTATGCTACTGCTTACAGAGTTTGCGTACAACAATATCAAACATGCATCAACTCAAGAGACTCTATTTTATGCGAATTATGGACATCATCTAAAAATCAATATGCTATCTGCTTGGAAAGGAAAAAGCCTTGCAGCAGAGAACTTGACAATGTGCTTATGAAAGTTACATACAATAATAAGAATTCATTCAAAGAAATTCAAGTACGATACAAACTGTTTGCCGATATAAAAAGAAAAGAGTAATTGCAATTTCAAGTAGATGAAAAAATATGGATACTACAACATAATATTAAGACAATTTGTCCAAACAACAAATTTGATTATTGCTGGATTAGACTGTGTAACATTGAAAAATAATTCAATGCTGTTACACATTGACTACAATTACTAATAGTAGTGAAAATACATTTAGTGTTTCATGTTTCACTCTTGATAACATATAAAGAATCTAACTTTTTTGGAAGAGTTCAACTATCGTTGCCTGGCATTGAAGTAGATAGCATCAAAGAGTATGAAGTTGAGAAAGTTTAAGATTTAAGGATTTGGAAAAGACAAATTAGATATTTTATTCATTGGTGCGATTACCCGATTAACGAGCGTATATAGGAACCAGCTTCAAATTTATTAAACGCGCTCTTGAAGATTAAAATTTTTTATTAACAGCAATCAATAAAGCTAAGAGCAACTACACAAATTTCTCAAAGAATCTTGGAGTTAAAAGGAAAAGTAATGTCACAAATATAATTGATTAATTAAAGATAGAAGCTCATAAAATCATTTAAAAAATCCTAGAATGTCATAGAAGGTTCTAGAAAGTTAGAAGTTCTTAGAAAGTTTTAGAAGGTTGAAAGCTTCTCTTATCTAATAGAAGCAGCTAGAATGTTGTTCAAGTCGGAAAAAGCTTCTCAAGCAACTTTCAAGCTTGCCTCCCAAGTCAGAGAAAACTTCTCAAACAACTTACTAAGCTTAACGGACAAACTTCGATCTCATTTTGCTGCCTTAGTCTTTGGCCTTCAAACCTTAACCTTGCCTTGTACTACTACCATGTAATATACATTTTTAGCTTTGGTTTCAAATACACTTCTGAGTTCTTGTCTTGATTCTACGTTTCCTCTATTTTGTTTTTGTCTCTAATTTTGTCTTTGATAGTCTGAGGTGATTCTGTTTCTCTACCTTTTTCTTTTTCTTGATACCATATTATTGTAAGTTGAACACTTTAAGGCTCCACAATGAACTCTGCACTACCAAAACTAAGGCTAATTACAAGCTGAAAGAAGTAGTGTTAGCAATAAAGTAAGTTATTGTTTCCATCCTTGGATTTTGACTTTTTGTGAGAATCTCGATGGTTTTGATTTCATGCTTGTCACTCTAAACTTTTGGCAGGCTTGGCATTTTGATTGCATGATCAAGACTTATGGATGCATGCTTTCTACCAATGCGCAATCACATTTCTGGGCTTTTTTTTTGTCCAGCCTTTATGTAAACTTTTGTAATCGATTGCCGTCCGCTCTTTACAGCTACTTATTGCAATATTGTTTGTACTTTTTTTTTGTTTTCCATCAACTTTTTTGCCATAAAGTGTGTTGAAATTTTCTCATCTACTTTAACAACCCTAAATCTAAACTAAAAGGCTTTGATTTGAGGTAAATTCCGGTGGTATTGTGAGATTATCTATTGTTAGTACAATGACTCTCTCTAGAAGGTCTAGAATAGTTAATCAATTGGCGTTATTTCAGCCTAGCATTTTCCATTTTTACTTTTTTTGCTCTCTGCTACTATATTCCGCTTTGAGATTACAGAAGTCATGTCAAGCAAAGGCTCTAAAACCCTCTTCTAGATTCCTTCTTTAAATCCATCCTCTAAAATTCTCCTCCAAATTCCTCCCCTAATCCCTCTCCTAACCCCTTCTCCCACCCTTAGTTAGGTGAAATTAGAATTCACAAATTTTCAAGAAAATTTAAACTTTTTGAAATCCCCATTGTTTAAGATTTCCAACAGTGTAACTCTTGGCTTCAAACACCCAACATAGAAGAAGCCCTAGAAGTTTAAGAATGCTCTTATAATCCAAAACCCTAATCCTAAACCCTAAATCCTAAATCCTAAACACTCCAAGTATGGCACAACCAAGAATCGAGAAGTCTCAGAATTTTTTTAGCTTTTCTTGATTTCCATGCTCTCACAATTCCAATGCCGCAACTCTCGTCTCAAAACACTCAATGGTCTGAAACCCCTAAAGCTAATGTTTACGCTTGTAATGCGCAATCCCAACCTTGAACTCCAACCCAAATCTGCCCTAACTCCAGCCCAAAAAAAAAAAAAAAAAAAAAAAAATCAAGAAAATTCAAACAAGGAGAGAATCAATTACATGCACCTGAGACGTTCCTAAGCCCCTAAAACCCATTCAAGAGTCCCATAAATTAAAACACCTACCAAATTGTGACATTGCTGGATTCCCATTTAATTTCAACAAACGCCCAATAATCATGTATCCAATGGAAATACAATGTTATTCCATTCATCCATTTCATCCGAACAATCCCCAATTCACATCCATTCCACTCAATACGTAGAGAAAATACCCCCAAAAAACCACCTCAAACACATAGCAACCTGGAATCTCGCAAACCGTGCACATGCATCGCATTCTAAGCACGCGGTTGGGATCACAAGCATCCGAAACGAGGGGAGCGAGATAGGTCGCATCAAAATGGCCATGCAAAAAGTGCAAACATGCCACGACACGCTCCCCTAAACATTCCAACTATGGCACAACCAAGAATTGAGAAGACTCAAAAAAATTTAGCTTTTCTTGATCTCCATGCTCTCACAATTCCAACGCCACAACTTTTGTCTCAAAACACCCAACAGTTTGAAATTCCTAAAGCTAATGGACACTCTTGTAATGCGCAACTCCAACCCTAAACCCCAACCCTGAACTCCAACCCGAATTTGTCCTAATCCCAATCCAAAAAAAAAAAAAAAAAAAAAATCAAGAAAAATTCAAACAAGGAAAGAATCAATTACATGCATCTGAGACGTTCCTAACCCCCTAAAACCCATTCAAGAGTCTCATAAATTAAAACACCTACCAAGTTGTGAGATTGCCGGATCTCCATTTGATTTCAACAATGCCCAATAATCATGTACCCAATGGAAATACAATGTTGTTACATTCATCTATTTCATCCAAACAATCTTCAATTCACATCCATTCCACTCAATACGTAAAGAAAATACCCCCAAAAAACTACCTCAAACACATAGCAACCCAGGATCTCGCAAACCATGCGCATGCATTGCATTCTGAGCACGCGGTTGGAATCATGGGCGTCCAAAACTGGGGGGGGGAGTAGGTCGCGTCAAAATGGCCATGCAAAAAGTGCAAATGTGCCACGACACTCTCCTCTAAACACCCCAACTACGGCACAACCGAGAATCAAGAAGTCTTGGAATTTTTTTTAGCTTTTCTTGATCTCCATGCTCTCACAATTCCAACGCCACAACTTTCGTCTCAAAACACCCAACAATTTGAAATCCCTAAAGCTAACGGACACCGTTGTAATTCTAAACCCACTTATTCTAACACTCCATTATTCATCCTTGAAACCATTATTTCACCCAATAGTCCATTATTCATCTCTGCACATAATTATTTATCCAACATCCCATTATTCATCCAACTACCTATTTGTTCATCCAACAATCCATTATTCATCCATGATCCCATTTTTTCATCCATATCTCCATTATTTCATCCAATAGTCTATTATTCATCCATATCTCCATTATTTCATCCAACAGTCCAATATTCATCTAATAGTCCATTATTCATCCTTAAACCCAATATTCATCTATATCTCCCTTCCTACATCCAACAATCCATTATTCATCCATATCCCCATTATTTCATCCAACATTCAAGTATTCATCCAACATTCTATTATTCATCCAACAACCCATCATTCATCCTAATATCCAATTATTCATCCAACAATCTATTATTCATCCATATCCACATTGTTTCATCCAACAGTCCATTATTCATCCATATCCACATTATTTCACCCAAAAGTCCATTATTCATCCAACATTCTATTATTCATCCATATCCCCCTTTCTACACCCAACAGTTTATTATTCATCCATATTCCCATTTATTCATCCCCATTATTTCATCCAACATTTGATTATTCATCCAACAATCCATTATTCATCCATACACCCAAATATTTATCCAACAGTCCATTATTCATCCAACAATTCATTATTCATCCATATGCCCCATTATCCATCCAAATCCCCTATATTTGTTGAAATGCCCATTTATTCATCCAAGTTCCCAACTATCCACTCCAAATCCACTTATCAATCTAAATCTCCATTTTTCATCCATATGCCCATTATTCAACTAGTTGCATGTTTATCCATCCATACATACAATTATCCATCCACAAATATATTTATTCGTCCAAGTTTACAAGTTGAAATAAGACCAGCACCCTAAAACTACATATAACTAAACCCCTAAACTCCTCACCGGAAGAATTCTAAACCCTCTAAATCCCCCTTGTCAAATTTAAAACATGGAGAGCTATGAAACCATCCCAAACTACTTCTACCGGAGGAAGATAACTTACAAATAGTGAGAAATAAGGTGCTTGTAGTCAAAAGTCAGTATTCAATAGTCAAAAGTCAATAGTCAGAAGTCAGATGTCAAGTCACATGTCAAAACAGGAGCTCTGCGCTGAACTTGAAGTGCATTCTCATTCCTCTAGTATATCACTACGTGCATTAACACGGGGGCCGACACAACCTTGTGACCCCTCTGTTATTTTTGTGACCTTGTGACCCTCGAATGCAATGCATTCCACTTATTCATTACATTAGGGAGTCAAAAATCACGTTAGTTGTCAAAATTTGAGCCAGAAGTCAGATGTCAGATGTCAGGAGGGCTCAAAATCTGCACTAAGAGCTTACCTGTATTCCTTTGTAGTTGCAAATTTTTGACCTGCATTTACAAAGGAAAGGTCACACCGATGTGACCTCTTTGTAAGAAGTGTACCCAATGTGACTACAAATGCACTGCATTCTTTGGTCGTCAAGCTATAGGAATGTGTAAGGTTTGTGGGATGCAAAAAATCATGTGATTATGTCACACGGTTCACAAGTTATGGGCATTTTGTGGCCAATAGCAATTCGAGGGGCAACTTGGGCAAGGGAGAAAATGTTGACTTTGGAGGGAGGGGAGCAAGGAGGGGTTGCCACATGTTGCTTTGGTGGTCCCTATCATTTTGTTGTAACCCCCTTTCATTTCTAATTAGGAGGTCCAATTAGGGTTTGGGAGAACCTTAATTTTAGAAATGTTGAGTTTTTTAACTTTTTTTTCCTCGGAACATTTGAAGTACATGTTTACCTTCATACACACTGTTTGGAATCTCCATATCTAAAAATATGAGGTGGAAAACTTAACTCAAAAATGTCATAGTGTATTGGCAAAACTTGTTATGTAATGGCATTGCAGTGTTTTTGAGGATGCATTTTGTGTCTTTGATTGCCTTGGAAATTGGTATACGTATGTCTTAATTGATTACCAGTAAGAGAAAATTACAAATTCAAGGTCTGTAGTGCGAAATAAAATCTGCAAACGGCAATAAAAGCCATCTGAAATTTTGAGGCACCATGAAAAAAAAATGAAAAAAAAATCTTCAAACGCTCATAACTTTAAATCTGTAATGTCAAATGTCATAAAAATTTTAGCACTTCTTCTTCTACAAGTGCAATTTAAGATCCTATAGTTGGATTTCCAAAAAAAGTATTTTGGCATAATTTTTGATGCACACAGTAGTAGGCGCAATTTTGAGTGGTTTTTGGCAAAAAATGGCCTTGGTAGTTTAGGGGTTAATCATAGCTATGCTCCTTTACTCACCCAATTGCAACTCCATTTACCAAGGTACCCATTTCTCATCCACCTAAACCCTATCTATCCATGTATGCATTTGTTCATCTATATCCATGTATTCACCCTAAACCCGCATTTCTCATCCATGTATGTAGGTATTCACCTTTATTCATGCATACATTCATCCATGTATATGTTTGTTCATCCATATTTTGCATTTTCATCCATATACATGTTTGTTCATCCATATCTCAAATTTTCATCCACATACATGTTTGTTCATCCATATTCCAAATATTCATCCATATACAAATTTATTCATCCATATCCCAATTTTTCATCCATATACATATTTGTTCATCCATATCCTAATTATTTGTCTATAAACATGTTTGTTCATTCATATTCTAATTATTCATCCATATTCTAGTTATTCATCCATATAGGTGTTCGTTCATCCAAATCCAAGTAATCCATCTATCCCACATTTATTCATCCATGTCCCACGTATCCATCCTAAACCCAAGTATTCATACATCTCCTAGTTTATTCACCCTAAACTCATTTGTTCATCCATATTCCATTTAGTAATCCTTGAATCCAGTTATTCATCCATATATCCCTGCATTCATCCAAGCATAAAAATGAGAGAGGTAGAATGTCCTCAATTGCCTAAACTGCAAGTGAGTACCTACCATGTTAGCAATCGGAGGTCAAAAATCCACCCAAAAATCAGAAATTGCGTCAGATGTCAAGTGCTAGAAGTCAGTGAAGTGTCAGAACACTTGCACAAGGGTAGACATGCATTTCTTCGTAAGTGACCTGCACTTACATAAGGAAAGTTACACCCCTAGATACATTTGTGTAAGAGTGTATCCAGTGTGATCCTAGAATGCAAGGCAATTGGAGTTGGCAAGCTATAGGATACCTATGTAATTGGAAATTTCCTTATTATTAAAAAAAACAAAGAAAAAAAAACAATGAAGCTGCCACAATACGGAATCTCAATAATCACCTTGAATTACCTACAATCCTATAATACACCTCCATATTTTATGCCCTAATATCCTAAACCCCAAAAAATGCCCTATGGATATTTGAAAAACAAAAACCCTAAACCCTACAAAAAACCTCCAATAATATTCTTGAACTCCACTGAGAGCATCCGCTATCAATTATTAGGATTTGTGCATGATACCCATGTATCCGCTCGACAAAAGCCAACGCTCGGTCAACCCTCAGCCCATACCCATCGAATTCAAAATTTGGACGCAAACAAGAAAAGAAAACACCATCGTTGGACTCAGAATAGCTCATTGATTGGGGGTAGATCACCTCAAAACCAGATTCTAAGAAATGAGTTTCCCGAAGATACCCATGTAATCTGAATAGTCAGCCGTAGGCTTCAAAAAGTCAATGCAATAATATCTCCCAAACTATGATATTGTATCAAGAAATAATCACACGGGTGGACTTGTAGCTATCAAAATTAAGAGGGTATGTCACTTCAAAACTCAATTCCAAAAAGTTGGTTTGGATAGAATATCCATGTAACCGAAAACAACATCGTTGAACTTAGAATGGTTCATTTACTAGGGATAAGTCATCGAATAACCAAATTCTGAGAAACGAGTTTCTCTGGAATACCCATGTAACCCTAAATCTTAAATCCACATTTTTATTATTTCATCCAACAGTCCATTTTTCATCTAGCCGTCTATTATTCTTCCAACAGTCTATTATTCATCCAAGAGCCCACTTTATATTTAATAGTCCATTATTCATTCAACAATCTATTATCCACCCATATTTCCATTTGTGCATCTAACAATCCATTATCCATCCATATACCCATTTGTGCATCTAACAATCCATTATCTATCCTTATTCCCATTGCTTCATCCATATATCTGCATATTCACCCATAAATCCGTTATTCATCCAACAGCCTATTATTCAACCACATATTTGTTATTTCATCCAACACCCTAATATCCATATCTCCATTTCTTCACATGTACGTGCTTACTTGTCCATATCCTTGTTATTTCATCCAAAAGTCCATTATTCATCCATATCCCCATATTTTCATGCATATACTTGTTTATTCATCCACATATCCATTATTTCATCCAATAGTCCATTATTTCATCCAACAATCCAATGTTCATCTAACATCTCATTATTCATCCATATTCCCATTATTCATCTTTATACCCTCTATTTCATCCAATAGTCCATTATTCATCCAATAGTCCATTTTTCATTCATATGCCCACCTATTCATTCAACAGTCTATTATTCATCCAACAGTCCACTTATTCATCCAACAGTCCACTATTCATCCATGTATCCAATCATTCATCCCATAATCCATTCTTCCATATCTCCAATTATTCACCCAACAATCTATTATTCATCCATCAACCCATAATTCTTTAGTATCCTCCTTTATTCATCCAACAATCCATTATTCATCCATATACTCCATTATTCACCCAACAACTTGTTATTCATCCATATATCCAATTATTCATCCAACAAACACATGTTATTCATCCAACAACCCATTTTTCATCCATATATCTCAATATTCATCCATATCTCCATTTGCTCATCCAATAGTCCATTATTCATCCATATCCCCATTTGTTCATCCAATAGTCCATTACTCATCCATATCTCCTCTTATTCATCTAAGAACTTATCTTTCATCCAAAATCCCACATATTTGTTGACATGCCCATTTATTCATCCAAGTACCCAATTGTCCACTTCAAATCCACTTATCAACCTAAATCTTCTTTTTTTCACCTATATGCACACTATTCAGTTAGTTGCATGTAATTCCATCCTAATACTACTTATTTGTCCAAATTTACCATTATCCATCCAAACTTTCATTTGTCCATCCATATAACCATTTATCCATCCATACATACATTTACCCATCCATAAATATATTTATTCATCCAAGTTCACAAGTTGAAATAAGACCAGCACCTTCAAACTACATAAAACTAAGTTAAACCCCTAAACTCCTAACCAGAAGAACTTTGAACACTCTAAATCTCCCCTTGTCTAGGTTAAAACAAGAAGAGTGGTGAAAACTTGCCAAACTACTTCTATCAAAGCATGGTAATTGACAGTAGTTTGAAATAAGGTGTCAATAGTCAGAGGTCAAAGGAGGGTGTCATAACAAGAGCCTTGCGCTAAAATTGACATGCATTCCTTCATTAGAGACATGCACTAATACGGGAAAGGCCACACCAGTGTAACCCCCGTGTTAAAAGGGTAATCGGGTAACCCCAAGATGCACTGCATTATTACATCTCATTGCTATAGGAGCCCTATGTAAACAAACACCCCTCTAAAAACCCCACCACTTGGACCCCTACCCCCTTGAACTAGTTCAAATTATACTTGCAATTACTAAACAAACCTGCCCTACACCCGCCAAATTGTCACTACAATGTTATGGACAGATGCCATATTAAATCCCCCTTGAATAAAAACTAAAAAAAATCAGAATCACCGTGTATCTCAAACCCTCAAAAACCCCTCACCCGTTTACTTGCAAACCCTCTAAACCCCCAAAAACTCCCCTATTTCTAAACCCCATGAATGAAAATGTCAATGAAATTGCCCTCACCCCCCCCCCTCCCTTAATCCATTCAAAAGACCCCCATTTTCAGATAAAATGACTTATTTATCACCCCAAAAACATGCCCAATCTCCCCCCCTCCATTCACCCAAAAAAAAACTAGCTCAAAACAATGAAAAATGGGGGATTTCTCCCACCATGCAACCGGCCCTACGTGCATTCTTTTGTAGTTGATGTGCATGCACAAAGGAAAGGCCACACCAGTGTAACCCCTGCGTTAAAAATGTAACCTTGTAACCCTGGGATGCATTGCATTCATGCATCTCATTGCTTGTACAAAAAAAAACATTAAGCTCAATTGTAGGTGATCATGTACAACCTGCAGAAGTCCCAAAATGTATCCTTTTTCCTAATTTATCTAATATGGTGTTTTATAGTTGTATTAATCAATGCCTAAACCTTGTCTTCTTCAAAGTGGCGTAGTCTATATCTCACTTTGCACCTAATCCACAAAAGTTGTAGTGTTTGGAAATTCTTAAAAAGATGATGATTTGCATCATTGAAGTTAGGTTGTTTAGTAATGAGCTTTTGTGTTCATTTGTGGTGTATAAAGGCTTAGAGGAGGTTAATTTTTATCATTGAAGTTAGGTTGTTTAACATTGAGATTTGATGTTGATTTAAGGGTGTTTAGAGGAGTTTAAAAGGGTGGGTTTGCTTCACTAAAGGTAAGTTGCTTGCTATTTAGCTTTTGTGTTAATTGAATGGTGTTTAGAGGTGTGTAGAAGGGCAAGTGTTAGGTTGTTTTGCATTGAGTTTTGGTGTTGCTTTTGTGGTGTTTAGAGGAGTTTAGAAGAGCTGATTTTCTTCATTGAAGATAAGTTGCTTGCCATTGAGCTTTGATGTTGATATTAGGGATTTTAGAGGAGTGTAGAAGGGCTGATTTTTATAACTGAAGTTAGGTTGTTTTTCATAGAGTTTTGATATTTAGATATGGTTTTTGTAGCTATTTAGAAGGGCTAAGAACTAACACTTATTAGAAGGTGAAGTTTGTGAAGATTGGCTGCATAATTTGTATTACCCTAAACTATTCTAGTATGTAATCATGTAGCACTAGGGAAGCCCAGTGTGCAACTACGTTGCAAATGGCCCTTGTATTAGGTATTTTGCTCTATTCATGCACAATTGAATCCCTATTGCAGTATACCATGTAAGATTCACTAATGTGCAGCTGATGTACAATTTCTTTTCCACTATTGTACAACTAAATTACAACTTTGTAGCAACTGTACTAAAACCTAATCATGACTATAATGAGTCATGTTTTTGCTTAGCTTGCAATTCTATTGCAACTAGGATGCAATTGAGTTGCAACAAGAATACAAGTAAAATAAAACTTTGTCCCTACTAGGTGAGGACTGCGATGCAATTGATCAGTGATAATAAAGCCATTGGAGCCACTAAGATACAACTGTCTTGCAATTGCATGGTTGGCATGTAAGTTGTAAGGTCAACTTAGTTATAGTCATATTGCAATTATTACTATACATTGCAATTGTACTATTGTACCAAAAGAAAGTGAAGAGTCACATATGTCCTGAACTTGACTATATGACAAGTGAAGAACAACTACTGTACAACTAAATTTATAAGTGAATCATTTCTTTTACAAAAATGATATAAGTAATTGCTAAGCGACTAATTTACAATTGAATTACAAGTGCAATACAAGTGCATGGGACATGTGTCATTATGGAATATCACTTTCTCATTTCATGCAATTGCTGGAAATTGACCAAAAACTCCAAAAATATGACAAGTAGCACCCAATCATTTGTGTGTAAGGTGTGCATTAAACAAAACATTGGGATCAGTGAGACATGTTTTTTCCAACAAAGAAGACGGAATGGCAAAAGGGGTAGGGTCTCACAAAATTTTAGGAGGGGCAATGGATGAAAAGGCTGTAGTTGTTTTTGAGTGGTTAGCAAAAGTGACTGGTTCAATCTCACTTTTTTGCAATTGTGGTCAACTAAATTACAACTACAATTCTTCTAGTTACACTCAAGTAATTTTATGCCATAAACAACTAAAATGCAATTGTTAAGTGCAGTTGTTTTTTCTTGTTTTTTGCTAGCGCATGTTGAAAAATGACTCTAGATGCATCTATGTCATATTTTGAAAAAATAGCAAAAGGAGATTTGTCTCTAATACTTCACAAGAAACATACTAATTTATTGTACCTTCTATCTTGCAAATCAAACCAAGTCTAATTGCATTCATACAACCCCAAATTGTTGTAAAACCTTTTCCATGTTTCACAAGTTTTTTCATTGTTCAATTTATAAAATCCTCTCTTCAATCCCAACAATAGAAATGACCATCTAAGCAAAAATGATTGATTTAAGTCTCATCTAAAAAATTAACTTACTTCCAATCTACAGTAGTCTAGTTTTCATGAGATTTGGCAAGATTTAAACAAACTTATATATTATTTTTTGAAAAATAAAGTTTTTTCTTTGTCACACAAGCTTTTAAACTTGCAAAATCCAATGCACATAGCATTGTCTAAACATTCATTTCATTGTTAAATTGTTGCCTAACTAATTTGAATGCTTTTATAGCAACAATAAATCTTAACCATCATTCTTCTTACATAGGCCCTCCCTAAGTGGTTTAAAATTATGGTTGATTGTCCCTCTATAAAAAGTTTAGTACAAAAAGGGCTTTTCTTGTGGATTCTCTCAATATTAGATTGACTAACAACAAACTATTTTACTACATTTTTTATGATTCATCCATTTTGTAACAATGATACTACACTATTTTGCTTTGAAAAAATAAATGGCCTTATTATATTATATTATTATGGAACAATTAAATGTGCAAAATTCTATTAGGGTAGGAGTAGAAACACTCTTTTCTACTTTCAACTCTCACAACTAAATTTAAAATTTGAAGAGGAGATGGAAATATAGGCATGCAAGACCAAAAGTGAGTCAGTGAGTGATTCTCCTTTGAAATGAAATATCTCAATCACCCTTGCAAATTTTACATTAAGGCTTCCATATATAAGTAGGTACTTGCATACCTTTAATCTACTCTCTTTTACACCTAAAATATCTTTATTACTACAATTGATAAGACAACTTATATTAAGTAACTAGTGGACCCTTGTACCTATCGTTTTGGCACAAGGCCATCATGGAAGGGGGTCCTTGCAAAAAAATTAGCATGACCTTCCTCATAATTACCTTCTTCAAGCTTCATCTCCTTTCTATTACAATGAGCTTACTTATACTATGCCTATCTACACGCTTTGCTATTTCTCCAAGTGGCCACCCCCTATTCCTGTGTATACCTCATCCCCAAAGACAACCATAATCCCTACATAATTGCCATTAAATCTTCTTGGAGCACAAAGATCTAACTACCCACTAATAGAGATTGAGTTCTATTATAGTAATAAGAATAACCACCACATAACCGTCATTTAATCTTGTTGGAAGAACACCTAACTAACCAACTAATAGAAATAAGACTATTACAAAAATAAAGAGATTTTATTCTATTATAGACACCCAACTACCTAACTAATAGAAATAAGACTATTATAGAAATAAGTTAAAAAGGTATTTTTCTATTATAGACACCCAACTACCCAACTAAGAGAAATAAAACTATTACAGAAATAAGATAGTAAATGCTGACTCGGATTTGTGAGTCACTATACTCTTGCTCAGTTCTAAAAAAATGGATGAAAACAAAAAAACTCCATCTTCCAAAGCATTTTTTGTTACTCAAGAGATGTTGTTTGTTTACATTGACATTTAGGGATTAAACACAAAATACCTCTACAACTAACAAAATTCATTAATCCTTTCACAATCATATTCTTGGATGTGCAAATGCCAATGAACAATTGTTTACAATCCAACTACACCAATGGATGCATTGGATCAGCTATTTTTATGCAACAAATCTTAAGATTGATGTACTGTGCACTTTCAAAGATATTTTTTATTTGCCAAGTAGAATTCTTGCTGCAAATATGGCATGTGAACTATTGAAGAGTTAACCCTAATTGCCCAATTGTCCTTGAGGGATAAATGGATTTTGAGCATGTCTCTATAGCTAAACTAGTTTGTGTGATTTTTTGAAACTTTCATTGGTAGGGAATTCCAAAACCTATGTGGACGTCTATATATTTCTTCATTTTGACATTTATTGAAGAAGTTCTGCATGATTGATTGAAGAACAAGGAGGGCGGGCAATTTTAGCAACCCAAAAAACTTCTTAAAAAACCATATTTTTTAAAATTATAAATTTGAAATTGGGTCTTTAGACTTATGCATCTTTGGAAGCTTTGAATCATTCAATTTTATTGATGAGTGAGGAGTTTTAGTTTGCAAATAGATATGAAACTTCCAAACATCCATTCCTTTTTCTCTTTGTAAAATTTGGTACTTTACATTTTTGAATAGTTTGAGTATTTATTGTTTGATTAACTTTTTTCCAAATTGTGGTAAGCTAAGAACCCTTTCCTTTCTTTTCATTGTTTGGATCAATGTGATATGAATTTTTATGTTTAAAATAAAGCTTCCAATTTGGCCTAGAAGATATGTAAATATCATGATCTTCACATAGTATGTTTTACACCTCCAAGTCATCTCACAAATACCTTACTTGGTTTTTTACATGGAAAAATAAACCTCCAATTTGTGTAGAGCATTTTTTCTATATAGGAGTGGTCAAAGACTTCTGCAATATTTGGGCAGCAAAGAAAAATGTTTCTTTCCACTTCATATGTCAATATCTCACTCTACTTTTATAATGAACTAATTTTTTTCCCACATGTACAATACCCTTTAGAAACTCTTGCAACTCCTCTATGAAGCTTTACAAAAAATTTCCTTTGTTTCTATTGTAAAATTATACTATCAAAACTATCTTATAAAATGTATTGCATAACAGAACCTTCACCAACATATAAAATTTCAATTTCTAAAAATAAAAACTCTATTTTTAGTGAATCATTTTATTTCATTTTCTTGGCTTCACATAAAAATTAATTGAAAAACACATGTGATTATTTTTTAACATTTGATTGGACAGGTATATAGGAAACATCATTGTTTACATCTTTTGTATTCTAAAGATGCACACTATGTAGGTAAAATTTTCCTATAAGTGGCTATAATCTACTTTCTAATTTTCTTTCATAAAAAATTGAGACTATGGAAATCAAACTTATGTTATAATAGGCTAAAAATTGAACATAGTCAAATAAGGTATCATTAGAAAGCTATAGTAATGTAGAAGCCTGCTATAAAGATTGGTTTGCACCTAGCCTTATGAATTAGGAAAAACCGGTATTTCAAAATATATTGGCATGCATGTTTCCACCATTAGACGCTTTTATCACAGGAACCTAGTTGGCATCCTTGTGGCATCCTAGTTGCCAGTGTGCTAAGAGCGCTGGTAGTTGGTAAGTGCCCAATAATTTTGCAAAAAATTGAGGAGCACAAGCACGTTTGTTATAGTTGCAATTCTCCGCCAAAATGAAGATTTCAGAAGATTAGGAGACATTACTTGCATTGTTTGCTAATATGGGCTTTGGACCTGCTTTACATAACAACAATTGAGTTGCAGTGTAGGTTCTCACATTGATAGTCATGCAACTAGTGGGTGTCAACCCTTTGATTTTGGGAATTGATTTATGCATACGAGGGGGTTAATATTTGCACACCCTTCCTAGGGTAAGTTTTAGCTTTTTATCATCATAAAGTTGAATTTGAGAATTTTGATTTCAAATTTGGACTTAGAGACCATGATGTAGTCTAGAACCATAAAAAAAGTTGCAATTCAACATCTAGTGAAAAAGTTTAGATAGGGGAAAAGTGTTACTTTTATTTTTGTTTGTAAAAAAAACTTTTTCATTGGGTGTTGTTGAATTGCAACCTTTTATATGGTTTTATACTAAATCATGGTTTCTAAGTCCAAATCTAAATTCAAAATTCTCAAATTCAACTTTATGATGGTAGAAATTTAAAATTTACCCCAGAGAGGGGTGTGCAAATATCAACCCTCCATTGTGCATATATTAATTCCCTTGATATTTTAAGGTTTTGGGATAACTCTATCAAGAAATTTTCTTAAAGTTACAAGGTGGTGGCTGAACCAAAACCTGCAAAATTATCACCCTTGCATAGCTTCACAAACTACTTGATAAAAAATTCAGTAAGTTAGTCTTGATAACATAAAAATGGGATAATATCACAAAGATTGATGTGTGATGTTATAAAGGAACATATGTGATATTACAAAGGTCAAGATGTGATATTACAAAAGTCATTGTGATTGTATCCATAATATCACAAAGAATGCAGATGTGATATTAAAGAGGTAGGATGTGATATTAAAGAGGTAGGATGTAATACTAATGAGGTTAGTGTTACTACAAATCACACTACTAAAATCTCAATTACCTCTTTAATATCTCACCCTAACCTCTTTAATATCACAAAATTGTGTAAATTAGAATTTAGAATTTAGTAGTGAGAGGAGGTTAGCGTGCTAGAAGACAGCGACAAGCTCACTTGATAACTTCTATAAAGAAAGGCCATAGCTAGTTAAAGTTGTCACCAACCTCTAGAGGTGAGTGATAAGGTTATCAAACTCATAACTTGAAAAAATGGCTGAGTTGTGGAGTGAAGCATGCCAGACTTATGGGTAGGACAAACCAAGGTTTGACACCCACTAAGGTAGGAACATCCATAAGTGTTAATGTCCCCATGACCATCACCTCTGAAATCTTGGAAAATCTGTGGAAATGAATATATGTAATTACAAGGATGTACAACATGTGAACATGAAACCTTGGTATTGTTTATGGGTGCATTGGCAATTTGCATTTAAAAATTCAAAATTTATTCTCACAATATCCAAATAATACATTCAAAAGTGCAAACTTATTATTTGTTTGTTCCTAATAGGATCCTATAATTTGCTAGTTGTTTATTAATACTCATCATGTTCAAAACTCGTAAAATGACACTTATGGGTGCTCCTAGCTTGCTGAAGCAAGCAAATGAAGAAAGGAAGAGAAGTGCAATGGACACTTAACCCCTAAGCGCCCAGGCTAAGATTCCGGAAATCTTCCCATAGGGAACCCCTGCCCAAAAATATATCCTTTGTTGAGTCACTATTGAGAATCATGAGACTTCACCATTGCATCTAGTTTAGGGTTTTGGGATGCTTGTTCACTGAAATTTGTGGCAAGAGTGGACGGTGTGATTTGGAGATTATAGTGGTCAAAGCTGCGTTGACATTTGATGAGGAGGTGGAGTTTTTGGGATTTTTTGACTTTGAGGCGTTTGATTTGTTCCAATGGTTCGGCGGATTTAGCCAAAATGATCACAATATGTGGGGAAGAGAGTTTACTGCATGTTGACAAATTTTGTGTGTTTTTTTGAGCATTGCAATGCTACAGATTTCAATGTCAAAGCAAGGGACCAGTGCTTGAAGTTTGGGAATCAACCTGACAACGTGGACAATTGCAATTGACACGTACTCAAAGGAACTTGAAGTACAAGTGACTGTTGTGAGCTTGGCCAAGGAACTAAACCAAAAAGAGCGCAAAACCTTGCCTCAATGGTGTAACACCGCCTGCAACCTGTGCCTCCAATAAACCCTTCTTGGGCCCTAAACCTGAAAATAGATACTTTGTTGTAAATCAAACAATCCTAAACCCCCCAAGCAAGATACTGCATGTATCAGCACAATCATCCCACTACACCCCATCATACTCGTACCCCTCTAAGCAGTTGTACTATTTTTGGAAAAAGACAAGCCATATTCAGCACAAGGGAGTCAAAAATCAAATTCTAAGTGCCCTATTTTGAGGTCTTGGGGCGCTTAGGGATCAAGCTCAGGTGTAACTATGAAAGGCACTTCTTCAAAAGAATTCTATACTAGGTGCAAACATCCCTCCTTGCAATGATTCAATTTGCCTTGTTGGCAATTTTATGGAAAATAAAAACTGTATATGTGAACACCTCACAATAACGACCTATCCAAGAAATATGTGGCCTTCATAATTGCCCACCTTCCCTTGTGGATTGTCCTGTATTGCTATAATGGTCACTTTTATTTGTTTTTTGAATGCGCTTCTTACAAACGCCAAGTGCGAATGGACCTTAACATGAGTTTGACTTCCTTAGTCTTAAATTTTATGAATGGAATATTTTGGAAAACACATTATAGGCCTCATAGCCACTTAGAAGAAAATTTTACCTATAGAATGTGCATCTTTAGAATACCAAAAATGTAAACAATGACATTTTGTATATGTTTGTCCAATCAAATGTTAAAAAATAATCACATGTGTTCTTCAATTAATATTTTAGGTAAAGCCAAGAAAATGAAATAACATGATCCACTAAAAATAGAGTTTATATTTTTAGACATTGAAATTTCATATGTGGGTGAAGGTTCTATAAAGCAATACATTTGATAGGATAGTTTTGATAAAATACAATTACAACAAAAATAAAAGAAAGAATTTGAAGGACTTCATAAAGGGGTTGCAAGACTTTCTAAAAGGTATTGTACCTCCCGCAAGATCTTACAGGTGGATGTCAAAAAAAACATCCTTTCCTCATTTTCACTCACTCCCCCAAAAAGTGGCAGTTTTGGGCTTGGGCCTTTAGGGGTTAAAAAGAGTGACTCAAGGTCCCTACTAAGGAGCATGTACAGTACTACTTAAAACACAATCAATGGCTTCCCGTCGAAGGGAACTACATGCCTTTTGCCAGAAAGTACAGCAAAAATGAGGAGAAACTACCGTAAGACTCTGATTTCTCATCAGTTCCACGAAGACTGAAAATCATAATGACCTCATGTACCAAGATGAATTGACCTAATGATATATGAAAAGATAATAGTATTGGGGTATCCGGTAAAACTCTTCTTGCAGATTGCAGTACCAAATTTCAGATGACCATTGACTGACCTACTGCTTCCCCATATATTCAGAAGCCTTACCCAACAAAGCCTTCGTTATTCTAGTTTCTCAAGATCTTGGTTGATTTGTGCGTCATCTTCAGTTCATCCGTCACTCCTGCACATAACCAACAACCAGGAAAATATATAACTGCATGTAGAATGACAACAAAGCCATGCACTCTTAAACCGCGTGCCAGCTAGAAGGTGTATGATAAATTAAGAAAATGCTACACTAAAATTACCACATGCTGTGGACGACAGTACTTTTGATAGGTAATATTAATTTTATCTACTGCATTATACTAAGGACGATAACTCTTCAAAACAACATTATATTGAAGTAGTTTAGAAGCACATTTACGCTTCTCAACGGTGTAAGCTTGAGGTTTGTGGTCCTGCATCATAGTGATCTGTAACACTGTAAAACTTTAATGTAGAGCACACTATTTATGAACTCACTATAATTATTCACCCACAGTAGATCAGAATACCTATATATTTTGTAGGTCCATCATACCTAAGAATATCGACTCAAAAAGCATGACGAAAATACTACACAGGTAAGTGGTAAAACAAAGAAATTCAGATAGTTCAAATTTACGTACTCATAAGATGAACCTCCGGGAATCGGCCAAATCATGAACAGAGCTACCAACAGAATTGCAGCTTCACCTACAATCTGCGAGGTCACAATACTTTATGAGCTGACCAGTGCAAGATGATAACTACAACTAAATTACGTTATAAGTGGAGGTGTAGTTGCTGCCAGTCTTTCGTATATGAAATTTCATTCAGGCTAAACCTTCCAATGTGAGTGCAGTAAAGTATCGTTTAAAACAATGCGAACCTTATTCACAAGAGCCCCAATTCCCTCTGTCCGAGTGGGACACTCTTCCAGCCTTGGATCATCGCCAAATACTTGATGTAAGCCAGATGCCGTTTTTATAAGCTTAAGAATCTTAGCTCTAGCCTTAAAAGGATCAGAGAGTTGACCATTTGACTCAACTCTAGCAATTTGCCTTCCCTGCAGATTCATGGCTATCAGAAGTTCGTGAAAAACCTAACACAAAACAGCAATTGCTAGATAATCGTAATTGTCAGCAGTCATGTCCACTGCTTAAGAAATAGCTCTCGATGGAACTTTAAGAGAGTCCAGCGGGGTCACAGCGCACATATTAAGTTTCCCTAATGAATGCAATGCCCAGGAGCATTCACAATGAAGTTTAAACTGATACCTTTTCAGGCGATGTCCACCTAGTCTCCAGGCCATTTTTCTGCGCCCACCTAGCCCCTGGTCCTGGCCGTGTCTCTAGACTTTGCCCTTGTCCAGATAAACATTCAAATTTTGCGATATCTTTGTGCCTAGAGCATGCCAGAACGGCTTGCTTTCTGTCCCAAATATGCGGTTGACTTTTCAGACCTGGATGCATGGCATTTCTATAAAAACTATTATTTCTTATACGATTTTCAACCAGAGTAGATCGTTCAATAGATGAATTAGCCACGGCAGCAGCTTCGGCCGAAAGTACACTAAGTTTTCTTGGACCTTCTATCGCCCGCTTGTCTTCCCTATAATGATTTTCTGCTACCCCAGGTTCATCTCGCCCCTGCAACGGAACCATTTATACTTAAAGAGTTTATCCACACCTGTCCGCCTAGGCAGTCTAAGCAATAGAAAAAGTTTCAAAGATACAGAACCAGAATAAGAGGCTTGCATTGAAATTACCTTCGATGAAAAAGTATTGAAAACCTCAGGTTGAATCTTCCCAAGAGTCAAGGTGACATTTCGTGCAGAAGGATCTTGCCTGGATGGTGATACAACTAGACTCGACGCAATATCCGTTGAACTTGTCAATGAATATGCAGCCCTTTGCAAGCTCCTCGATGACACAACAGAGGAATTTTTCATAGCCTTTTCAGTTGAACCAAAACCTACTTCATTTACAGCAACCTCCCTCAAAATCTGCTCGTCGGATTTGAGATCATCAATGCTTGCTTTGATCCCCTTACTCAGAATATCTGCCGCCCAGAATTTCGACATCTTCTCAGCCCTACGGGACGCTTCCCTTGATCGCAAACCAACTGCTCTTGTATAATCAAACATCAGCATAGGCCTCAACGGTTTCGGGCTTGACCCGAACCCTAGAGGTTCGTTAGCACGTGCCTGTGAATCCTTGATTTCATGCATAGCAAAGCCATCAACTTCAGTTATGGAAACTGCGGGGACAGCTGCTGACTTGAATTCATTCGAAATAATGGGCTGAACATTCTGGAAGACCATAGTCCTCTTCATGGGTTCTTGTTCTCCTCTCTTGAGGACACGCAATCTCTATGAGCAAGACGAGTCAGAGTAAGAGCCGTAACAGAAATCGCTAAATTTCATCAACAAATATGTTGCCTATGAGAACAATATTACAATAAGCAAAACAACAGCATCGACGAATTCATAGGGCTGACTGCTCACCATTGATTCAATTTTTCTCCGCTCTTCATCAGTAAGTACGAAGCTCATCATCAAGTGAATTTGACCACCTCCTTTGAGTTTCACAAATTCATCTCGACGACCTTCCTCTATGATAGATGGGATAGCAATAGCTGCGGTTGCTCCTCAAACGGTTATCAATACTCAGTTATTCCTCTATCAAAAATATATGGAAACTGACGCATAAAACTTATTGTGATAAACGTTACACAAGCTCTCAAAGGATGAAGATAAAACTAGATGTGAGCAAAGAGCATTTAGATAGGCTATTTAGAAAAGAAGCTGACAACCACTCAAAGGATATAAAGGAAAGAGCAGAAAACTTAAAGCAAGAAAAACTCACAAGTTCGAGTCATACATTCAGCTTCATTGTCGCAAATGTAAACCACCAGCATGTCTCGCAAATTCGTAACAAGGCTGCCCAGCATAATTTATCATACTTCAATACTCACCATAAATACCAGATTAACATATCATGTCGGAGCTCAGTACCGCGATCAAGGATATACATCTAATCCAAGTAAAAATCACAATACCACACAATCGACAAATCACCAGGGAAACTCTTACAAAAAAAAATCAGAATTCCATGAGTCAATTCTCCCGTCAACCGCCAAACGTAATTCTCTCTCAAACTGCCTCGTTCCCAATGAGACTGCACTCGCACATGTTCAGAAGCAGGAAGACGAGGTTACGTTCAAGAACAAACGACCTACTGTTTCAGGTGGCCACAAAAATAAAAATTGATAATACTCATTAATTTACTTGTAAGAAAAATCGCTCTAGTCACCTTGTTGTGTGACATTGTGGACACAGCAGTTCTTACTTGAAATAGTGAAAGATACTGTGAGACTCTCGGCCTGGATGTTTCAAACATTCGGCACCCACTTTCTTACAGGCATATTTGACGAAAACATTGAGGGAAAGAAGAGGTCGACGGAAATGCTTAACAGTGCGGAGCCACCAACATCTCAACAACAACAAAATTTGTGAATACTTTAACCGAAGGTGTACCTTTAACAGTTACATACTTAACGCTTCCGTCTGCGACAAAAGAAACCAGAATATCAGTAAAGTAGAGCAAAATCTGTACAGGAATACATATATATGGTTACACAGAGATAATATAAAGGATGTACAAGCAGATCTTCGCCCAAAAACAGCGTTCTAAACCTGCAGTCGGCTCAGGAAGATTTCTGGCCTCCAGAACTGCGCACAAAACCCCCGAACTAGATATCAGTAAACATATGACAGAAATTACCGACAGTAGGCAACAGGATAATTCACAACCTCTATTTGTCAAAGAGAATTTCATAGCAGCGTAGCTCTCAAATTTCACTATATCTATAGGATTGCATTACCCTGAAAAACCGAGAAAAGCTATCTTGATACCCACCAAGCCACACGACAACAACATGTGATTGCTTGGGATCAGAAATGCGATAAAGCTTCTACGTATCGTAAGTTACACTCCTTGACATTTCCTTTGTGGCATACATTTTGATAAGATTGGTATCCTCATGAAAAAATATTAGCAAAGTACTGCATCCTGACCATAAGATCTACATGGATGTGCACCCTGTGTATGTAGATAAGCTTCCATATCCATTACAAGGACGACAAACACTAACTGACTCTTACCGAAATCAGACCATCAGCAAGGCATTAGCAACGATTCACGAACCTGAAACTCGAATGGTCCCAGGCATAGTCGCCGGTGATGTCAATCGAAAGGTACTATTAAACTTTATAGTCTTCTATATGCTGTACCAAACGGGCGGACACCGACAGAGGCGGAATAACAACTCAGAAAAGGGTCGAAGCGGGAATTATTCAATCAGCTCTTCGCCAACAGAGAGCATTTAGAGTCCTTATATTAGCATATCATTGTTCCAGTACAAGGACGGCTCAGGTCTTCAGTGTTCATATACCAGAGACAACCTTTGCCCATATCTTTCTTACTTTTTACAACAAGCACCTTCCGATTCCATGAAGAAAGCGAAGGCTGTTGACGATTTCGTTGTGGCAAAAGCCGGGAACCCGTAAATGCCTAAGGGCACTTTTCTCAAAGTAGGCATTTTGGAAGTTTTTGAATTGTATTTGTGAGATCGTTATTAAACATTGATAAAAATTATAACCATAGAATTTTGAACTTTAAGGTTTTCAAATGGTGTTGCCAAAAAAAATCCAAAAGAAACATGCAGATGTTCATATATTTGTGATTGAATGTTGATGAGTACAAAATGTTCTATTTTTTTGGAGCCGCTCAAAACTTATTATGTAAATTGGCAACTTCTAGGTACAAAATTGGGAAACTAACACTTATGATGTTTTAGTACTTGTTGTTGTTACTTCAAAACAAATGACTCCCTTTCAAATTCATGATCACAATTTCACAAACAAGCCTACAATACACTTGTCATAGAGTTACAACCTAATATGAAAAGAAAACTAGCTCCAATTGTTGACCAAAAATCATTTTGAATGAAAGGATTTTCAACAATAGATGAAGTCTAACTTATATAACAAAACAATCTGAGTGAAATTAGCCCAAAAACACATTTTGTTTTTGTTCAATGATAAAATTTAAATGAAAGAGCCCTCACCACCCAAAGAAGTGTCCAAGGGAAATCTTCCTTTTGTTCTAAACTTGCTATCCATCTTTCTAATGTGGCATCTTATCATCAATTCTTTAGTGATACTATTCACTACACTTCTTAATGCGTAAGAGACATGTTTACAATTTAGCTTCTACCAAAAACAATAATATAATGTGGAGTAAATTCAAATTGGACATTAACCCCAAGGACCTAGGGGAAATAATGTGTCTTTGACCAATTTTTAAAGTTAACAAAAAACCTTACCAAGTTACTATTTTTAATAATTTATATTTTTGAAACATCTATACCTTCAATAAGGCTATTTGGATGGAGGTTTGGATGGATGTTTGTCACAATGAGATCTCTCAAACCATGTGTTTCCTAGTCGCATGCTTGGTATCATTGGAAAGATCTCGGCAAGGAGGGGTGCACTGGCTTTGTTTCATGGCATTTGGGCGTATAGTGAGAAATTTTTGAATTACAAAGTTTTTTATGGATTAACAATTTAGAAAAATATTGATTATTCAAAGACAAGCTTTGCATAAAAAAAGGGTAGAGTACAAGTTTGACTAAAGTAAAATTTATATGTCCATTTAAAAATTTACCAAAGTAAAGTACAAGTTTAACCACAAGTGGCATGAGGAGATGGCATGGGGGCCTAGAGGGATGAAAATTAGGCCAATGGCACAAGGTCACACTAGTTCTTTTTGAAGTTTAGTTTTTCTTTCAACAATTTGATTTTACAAATGATTAATTATGATTTTTTTATTCAAGATTTTGTATACATGGGTCCATTGCAATCTTGACTTTACATATTGTTAAGGTTTCTTGGGAATGAGCTCCAAATACACTAGATCTTTGAGAAAAAATCACATTAAAAATGCATTAAAAACATTATAGAGAAGATTTTGAGAAGTCATAAATTGATTGGAGTTAAGCATGTTGGGCCCTTTAACCTCATATTTTATTGGTGACCAACTTTTTAAATTTGACAAGTGAAAAGAAGATTGAAAGATCCTACAATTGGATTTCAAAAACAAAAAGAAAAAAAAATACCATTCTTCTCAATCCCCCAAAAGTGGCAGATTTCTTTGTTTTTCACAGAAAAAAGGGCCTAGGCCTTTAGGGGTTAAATGTTATGGGACCTTTAGAGCCTCATTCTAAAGTTGAAGGAACCATGATATAGGTTCACATTTTGTTAGGCTATAGTTAGTAATACATTGAAAAAATATGAATAGTGCTATTCATATGACTGATAGGTATGACTAATGGTAGTTACGCATTGTATCACCATGACTAGTACTAGTCATATGATAGATACAGTTGACTACCCTTAGTCATGTTTTAAGAGACTTATGTTTTTGCATGTTTTAGTGTCATTTTTAAATTTTTTGTGGCTTCAAATAGTCATGCGTGAGTTTGGAGTGATATAACTTAGGCACAATTAGTGAATTGTACTATTGTGTATATGGTTTATGTTTATATTTTGTAGTCCATGTAAGTTTGATATGGGCTTTTCTTATCATGTGGCTGATTTCTTGTATTATAGGGTAGAACCCTTGTAAAGGGGGCAACAAGTATGATTAATTTTGAAGGGTATACTGAAGAGTAATGGAGGATTAAGGGGACTCCTCCTATTCAACTTGAGGGGAATGGAGTAATAGTTGTTTCAAGTGAAGTTTCTACACTAACGCGGAAGAAGGTGCGTATGTCCGAGCAGCAGAGGCAAATGCGCCAAAGACTTACACATTGAAAGGTGGTAAGTCAAGGGGTGGATGCAACAACGCTAGGGGAAAGAAGATTGAGAAGTAGCCTTTGCTTGTGGAGTTATTAGGAAAGAAATAGGCAATGTTATCGGCCCTTAAGGTAATAAGGTAGTTGCAAGAATGACCTCCCAGTTTTGTCTCAAACACCCTTAAAAGTAGTAATACTATGTAGTATTATGAGCTTTTGAAATAATTTTTTTTTAAATAAAATAAAATATGGACAATTTTTAAAGCACTTAAAATAGCATAGTCATGAAAATTCAGACTTAGGAAAATTTAGTTCTAAAAGTTATGCACAAAACAAAATCACCAACAAAAAGCCAATTTCTTTCTTGCTTTTTAGAAAATAGTAAAATCATTCAAAAAAATAAAAATAAAAACTAGCCGTTTGAGAACCCATTGAACGCATTTACATGGTACAATTGCTTTGTTTGAGTAATTTCTTTGTATTTTGCCAATGAAGGGAGATAGGATGCCTACTTTGAGACAATGCATATGCCATGGAATTTGTAATTTTGCAAAACCCTTCTACAAGTGCATGTAAACATGCTCCATAAACAACATCCTTGATTTATAGCCCTAGAAAAACTTTTTTGGACCCAAAATAGTACTAAAAACCCCCAAAATGGCCAAGGTAGACACCCATTTGGGGGCTGCTTAAAAATAGCAAAATAATTTTAAAAAACACAAAAAAATCATTGAACATCAATAACTTATATGTTCATGTTATCCTAAAAGGACAAGTCAATATGACATTTTTTGCAAAAGTTACTAGCAAAAAATAAGGTGCACAAGGTTAAAGGACACAAGTAAAAAACAGCATCCTATATGATTAAGTGACAATGACTAAACCATGACTGTACAGTCATTTTACAGTCATTTTGTACTTGTTGTATAGTCATTGCAGTCATTGTCACTTAGTTATTTAGGACCCGTTTTTTTACGACTAAGGACAAAATGTAGTACAGGTCATTTTTGCAATCACCCAATATCATTCTTTCAAACTATCTCACCATCAAGTTCTAGTGAGGAAGCGGAGGCTCTTGCACCGTTGTTGTTTGACAAGGAGAATTTAATGCAATTGATGGGCTACAACAATGGTTAAGAAAAGAAGGTGGTAGGCAAGGAGACGGTGTTTAGCCTAGAGAGAGGCACCTTGCATGGCAAGGTGATTAGTTGCCTAGATACTTCTTTGCATTGGCTGTAGCTTTGATGATAGTCATGATTTGTGGGAGCTGATCACGTTAGATGATCCTTTGGTTCAATTCAAGGGGTCGCAGTTAGCCAATACATTTTGTGGTCGTCGTGATTTTTGCGTTTAGCCTATAAGGCTGATTAGGAGCATATGTTGTTTTGGTGAGAAGTGTTTTGATCCCACATCTGTGCTTTTGTCTTTAATTATTGAGTTATTTGATTTTTGATGTCACATGGGCTCATTTTAGTGATTTTAATCTACATACTTGTATAAATGAAAAGATGTATTTGTTATTCTAGCCATTGTAGAGAATTTTGTCAATGTGGAGTCATGTAGGACCACAAGTACAATCATATGTATGTCTATATTTTATGTGAAAATCTTTATTAGAAATTGTATAGGAAAGCTATTCACTTGCAATGGAGATTCCAGTCATTGTGGTATGAATTGCATGACTAGAAATAGTGATGTTGATGTAGAATTAGGACTTTGTGTAGTCAATCATGGAATGCTATGCCATGAAGGTAGCTTTTTGTGACTGTTCATAATCAATAGTTATGTATAATTTCAATCTAGCTATAATTTTAATGATTGGAAGTCGTCATACCACTTCCAACATTCCACTTCATGTAGTTACATAAACACCCCTTATAGTTGCCATTATCTCTTAGTAGGATTAATGAACACATGTAGTTGATCACAACAATTATTTGGTAAGTGCTTATGACTACGCATGATGAACTATGGAAATAGATTTCTTTCATAAAAGTGTAGTTACTTAACCTTTAAAGATTGAAGGCAGTCAAAAGTGGGTGTATAGAAGGGCTCATGAACCCTTGTATAATTCATTACCAAAATTAGTCATACTTTGAGGTTACTTGACCCTTACTAGTAGAGAATTTTGGATAATTGACTAAATATAGTCATACAGAAGTGCAAGAATTGAAAAAGTCTAAATTTATGACTACAAGCAATTGGTTATGGTGATCTCTAAACTAGAGATGAGAGTGTCTATGGACCTGATTAATGTTAGTCAACAATTGCCAAACATGTGACTATAGTTGGTTAATGAAATTAAAAAATGTGCTTGCTAAGTTTTACTATACATGGTCACAATCTACAAGTTAGTGACTGGATGTAGTCATATGTTTTCCATAAATCAACTTTGTGTAATTACAAAAATCACTTATAATAGTCAACAGCAACCCTTAGTAGGACTAAAAATTACATTTTCTTGACTAATGTCAGTCTCGCTCTAAAAAAATGTGACTACTCGTAATCAAATTTGGAATTGGTATCCCATCCCAAATTTATAGGTATGTAGTTATGCATGACTAAAGACACTCACAACTTGGTCGCAGACCTGACTGTACAAGGACTCATGACCCTTTGTATGAGAGTAAACCAAATTCAGTCATATAATAGGCTCATATGATTGCATATAATAAAGTTGTGCATTTGCATGACTAAAGGTATTCTTAAGGAATTGGAATTTACTAAGAAAGTATATATTGATGACTATTGGTACACTAAATATTGCATTTAGATTGCTTTGACAATTAGGTTGTCTTATCCATGCTTGTAACATTGGACCGCTCGTCCGCCTGCCTGCCTGTACGCTTGAAGTGTCCAATTGAGGTTATGGTCCGTCTGGTGAAGTCAACTCATAGTTGACCTCAAAAAATGGTCCGTCTGGTGAAGTCAACTCATAGTTGACCTCAAAAAATGGTCCAAAATGATAAAAAAAACTTACTTCATACATGCTAGTGACACTCATTGTTGCCAACATGAAGTCAAAACGTGGATTCAAAGCCATATCACGTAAAAAAATTGAAATTTTATAATTTGATTCTTCCATTTTTAGGTCCAAAACCCTAGAAATGCCCGAATTTGCCCGTTTGGTTTGATTTGTCCGCCTGTGCTATCTAATTTGTCTGCCCATCCGTGCTGTCCAACAGCCTCAACTTGCCCAAAATAACAACCTTGGTCTTACCCTAATGAGTTACTTCATGACTCATCACTTGGTCAATTGGAAGCCTATGCAACACACTGAATATTTAGATTTCACATGGTTTATGACTTGGAAGCCACTAGTTTGTCTTTTTTGAGCTTCATTGTTGTTGATAGGCCCTCTAAAAATGGTTTATTGCAGCAATTTTGGATGAAAAATACTGTAGCAATGGTAAATATTTATATAGTGTGAAATGTCAAGAAATTAGTGTAGGGCAACTTAAACGCAATATTCAGTGTAGTTGCAAATGAAGGATCTTAAAGTAGAGTCGTAAACCTATGTGGACTTCACTCTAGGGAAATGAAGAGTGTCCAAAATCTGACTACGCTTTGTCAAACTCCTAGCAAGATTTGGAATATAAATTTAACTACATGTTGTCATATTTCTCATTTTTCCTACAAATCTATGACCACCTACACCAAATTGCGTATGAGTACTGAATGTCAATTTTGTGAATTTTGTCAATTTTGTATGACTATGAGTAGTCAAGAAATTGAAAATCCCAAGCCAAGTTTCATTTGAAGTCCTAAACACTGTTGAGAACGCTTCTTTGGGAACCATTTAGGCAAGAATATGAGTGATAGTCAAAATCCCCAACACGACAAAGACTTATTGACTCTAGGCAATTTAATCAAATGGTCTTTTTTGTTCATTTGCAGTCATAAAACCTAGTCAAAAATGGCCCTTTTTTTGAAGTATAGGTTGCAAAAAATTCCAAATCAAAACAGAAGGTGTTGCTAATGTTCCTATAGAACACAATATTCTTACCTTTGCGAACAATCAAACTTGCATACCAAGCCTCAAATATGCCTATATTCACCAAGATTAGTGGGTATAATGAGCTGGCATACAGAATTCATAACACAAAGCTGCAGATGGAGTTTTATCTAGCAATATTGAAGAGATTCAGCATCCCTATAATGAATGTCTTTTTGTTGTTTGTTGGTGGAAATTTAACATGCGTTGCTCTTGTAAGTTCCTTTTAGGTCGACTTGAGCTATTTTGTGTACATTTTCATTTTTTTGATCCAACATATACGTTGTTTAGTTTAAATGGTCATTTAGGTCAATCCAACCTAAATTGTCAATTTCATTTTATTGATCCTCAATATTAGCTATTTAGTTGTGATGGTTGCTAAGATTAACTTGACCTAAAGTGTTAGTGTCACTTTCTTGATCCCTAGTATAAGTTGCTCAATTGAGATGGTTGTTTAGATTGATCCAACTTGAATTGCTTGTTTTCTTATATTAATAAATTGTCGTAATCAGTGCGATGCAGATGAGTGGTTTGCACTATTTTGTGGTGGGACCTAAAGATGGCAAATCAAGAGAACGGAAATAGCAAAGTCCACTCAGATATTGGATAAAGATGACTTTTTGCATAAAGAATACATAGTTGACAAGGACAACTTTAGCAAGAAACCTAGGGACAACGCCACTCCCTCAATGTTGAGGAGGAGCAAGAAATCAACATGTGACACCATGCCAACACCATTCAGCAAATGACGGTCTTTTGCGGTTTCCATTTTTTATTTGTATCGTATCAAAATCAACTCAAAGAGTGACGACAGCGCCATTGATTTAATCAATGACTTCTTTACAAAGGATTATCTCACTCTAGTTGCAAACTTGTTTTAGGAGTTTCTCACTCCTTGGACAAGGTTGTTGTCACTAATTGCCGTGTTGTTAACATTCTCAAGGCAACCACATTCAAAGCAACCATCAAGCACTGCACCTCCTAACTTGCCGCCCACAAAACAAAACAAAACAAAATCATAGACAGCCTTGAGATGATGATGGCGGATATCAAAAAGAAACAGCAAAATGACAAGGTTTTCTATGTGAAGATGCAGATGTAGACAACTAAAAGATTGGAATATTTTCAAACCTTCATAGCGGAGGAGTTCAGGAACAACAAGGCCATGTAGGCGGCAATGTTGACACAATTTCAAGGGGCTTAGCCTTTTGCATCTTTTTTGCCTGCCGCAAGCAACTAGCCATTTTTGATCTCGAATAGAACATCAGCATTAAACATAAGCTAAACAATGTTAATGCCGCCGCCTCCTTTTGTTGCTTTCTCAAATCAAGCTACACCTCTCTCTACCCAAGTGGTTGTTTCTGTTGTAATCCCTCATGTGTAGATTGAAGTTTAGCTTTCAACTCCTACTGCCGCCATATTGAATGTTGTACCCCCTCCTTTTGCCTTTGACGCCCTTGCTCTTTGGCTCCTTTGCTTCCACCAAAGGATCACGTCTAAGATCCTCTTCCTTCTCCACAGGCCAAGATTCCTCATGCAGCAGATCCAGTGATCGAATACTGCACAAAACCTAACGTTGCAATTAGAAGTGGGAACGACTACAAAATCAATTGTGACGCCACTAATATCAATATAGGGAGTCAGTCTCTAGCCCATCGGGATTCAACTGCAAGTTAATCCCACAATTTCTCAATGTCATTTATATAATTTCAACTTGACACGAGCTAATTTGTGTTGTAGTTTGTTTATAGCTCTAGGCATTTTTTACACAGAGAAACTTTTCTGCATATCACAGCATGTACTTGAAAGGAACCATGCAAATCAAGGATTGTACACTCAATTTTATAATTTTATCTCATTACTTGACTAATTTGCGCTTGTGAAATAAGGAAATCCTTATAGACTATTTTTGTGTGCAATTATAATTAGCAAGTCTTATCTTTGTCGGAATTTGGCCTTCATCCCCATGTTTCCCAAGTGTTAGAACTCATCCGCCTTCCCGTACCCCTATTCATGTGGTTGTGAATTAGCCAATGTCAAATGACAATCGAGTTTCAGCATTTCAGGTGCCACAACGCACTAATCCATAGTCTGTCATCTCTACTAGCGTGCAACTAGAATTTTACAATCTTCATCTGGCTATTATAATGCAAGATGACGCTGGTCTTTCCATTGAGCAAGACAATGCTACGGATTTCACTAAATCTTTTAAATGACAGGTAGGATGTTTTCTTCCATTTCTCAATTCACTATTCAAAAACTGTGGTGAAACCTAGAATATTTTGGAAAGTGATTTGTAAGGAGTAGTATATGTCCAATTTGGATTTCTATTGTTCAACACAAGACTTTGTGTTGTTTAATGCAATTCCGAGTTAGACAAATACTACTCAATATAAACTCTTTTACAGAGTTTAGTAGATTCCAACAAAAGCACATCACAATTTAGTTTGATTTAAGTTAATTAGTGAAAAAAACAAAATCCTATAATGAATTCTTCTACTTTGCACTAGATGGTAGGTGCATTGGAACATACTACCTTTTGTAAGGTGATTTGTAACAAGTTGTGTGTTTTCAATTTTGTATTCCGCTAAACAACGCAATACATTGCATTGATTAGTAAGATTCCAAGTTGGACACATATCGCTCAATATAAACTACTTTATATAATTTAATAGGTTTGAATACAGTTTTCTGTTAGTGTTGCTTATTATTTTTTGTCTCTGGTATTTGCTGTCTATCCATTTGTTTCTTTGGATTGTTGCTGCAATTTTTTTGACGGCATTTGGATGTAAGTCCATCCAAAATGTGTTAATGCGTAATCATAACTGCTTGCGCATTTGTACATTCAATAGCAAGAAACTGATTTTCATACACAAGTGGAGGAACATTAAATGCTGCTAATCGTTCATTGAGGTCTAAAGCAATTGAAAAGTGGCTGAACGTAGTTTTGAATCTAAATGGAATATTAAGTGACAACAAAGATGCCAAGTCAAAGGGCTGGCTCAAATTTGTTGGTTGTCCTAATCAGCCACACTTTGCCACAATTCCCATCATTGTTGGATCAAAAGCTATATTGATTTGGCCTCATTGCATTGATTTCCTTTGAGAGCTAAAAAAATTGCACACATCATTGTGTGGAACTCAATGCTAAAATCCAACATTGTGCGGATATGCAATCTCCTATTCAAAAGGTGTGGATAAGCCTTGGCTCATTTTTGAGCAAGACTCCTACAAAAACTTTAAAGTGCAAGGATAATAACAACAGGGTGACAATGTATAAACTACTAGAAACTGACAAGAAACTGTTCTTCAAAACATTCAAAAGTTGTTCAACGCCTACAATGGGGTTCTCATCCTCCAATACCATCACAATTGATGACAACCCAGTGAAGCACATAATAAACCCTCCAACTAATGTCATCCTCCTGGGCACATGGTCGCGCAGAGGAAACGTTTTGTGCAACGCTTTTTTGCTGCACATCCTACTTCCCTACATTAGGAGCTTGCACAAAGCTCGGAATGACAGGCTAGAGGCTTTTTGGGTAAATACTTCATTGAAGGTTGGGTGCCATATGTTCTACAAAGAACGCGGTCTTTGAGAGTAAAACAAATTGATGGAAACTGTGCATGTGTCTTCTAGACTTAGTTAAGGCAAAGCAAATAGGTCGATTTGAGCAGTTTTGCTCTTAGGTGAATACAAGCATGTATTACCTATGCTTTAGCTTGCATCAATCTAATCTATACATAGTTGACAATTGATTCAATGTAGGTAAACTCAAGCTATTGAATAGGACAACTAATGTAAATAGATTTTTCCTATGCTTTAGCTTGCATTAATCTAACTTGAATATATCATTTTGAAATACATGCCGCTTATATTGTGTAGCAATTATTTTCTATTAAAGGAAAAACCATCATTCTCTTTATTATTTGACCATTGTATTTGTGATTGAATCCAATTTATGAGGACCTCCTTAATTTCTCTTGAGGTCATGGATTGGTCTCATTATAAATTGCTTTTGCTGGTTCCTTGCTTAAATTTATGTAAATGAGATTCATTTCAAATCTTCCCAACCTTGTTGTCTTCTCTTTACAAACCTAGCTTGCCTTCTCAAGCAATCATCACTAGAAGAAAACTCCATTAGAATTCACTAGTACAGTAGTTTATGTTGAGGTCCATGTTTCTAAAGCAAAATTTTATGTTGTTAAACAAAATTATGCATTGGAAACACAGATTTCAACATAAACTACCTTATATTTTTTAGTGCATTCTAACGCAGTTTTCTACTAGTGCATAGACTACAAGACGCTATCTTTTGTACTAGAAACTTCCTTGGTTTGGTTGTTACAGTCAACTCCACTATGGACTTTTCTATAAAACTAGTTCATGACAAAACCATAGATAATCCCCCAAGTCACGGGCCCAATACCAAGACCGTCTGTTCACCTTCTCCATTACAATACAGAGGCCCTATCACTTTACAACCGTCATCATCTGCTTTGGACAAAATGATCCAAAAGAGGCTTTACAATGGCGCAAAAGATCCAATTCCCACAATGGAAATATTAACTTCTACAATGCTAGAGGAGAGCAAAAGAGAGGGCATGCTGTCAATCTGCTTTCACCTTTGCTTCCACCATAACGCCCGGGTGATTGCAAGAATGACCTGTACTACATTCTGTGCCCCTCACCTTCTACGGCTTGTTTTTTGCTTATAACTTTTGCAAAAGAAGTCATATTGACTTGTCCTTTTAGAGTAACGTGAACATGCAAGTTATTGATGTTACATGATTTTTTAATGTTGTTTGAAATTATTTTGCTATTTTTGAGCAGCCCTCCAATGGATGTCTACCTTGGCCATTTTGGGAATTTTTAGTACTATTTTGGGTCCAAAAAAGCTTTTCTAGGGCTACAAATCAGATATGTTGTTTATGGAGCATGATTATACGCATTTGTAGAAGGGTTTTGCAAAGTTAAAGATTTTGTGGCATCTGCATTGTCTCACAGTGGGCATCCTATCTCCCTTCATTGGCAAAATACAAAGAAATTCCTCAGCAAAGCATTTGTACCATGTGAATGTGTTTAATGGGTTCTCAAATGGCTAGTTTTTATTTTTATTTTTTGAATGATTTTAATATTTTCTAAACAGCAAAAAAGAAATTGGCTTTTTGTTGGTGATTTTGTTTTGTGCATAACTTTTAGAATAAAATTTTTCTAGGTTTGAATTTTCACAAGTATGCTATTTTAAGTGCTTTAAAAATTGTCCATATTTTGTTTTATTTAATAAAATATTATTCCAAAAGCTTGGTAGTACTATTAGTACTACCAAGGACTTTGGACAAGTGAAAGTTTATTTTAGAGTAGAGAATCTAAAACTACCCGCAAATAAAAACTCCTCATAACTTTCATCTCATCTATCAAAATTGAATGATTTAAAGCTCCACACATCTATATAAGTCTAAAGAACCTATTTTAGATTTTTATTTGAAAAAAATGGAATTTTTAAAGAAGTTTTTGGCTGCCCAAGCATCAACTTTTTCTAGATTTTCATGCATAACTTCTTCATCAAATGTTGGAATGAAGAAAAAATTGCATTCCCATGTAGATCTTTGAATTCCTTACTTTCAATAAAAATTTCAGAAAATCACACAAAGCAGTTTAGCCATAGGTACATTCCCAAAATCCCATCTGTCCCTTGAAAGGACAATGGTCTTTTAGTGATTAACCTATGATTTATTTTCATGATTTTAGGTTCAATTATAGAAAGTGGACTTAATATCCAATTAGTTATTTTTGCACTTGACCATATAAAATTACACTTACAATTGTACAAGCAAAATGTACGTCATCTCCAACAAGGGGGGGCAATTGGCCAGATTTGTTCCACAAATGGCAATTTTTAACTTTTTTAAAAACTTAAAATTTAAAAAAAAAATGCCACCCAGGTGGAGCCCTGTGGAGCTGTGTGGGGTTTAGTCGGAGGGAGGGAGAGAAAATGAGGGGCAAGGAGGCCTTTTATAGTTTTTTCTTTTTTCTTTTTTTGAGATTTATCATTCCTATTTCTTAGATGATCTATTATGGATAATTTAGGCTGCTAATACATACTATCTTACTAGTATGGCAACTTTTATTGTACCTGTGAAGTTTTTAAAATAAATTCTAGCCTTATGAACAAATAAGGTTACCAAATTTACTTTGAGTATACTAGAGGATCTCACTTAGTCATAAGTAGATTAAATAAAACCAATAGGTTATGCTTGCTTAAAAAGCTACCTAAAAAGTACAGATTAAGCTCAGTGTATCCTACTAAGCTAAACATGTATTCCAATATATATGGAATAAGCCAAGATTGGTTTTTGGGGATTTTTTAACCCATACGGTCTGAACACAAGATCAAGTGTCAAGTTGTTTTTTTTTTTTAAAAGCAAAATCTATTTGCTTGCATCTCAATGGAGAAAATGAGGGGCCCAATTTCAAATTAAGTCCAAGCACCCCTTAAGCACGGGATTGTTGCTATTAACGCGGGATTAGTTAAACTCTATTAGGGCTTGATCAAGCTTGCTAACCCTCGCTGCTTTGTATTTTTTGAGTCTCTTTTGCTGAATACCATTGGATACTAATGCTCTCCTTTGAGTATACTCTGAGTCTTCTGAGCATGACCTAGTTCTAAGCATGCTCTAGTTTGGGCGTGCTCAGGCGTGACAGCTGTTGACTGAGCGTAGGAACTACAGCTTTTTGCTAAAAATATGGCTTCATCTTTTGCCTACTATCAGGTTTTGATTTTTTGTCTTAAAAATATTCTTTGCAGCTAACTCTTTATGGACTTGAGAGAGTGGGACAAGTTGCTTGTTGGATAGGTTTTTTATGTGAATATGATAACAAGTGATAGCAAGGCTGAGGACACCTTGCATACGTACAAAAACAAACTAACTGTCTATTTTTGTGAGTGGCTGCAGGTGAGGCCCTTGTCATCGTAAACAATCTTAAAGACTTGCAGTAAATTTCCTTCCCTATACTCTTATTTGTCTACAATAGAAAAAAGTTTTGCATAAGTTGATAGTTTCTAGTACTAACTTCTAAGAAACTTATACAAGTTATATAAGCCTTTTTATGCATGAATAGGTATCTTGATACAAAGAGATTACTAATTTCATTGCTATATTGAGTATTGCATGGTTTTGAGAGCAATTTGTTGCTAAAAGTTTATGGTGATACTAAAAATGCATTAGAAAGGAGTAGATCAAAATAGCGCTCTTGAAGAAGAGATGTACCAAAAATTGTTTTTT
Organism: Ulota crispa; assembly: GCA_963920765.1. Lineage (NCBI taxonomy): Eukaryota > Viridiplantae > Streptophyta > Bryopsida > Orthotrichales > Orthotrichaceae > Ulota > Ulota crispa. Next base: position 19,441,948 of record OY987247.1, read on the forward strand.
TTTTTTTTCTGAACTTTTGTGTTTTGCCACGTGTCTTGACCTGCCCATGCAAGGACACGTGGCAAAACACAGAGTTTCAAAAAAAAAAAAAAAAAAAAAACTATAAAAGGCCTTCCTAACCCCTCATTTTCTCTTCCCACCCTCCCTCTAAACCCTGCACAGCTTTGTGGGGCTCCCCTTGGATGGCATTTTTTTAAATTTTAAATTAAACAAAAAAATAAAAACAAAAATAAAATTAAAAATTAAAAAAATGTTTAAAAAAGTTTTTTTTTTTTTTTTTAAGTTTTAAAAAGTTTTAAAAGTTTTAAAAAGTTAAAAACCCCACCCACGGAGCTTTGCAAGGTTAGCTTGGACATCTAAGTTGTAGTTGGTTGCATGGAGAGTGCACTTGGTCAAGTGCAAAAATAGTTAATTGTGTGTAAATGTGCTAAAAACACTTAGCAATGAGTACATGGAGATGTAGGCAACATAAAAGAAGACTCTAGAACAATATTTGCACTTCTAGAATTTACAATAGCTGCCATTTTTATATGACTAGTGGTAGTCATTTCAACACTTGTTTATGACTCTATATAGTCAAGTTGATAAATTATATGGCTTTAATTTTAGAACTACAATTACATTTGCCAAGACATGTTAAAAAATTATATGAATAATAGTAGTCATTGAATACTCATATTTGACTACATGTAGTTAATGGTTTAAAATAAGTGTGCTTGGAAAAGTGCATGATTCTTGTCGGAGTTGACTAAGCACTATCACATGTGATAGTTGTTGATGAATGAGTGCAAGCATATTTTATCCTACATAATTCATTATCTAATTTAGTCATAATCTATCTATATATGACTATAAGAAAACATATTGTCTAAAATTATGACTATAAATAGTCACTGCTAATCATTATTAAGTTAAATCTAAGATTATATACAAATTTGACTAGAATGAATTATACAATATTCAAAAAATTACTTACCATAGTCATGGTAATTATGATTTTTTTCCAAATATAGGACTAAATACTTTCAAAATATTTTGTCTTGTACCACTGAACATGACTACATATGGTCATAACTACATGACAATAGATAGTCATATTAGTCATAAAAATATGACTATGCATAGTCACAAGATTGAGAACTCCAAGCCAAGTTCCAATTGAGGTTCCAAACACCATTAGGAAAATCCTATTTGAAATAATTGGCCAGTCATTTGACTGCCAATAAAATGTCCAATATGACTTGTTTGAGATGACTAGCCACTAGTCTAGTCAACTTTTGGTTTTTTGCCCACATGTAGTCATAAATGGTAGTCAAAAAGGCCCTTTTCCTTGTAGTGACTCTAAATGCAGGAGTCTACCATATTAAGCTAACATCCAACCTCTAAACCTATATTTCTTGAGTACATGAGTAGAACATAATTCTAGAGAATTGCAAGCATGAATGTGCTAGCATCACAATAGTTGTTACTAAAATATATTCAATGGAAGAGAGTCTTTGTAACTATTCTCACAATGCTAATGTACTAGCATAATTATGTTTCACAATCCTATAGGAGTTGTCAAAATTTATTTGATTATTCATATAAGTACATATGAAGATTATCAAAGACAATACAATTCCAAAAATTTCTACTTGAAACCATCTAATTTATTCTCAATTATTAAATAAAACTTTGGAATTCAAAATCGCAATATGTAAGAGGTTGATGTTGAAAACATGTTCAATGACATTTTTGTTTTATAGCTTGCACAATAATGTAGTGATTTCTAGATGTTACGTGCTAGCTTTCTTGTTTTTGTATAGGCCCATCCATAAAAAATGGCAGGAGCTTCATTGAACATGTACAAAAATAAGATTTAATTCTTGAAACATAATTGAGAGTAGCAAGAGAACAAAATTTCAATACATCTTGATGCCCTTGTAACAAATTTCATAGAGGCAAACAATATAGTGTAGAATCCATTTGACAATATTTATGCCTCAACAAGAAAGATCTTTTTCTAATGCATTCTATGGTAGGAGGAGACACTTAAAGAGGATATCTTGAACAAGGGATTTAGATGAATGCATCTAGTGATAGAGTGTCAAAGATTAATATTTATGATGATTATAACTTGCAAAATGAATTTGACAAGCACATGGATCAATTCCACTACCACTAGTAGAAAAACAGGTTCTAAATGACTAGGTGACAACAACTAAACCACAACTGCACCAACTATACAACAACTACAAAATGACTTATGCAGTTGTGGTTTAGTTGTTGTCCCTAAGTTATTTAGGACCTGTTTTTCTACTAGTGAACGTCCAGCAGTAGCTTCTTGACAATCTTGACACAAGTAACCACCTCTGCAAGGACGTATTGCCAATTGGCAAACATGCCTTGAAAGAGGAATTTTTATTGAATAAAACAAAGGCAATGAAGATGTCATTTAAAAAGGCTATATGACATGTTTACAAAGGTGTAAATGTCCTTGTTATTTTGGCAACCATTGTCTTGATTAACATGGCATTCATACACGGCATTAGCAATGCGTATGTGGACAAACTCATGAATTATTTATCCACATTATTGCTACCAGCTGCAAATCAGCCGCCAAAAATTCATTATGAGGCAAAAATTGATCAAAAAATTAGGTCTAAATTCCAACATAATACATGCATGTTCTAGTAGATGTGCGTTGTTCCATGAGAGCATAGCCAAATTGATGTATTGTCCCAATACGAATTGTGGTAAATTCCAATATGTACATGACTCAAAAAGTTATTCTTGCAAAAGCTCACTACAAGGAAAATTGTCCAAAATGACAAGAGCATGTTCAAATCAACACGGCCAAATCTACAAAAATTGTCCAATTTGACAATCTTTATCATTTTGGACACATTTAGTCAATTTGGACTTGTCAATTAGGACACAATTTCTTGTAGTAATCAGTACATTATTTTCCTCCCATCCCAAGGTGGCTTGAGCATGTATTATTCACCAGCAATTATAGAGATCCTCCAATGTCATTTAAAGCATCCAAACAAAAATGATGAATTCATAAAGTCAATGGTTGATAGTCTAATGTGGAAGCATGCATAAGTCAAAGTAGACCTAAACTTGCTATAGAGGTGAGAATCTAAGGTTTGGAATGTCTACAGACAAGGTGAATCCATTTGCTCATAATAATACAAGTCATTCTATATAAACAAAAACTTTGTTGAAGTCAATTTAAACTATGTGATGTTTTTTTGCTTTTCATGTAGAAATTTGCATAGCTTAATGCAACTTTTGTGTTAAAAGCAAGAAAACATCATTTGGATTATGTTGACTACAACAATGTTCTTTTCTAGTATATGTGGCCTATTTTAATGCTATATACAAATTGCCTCCATATTTTGTTAATAAATATTTCTTCATCAATTGAGTATTCTAGTCTTAGAGAAACTGCCTCCCATAAACAAAAACATAGATGTCTTCATATGTCCATTAATTGATGAGTTACAAGAGCTATAGGTGGGAGTGACAGCCCAAGAATTTTCAAAGCCTCCAAGATTACAACAATTCATCCTAAGGAGTATATTGTTGTGGACAGTACTACAAGAAGAAAAATTTGTTGAAGTCTACATAACTAAATGATATTTTCTTGCTTCTAACGCAAAAATTTGCATTATTCTTCTAGTGTAACAAACTATCTTGCATACAAATTGATATTTGGATTGTGTACACATGGATACAAAACATTCATTGTATGAGGGTTTGTAAATGAAGCTAGATGTGCTATATTGAGTAACAAATTAGACTCTTATGAAAAAGCAAAAGATAGGAAGCTTGTTTATGGTAGTAGCAATAAGTGGACCAAAGGTTCACATCCATATCACAAAGACCTACAATTTGATGGGATGGTGGAGGAAATATCATTTTGACGAGGATGAATGTTAAACAAGAAAAAACATGTGGCAAAGAGGTTAATGCATGGTTGAGTGGCTCAAAATTGTGTCACACTATCAAAAACTGCTTACACCCACTTTTCAAATGCCTAAAACATACATTGGAAATTTTCAAAAAAGAAATAAAGTTCATTGTAGAGAATTAAACTTCATTGTGACTAAATTGATGTTGTTAAGTTTTATATAAGCATTTTATGGAAGTGTGGAGGACTTTTGAAAAAACATGAGTGTGACAATTTTGTTGTCAACAAATATTTCTTTGATTTTTTTAAGATAGTTTAGTTATCACTAAGAGAATACACTAGAATGTGATTCTAATGGGTGTTTGGGTAAAATTTTAAGAAATCATAATCTTGTTTTGTAAATGTGTATTGAATGTTTGCAAAGGATTTTTTAATGCCTTTTTTTAACCTTAGATTTTACAAAGTCCTTTTCTTCTTTGTCTTTTTTTTACCAATTTTTTTTCAAATTGATTACTTTTCTAAATTTTAGAATTGCTTTTAACAATAAAGACATCTTGAATAACTTTCATTGATTTAAGTTTAAGCCTAAAAGCAGCACAGCCTGCAGTGGATAACCTCAACAAAGAACAAATTTAGAAACATTAAACCGTCAACTTAGGCAATGAGCCTATTAAAGCCCTAAAGAGGCTACTCAATTGCAAGGACACTTTATGCAATTACAAGTTGACACTTGAATTAAAATCCTTAACCCCTAAAAGACCATTGTCCATTTGGGGGACAAATGAGATTTCAAGCAAGTACCTATGGTCTCAAATTTTGTCCTGATTTTTAAAAAAAAATTTTGAAGATAGGAAAACACATTAGCTTTTGGGAAATATAAATTTTATTCCAATCAATGCTAAGGAGAAAAAGTTATGCCCAAATAAGCAAAAATTTGGAGGGTCTAGGCAGCAAAAAAAAGTTTACAAAAACTTGATTTCTTTTAATAGTTTTTTTTCTTGTAGATTATACCTTCATTTACATCTGAAGCTTTGATTCATTCCATTCTGAAGCATATCCAATTTTTGCACAACAGGCATATGAAGATCCTCGGGAAGCTACTGGTCGTATTGTATGTGCTAATTGTCATCTGGCTAAAAAATCTGTTGATATTGAAGTTCCTCAATCTATATTGCCAGATACTGTATTTGAAGCTGTTGTTAAAATTCCTTATGATATGCAAATAAAACAAGTCCTTGCTAATGGTAAAAAAGGAGCATTAAATGTAGGAGCTGTACTTATTTTACCAAAAGGATTTGAATTAGCACCTTCGGATCGTATTCCTCCAGAAATGAAAACCCACACTGAGAAAACGCATGAAAATACGGAACGATCCATCACAAATAACGTATCTAGACTCAGAGATCAAAGCCGGGCAAGGAATTAAAGTTTGTTGGTGTGTTAACGCAGAGCAACTAAAGAACTGGGTTTGAAGAAAGGATGGCATGGAAATGACCAATTAGTGTGACTACAAGCAATTTATCATTGCCCCATATACCCATGTGGAAACTCGATACCTCAATGATGGAATGGATAGTAGTGGAAATATTAGTAGCTTTTAGTTTGGACTAGTTATGAGAGAGTTATGGACAATCTTGTTTTTTGGGCACCTCAAGCATCCTCTTGAAAAAAGCACTTACAAACTTCATCTTTGAATGCAAATTTAACATTTTTGCAAAGGAAACTATTGAAGAGGTTGAAGATTGCCTGCTAGAACAATCTCACCATTGGGATTATTGTGTTTCAATTCAATTGCAAGGTTATTAACCCCGAAAGGACCAAAGGCCCTTTTGGTGGACAAATGGGATTTCGGGTAGGTACCTATGGCTAAATTACTTTGCGTGATTTATTGAAACTTTTATTAAAGGTGAGGAATTCAAAGATCTACATGGAAATGTAATTTGTTCTTCATTTTGACATTTATTGAAGAAGCTAAAAATAAATTTATGGAAAACAAGGGACCCCGGGTAGCCCAAAAATTTCTTTAAAAATTGCGTTTTTTTTCAAATAAAAATCTGAAAAAAGTTCTTTAGACTTCTATAAACGTGGGGAGCTTTAAATTATTCAATTTTGATAGTTGAGATGAAAGTTATGAGAAGTTTTAGTTTGCTGGTAGATGTGGTTTAGAGCTAAACCACACCTGCAAACTAAAACTTTTCATAACTTTCATCTCAGCTATCAAAATCAAATGATTCAAAGCTCTCCACATTTGTATAAGTCTAAAGAACCTATTTCAGATTTTTATTTGAGAAAAACACAATTTCTAAAGAAGCTTTTGGACTACCCAGGGTCCCTTGTTTTCCATAAATTTATTTTTAGCTTCTTCAATAAATGTCAGAATGAAGAACAAATTACATTCCCATGTAGATCTTTGAATTCCTCACTTTCAATAAAAGTTTCAGAAAATCACGCAAAGTAGTTAGGTACATGCTCAAAATCCCATTTGTCCCTCAAACGGACAATGGTCCTTTAGGGGTTAACAATGTAAGTTTTTGTTCAATCTCAAGCCTTCTTCTATTTAATGTTTTTTTAAGAATGAAAATTAAGTATTTTTTATTTTGATTTTTTGCCAAAGATTCTCAACTCAATTCCCTTCCTTGAAGAAATAAACCTCAAAACTCCATGGTGCAAAAAATTTTAGTTAAAAAAGTTTAAAGTCAAATAATCTAATCGTGCAAGGTGCAAAAAAGCTTGTCTTTTTCACTTTAAACACAAATATCTTGCAAGTTGTGAGGTTAAAGTTTTAAAGTTTTGAATGATACATTCTTATACAAGTCTAGTACAAGATCCTACAGTCAAATATGCAAAAAGACCAATTTTCAGATTTTTTTACTCTTTGCCATAGAAGTGGCAATTTTGAGTATCTTTTGACAAAATAAAAGCCATGGTCCTTTAATCAACATAAAAGACTTTGAGGACAAGGACTTTTGCCAAAATTGAGCAATTCAACCATGCATTAACTCAAAGAACATCTTATGTAGCCAATAAAAGAAGGCAAGGTGCAAAAAATGACTGAGTTTGTTCCCATGGAGTCAACAAAAGATTGTACTTCATGAATAGCCTTGTTAGACAATGAGTTTATTTATATATTTATTTTGTGTTGCACATCAATGCCTTGTGTGTTCCACATTATCAAATATGTACATGTTGACATTTGGAGTTTGTTAAATTTTGAACATGAGTGGAATTTGTGCTTAGTGAGTCTTCATGTGCTAGATGCTAAAGTGTAAATGAACATGCAAAACCATCAGCAAAAGCCAAAGTGTGACATTAGAAGTTCTTCTCACACATATTCTTTACAATAGATTACACAAATTATGCCTTGGTGGACACAATGTATATGCTAATAAATTAGACATGAATGTGCAATGAAACAAAGGAAATTTTGATTAGAGTCACTGATGGAGTAGAAAAGAGTACAAATATTTTATAATCTTGATTAAATTGTGGAATACCCTAGTAGAAATATGAAAGATTCTTATTACAATAAGAACTATTTAGTTGAAGTGCTAATGAATAAATGAATAAAGGGAAATTTTAAAAATAGTTTGAACAATTGGTTGTATATTGAAAATAGGCCTCAAAATTAAAAAATACAAAAAAGCAAGCCTCATTAGGATCCGTGAAAATATTTGAGTTTTTTTTGTTGATTTCCTTTAATTCCCAAACGGTTTATCATGGAACCTTTTTTGTTATCTCCTCTATTTTATATTATAAATATATGAACTTTTGATTTTCAACTAGTCTTTTAGCCAATGTTTACAAATTGCAAACATTTTTTTCTCCTTTTAATCAACTAGCTTTGAGTTGGCTGCCAATTCTTCTTGAACCTTAAGCCTCATCACATATAAAAAGTAGGCCTTACAACTAAGGTGGCCAAAATTTTGTGCTTGATAATTTATGGGAACTGATGTGGGCACACTTGAGATTTGATATATGAACACTAGGGAAGGGGTAAATTTCAAATATTCATCATCAAAAGGTTGGATTTGAAAAATTTGAATCTAGATTTGGATTAAGAGACCTTGATGTAGTCTAGTACTATAAAGGTAGTTACAATTAAACAACTTCTAGTGGAAAAGCTTAACTAGGGGGTAATTATAACTTTATCCTTGTTTGTAAGAAAAGCTAAGCTTTTCTTGTGGATTTTTTTTAATTGTAATTTCTTTTGTAGTACTAGACTATATCAAGGTCTCTAAATCCAAGTCTGATTTCAAATTTTCCAAAATTTAACTTTTTAATGATAAATATTTGAAATTTACCCCTTCCTTAGTGTTCATGTATCAAACCTTGAGTGTGCCCACATCAATTTCCATAAATTAACATGCACAATATTTTGGCCACCTTAGTTGCAAGGCCTACTTTTTATATATGATGAGGCCTAAGGTTCAAGAAGAATTGGCAGCCAGTTCAAAACTAGTTGATTGAAATGAAAAAAAATTGTTTATAGTTTGTAAACAATGGCTAACACAGGTAAAAAATAGAGTCCTGTATGACTACTACAAATGACTAAAACATGAGTCATTCATTGTTGAAAGACTATATCATGACTAGTCTCATTTGGTTGCGATTTAGTCATTCTATAGTTGTTTAATTGTCTTTGTCATTTGGTTATTTAGGACATTATAGTATCTCATCCCTTACGCCCTGCGGTCTTTGTCTTTATCAAGGAGAAAGAATTATTCTCCATTTTCTTGAACCTAGCTGTCCCTTCTTTCCTACGGGCATTTAAATTTTCCCAATTCCCAAAGATGCCATCACGTTTCCATGGACAAAATCAAACCATCATGTGCAACGTGTCTTGATCTCAATATGTGCTTTATAAAATCCACATTTGTTATGAATGTCAATCCAAATTCAACAACAGATAAGTGACAACACAATTTTCATTTAGTCATGTATCAATAACGGATAAGTGACCACATAGTTTTCATTAGTCATGTATTAGTTGTTTGTTAGTTTTGAATCAAGGTGCCACGGTGCTCCAACAAGCACATACATTCATTTTGTAGTGTTCAGTTTGTCGTTTTCTAGTTTTATTACACTATTTGGATTTAGGAAATAGTAAGTTATGCTAAACTAACATAGTTGTTTGCACATTCCACTTAGTCATATTTTAGTTGTTCTTAAATTGATTACTATTTGGTTTTGGGCGTTTAGGGTTTGGGGTAAATGCTTGTTGTATAAAAATAGTGCGGTTTACTTGTAATAGTAGCAAGTAGTTCTATATTAGTCACTTCATAGTTGTCATTTTTAGTTCCAATGTTTGCGGCTTAATTGTTATAAAGCAGTCTCAACCCAATCACTCTAGAGTGGAGTTGAAGCAAACTTGAAGTGACAACACAGTTGTCATACAATCACAAGAGGTTTAGGGTTTATAATGCAGTAACTCTTCAAATAGAATACAATCACCAACCATTCACACAAGCAAACAAAATTTAGTCACAAATTAGAGTCACAAACTAGAGTCACAAACTAGCCACAAACTAGTCACAAATTAGAGTCATAAACTAATCACAAACTAGTCACAAATGTAGACACCATTTAGACATAACAGCATTACAATGTAGTCTAATCACACAATCAAACTGAGGTTACATTACAATCACAATACAGTCATTATACATTATCCATAAAATCCCATTACAGTCACAAAATAATTACAATTTAGTTGCAATGTAGTTAAGGAGCAGTCGCCATGCATTCATGATCCGGCCAATTCACGATTGCTATTTAGTCAAGATTCACTGCAAACTCTATGTAAAATCTAGTTATAAGGTTCAAGGTTTTCAAAACCTCAAAGTATATCCACTGCTTATTTAGCACTCACAAATTGTCCCACATACTATTTTCTAAACCCAATCAACATCATTTGCACATGCCTGCAATTTCAGCAATTTCATATAAACAATGAAAACACAACCTTAAAATGAGTTACAATATTGTAACGCACAAAGCCAACAAACCTTGACAAGTGCGCAAAGCAAACAAACGTGCAAAGAATATAGAGCCTACAAAACCAGAGAAGTGCACGGAGCAACAAACCTTGACAAGTGCACGGAGCCAACTAGGAAGTGTGAGTTTCGGATTTAGCACTAAGAACCCTGAATTACTTTTTTGTTTTACTTTGCTTTAATATCACATTAATATAAGTGGAATAGCCATTTATGTTGATTTAGATTAGATAGACCAAATGGTTAGTAGTACGCCATTTACCCTATTCCATTTGGTAAGTCAGCAGGAGTGATTTAGGGAGATTTAGTAGGTTTTAGTCAATTTGAGTGACACACCTACTAGGAGCTTGGGATCCACTCCAAAAGTCTCCACTAGCCTAATTAGAGAGGGTTAGTTTAGGTTTGGCTACTAGGGACTTAGGATCCCCTCCAAAAGTCCCCACTAACCTAATTAGAGAGGGTTAGCATAGGAGTAGATTAGCCATGCCATGGCCGAGGGCCACATCACCTAGTCCAAGCTACATTATTGATTTGGTGCATCTATACCCAAGGTTCCCAAGACCTTCTGCGTTTCAGAGAGTGTGATTCCAAGCAGTTAACTTTGCTAGGCTACTAGTCAACCTCGATGAAAGGGGGTTGAAAAATGGCAGTAAAATGCCACCAAAATTCATGGAGGATTTTCTCAAGGATTTATGAAGATCCCCCAAGTTTCAAGTCATTTCAATAGCGGCAAAGCCTTGAACAACAACATCCATCATGTTTCAAGAAAACACGCAACATCCAAATTCAAGATATCATCCATTTGGAGCCCAATTGACAAAAGCAAGGAAAGTTTCTTGACTCCCCCGGCAATGTTGAAAGACCTCGGGAAGTCAATTTCTCAATTGGGGATGAATTTCCAATTCTGGATTTTTCATCCATCCACCTCTAACCCTTCATTCAAGTTTTTTGATGCCTTGTAGCTTGGAATTGGAAGTGTGAACAATCAAAATCAGCTATTTTGGGTCCAAGGAATCCAATGCCACCATTTGTTTGTTGTTTGGAGCTACGCTCCAAAAGTTATGGAAAATTCATCCAGATTTCATCCATTTTGAATTTTTCTTAAATTTTAGGTAGATTTCAAGGGATCTATGGATCTCCTAGATAGAGGGCCGAGGTGTCCTCCCCCAAATGTATAAAAGGAGGCCCACCTCCTCTCCAAACACTCCTTGGTCACTTATCACCTCTCTTATTACTCCCTTGTTTTAAAACACTTTCATCATCACTTGCTTGTCAACGGTCACTTTTGTCCTTCTTTGGTGGTCCCCTTTTGTGGGACTCTTCCCTCTTACCTTGTATATTAGAGTTCTTTGTGAGGATAGAGAGTGTTGGTCTCTCAATTAGTAGGGGGAGGCCCGTAGTGAGTTCCTAGAGTGTTTGGTTTTACTAACACCTAAGAAGTTGGATTACAGTTGGCGATGCCGCTTTTCCATACTTCTGAGAAGTCCTAGTACTCCCTTAGTTCCCATTTAGAGTGTCAACTTACCATTACCTTACCAGAACTCTGTCCCTATCGCATCATCACATCGTAAGCCCTCCTAGCAGTTCTTGAGGAATCCTGATAGCTTAGCCTTATCGAGCCAGCTCTCTTGATTCCCTTAGCAGCTCTCTGAAAAGGCACCGGGCTGAGAAATTCTCTCAACTTGAGGCCTCGCCTCACCCCCAAAGTCTCTCAGCCAGTGACAATTATAGCATACTCAGCCCGGCTGCTGCCGCTCTCTCTCTTGAGATTACAGTCGGCACTCCTGTATCTCTCTTGAGTCTACCTAGTTGCTGCTCTCTCTTGAGATCACACTCGACCCCTTGTCTCTCTCTCAAGTCTACCCAGCTGCTGCCCTCTCTCAAGATTACGCTCGTCCCTCCTTGTTCCTTTTGAGTCTACCTAGCTGCTACCTTCTCTTAAGATTACACTTGTCCCTCCTTTGTCTCCCTTGAGTTTTACTAGTTGCTGCTCTCTTGAGATTACCCAACTGCATGCTGCCCCTCTTGAGATCACATTCTCTCTTGAGTTTACCCAACCGCTGCCTCTTTTGAATTCACAAGCTGCCACTCTCTCTTGAGATTGCATTTGGCCCCTGTCTCTCTTTTGAGTCTATCCAACTGCTGCTCTCTCTTGAGATCACACTTGGCCCCTGTCTCTCTCTCAAGTTTTACCAACTGCAGCTCTCTTGAGTTTACCCAACCGCTGCCTCTCTTGCGATCACACTCTCTCTTGAGTTTACCAAGCCGCTGCCTCTCTCATGATCACCCTCTCTCTCAAGTTCACTAGCTGCAGGTCTTGGCCAATAGTTCATCCAACAGTTTCATCCACAATATTTCATCCACGGCTCTCATCCCGCGGTTTCATCCATGGCAATTTTCATCCACGGCTCTCCCTTCGAAGCTTTAGGGCCTGCAGCTCTAGTCAGCCTTGGATTTGGCCCTAGAGGCTAATATTTGGGAAAATTAGGATAAAATAAGAAAGAAGGGGTTAGAGCATTAAGAGCCCAATCATTTGTTTGTCCTTTAAAGGAAATATCTTACATTGCCATGTGCTAGAATTGCATTTGTGTTGTTTGTGCTAAACTTTATCATAACAAAAATCCTAGGAGGTCTTTCCTTGCATCATAGACCCCACTTAGCGGTGTATACCCGTCATACTTAGTCCACTAACAAGACAAAGGTCACTTGGCATCATATTAGACATTATTTGGGTTACCACAAGGGAGTATAAGGATCTTCAAACTCCCTTCTAGGCATACTCTCGATGTTGTGATTATTTGTCACGATTACAATGAGAGAACCTGTTCACGAGCGAGTTTTATCTCCGCCAATCCAACAGTGCGTTGCGATTATTTGTCCCTAGAATTGAGTATTATACATTGATCTAGGACCACCATATCACAAAATGATGGAAGCCACTCACAACCAAGACATAGAATATGTGAATCCCCATGACAAGGTTTGATTACTTACGTAACCATTTTAGTTAACCACAGAATCCAACGTGTGAAATACTAAAGCAGACTGTCCTCTTCTTTACTCATCATTGTATATTGTAGGCTTGTTAGTAAAGATCCATTGCTTGGAAGGCATCTTTAGTTGGAAATCTACAACCAAATCCACCCTCTTGCTGTTCTGGCTCATTTCCCAATTTTGTTAGAACCCGGTCGTGCTTGCGCTTACTTCTCAAGGGGGAGGTTTGAGCATTCACAGGAAGCCAACAAATTTTGACAAGTGCGCAAAGCAAACAAACGTAAGAAAAGTGAGGAGCAAACAAACCTAAGAAGACCGGAGAGCCAACAAACCTAAGAAGACCGGAGAGCCAACAAACCTTAACAAGTGCACAAAGTCAACAAACTCTCTAAAGAGTACAGAGCCAACAAATCAAGTCTACAAAACTAAACCCCAAACTTAAAGGTGGCGGCCGCATCTTCACCTTACAAACTACCAACCCTAATCTCAATGAAGGGTCCAAACTGACTCTAAAATTATAACTTAATTTTTGGAGTGACTACTATTAAAACTTAGATAATATTTATTTTGGCAAATTTAACATCAACAATGTGTTCAAAACATAAATTTGCATAAAAATGAACTATTTACATGCTAAAATTATTGTAAAATATTAGAAACAAATTTTTTTGTAAATTTTAATTTTTAAACTTCTAACATTTGAATGTATTAATTTTTTTTGATTTTTTAATTTTTAATTTTTTTTTACTTCTATCTTTAAAAAACAATCAAAATTGTGATTATATGTATATATACATATATAAACATATAGATATATATGTATATATATGTATAAATGTATATATATATATACAAGTGGGTAAATCCACTTACCAAGGTAAATGAATAGTGGTGAGATTTTAAGTGGAGACTCAACGTATATATCTTTTCATATCAATCTATACTTCTTCTAATTAAAAATTATCCAATGGGGTTAAGTAATTAAATATGTCTTTTCATGTCAATCTATACCTCTTCTAGTTTTAAATTTCAGATTTAGATTTACAAAATATTCATAGGGGTTCATTTTCAATTGACTTTTTGTCTCCCTTCCTACCCCTTTGTGTTCAATTTAAAATATAAAGTAAGAGTTATTTAATAAGGTTCATTGAGAATGTCCTTTCACCTTCCAAATATTAGGTAAAACATTGGTCACAATAAACTAAACGTTTTTTCTTTGTTTGTTAATGTTGAGGTTGGCCGGTCAAATTACCTAATGGACGAGTTATGGCCATTTTTTTATAATGCTAGACGAGTCTTGATTCCATTTTGCTATTGCAAAATTGTCCTAACACTTGTCTATCATAGTGGTGTGGGATTCAAGTTGGGGGATTTTGAAAAACCAAAAAGAGGAAAATTTATTAAAGAATGAGGTTGCTTCATTTAGCATAGCAGAAGTAAATTCAATGTTTCCATTTAATATAGCAGAGGTAAATGCGACGTTTCCATTTAGCATATGTAGATGAGTTGGCAACCCCATTTAGCATTTTTTTGTAGAAATTCAACTTGAAACTTTTAGTAAAATTAAAATATCCAATGAGGTACTTTTAAGTTTAACTAACTAAAATTGAAATAAAAATAATTAATAACATCTCCATTATTAGAGAGGGAGAGGGAGAAAATTGAACATAGAGGAGGGGGGAGGGGATTCTCTCCATTTAGCATAGCTAAATTGATTTGAAGAATATTGAGTTTCAATTCCAAAATGAGTAAAGTCTCCAATGTGGTTCAATCCATATCTAAAATTCAAATCAATTTGTCTCATCATCTCTCCCTCCTCTTTCCTTTGAAGTTGAATTTCAATTCCAAATTGAAAAAGGTCCAATGGGTTTCCACAAAGGATGCCCTTCCACATCCAATACCCATGCCATTGTCCTTTCACTTTGCCCCTTGGCCCTCAGCCAATCACTAATTATCAAACCAACAAACACACAAACACACAAACACAAAATACACTATGGAGAATGGGCATTTTTTTATAAGGATAGACGAGTCTTGATCTCGTTTTGCTATCGCAAAATGGTCTCATGACTCGTCTATTGTGGTGGTGTGGAATTCAAGTTGGGGGATTCAAGTAGGAACTTTATGAAATGGTCTCATATTGGACAATTTTGTTTAAAATAGCTGCACCATGTGAAGGTAGCAATCCATGCAGCCATATTTGCTTTTTGCAAGGGATTTCAAACTTTGAGTATCGTCATTATAGATGATTCTACCTAGGTCTTCCAATAAATCTCATGGTCAAGCTGTGCTCCAAATATGCACTGCAACAACTCCTTGTACATGACAATGGTTGTTGTTTCACCATTTTGACAATGCAGTGCCACATTCCCAACACCGGTAACTCAAGACAATGCAACATACAACTGACCATGCATGAATACGGGCTCTGGCAAATAAATGCCCACCGTTCCCATAGTCCTGCCTTGCGATTTGTTGATTATCATTGCAAATGCGAGTTGTATTGGAAATTGCCGCCTCAAAAGTGTAAACGGCCAGCAATGACCAATGGACAACGTGGTAATTCTTGGGATGTTCCATATGGTGCTTGCATGCTTACCACCAACGATTTCTGCCACAATCAAATGGCGTGCACAACTTTGAATAATGAATTGGGTCCCATTGCATAAGCGGGAACTTGCATCTAAGTTTTGCAATAATATAACAAGTACTCCAATCTTCAATGCCGGTTGATGTGGAGGCATCCTAGCCAAGGTGATCACGTTAAGAAACTCACTTCCAATCCCCATGGCTCAATTATCTCCCGCTGCAATTGTATCTGCTGACAAAAAAAACATGCTCTTCTCCAAGCATCATCGCAGCAATCTTTGTGTTAATTTTGTTCAAGACCGTGTTTTTTTGTTGTTAAGATGGCCCAACCATTCATACATCCAAGATCTACATATTGCATAAGAAGATTTGCAAACACAATGTCAATAAGGTTTCAAAGGCTTGTGCAACGTGTAATCCCAGAGTATAGAGCAGTCTCTACTTTAGCAAATGGTGCAATGCCCACATGTGGTAGAGGGGGCTGATTCGCTTCATGAACTGTAGCTTCAATACCATCTCCAATACAAAGAATGTATTCTGCATTTGGTCAAGAATCTAGGTCTACACGCAATTGCATATATCTGTTAGTGTTAGAATATGCACATGCCTCCAAAGCATCGACCGCTTAAGGGCTGCACCAACGATTGTCGGTCGTGATCCTTGAGCCACAATAGGTGCACACTACCAAAAGTCGCCACCAAATACAATCACTTTTCCACCAAAAAGAGAGTTGGGCCGCTATAGTAAGTCTTGCAAAGTTCAATCCATTGCTTTGGCGCAATGTTTGTGCTGGGCTAGGGCCTCATCCCAATCAATAAGTTTGGCTGCACAAAGTACGTCGGCAATGTCAGATCTTGTTGAGATGCCATAGACGGAATCCCTATCAATGTCTATAGGGATCTTGAATATTGAATGTGCCGTTCGCCCACCATCCAACAAAAGAGCTGCAATTCCAGAAGAAGCAACAACAATAGCCACGTCACCTCCTCTCCAAACAAAAGCCAGTAAGACGCTGTACACAAATGTCTTGCCAGAGCCCCCTTGTCCATCGAGGAAAAAGACTTTGCCTTTGTCAAGGCATACAATGTCAAGAATCGATGTGATGGCCCTTTCTTGATCAATGTTTAGGAGAGGTAGGCTTCTCTCCACCAAGGTCTGCAGCACAATCCTGTTGTAATTAAACTCCTCTGCTAGGTTTGCATTGACGCGCTCGACTCCCAAAGGTGCAACCGCCAAGGGCATTTGCGAAAAGTCTTGCAAGCTTTTATTTGCCAACACTAGTCTTGCATCCATAAGCAAAAGGGAATCATTATACGCCTCTTTGACAGTCTTGCCCTCATTTCTTCTCCGATAGCGTGTGTCATGGGATATTTCATCTTGATACCTCTCCCACAATACTTCCGGATGCAAAGGGAAGCAAAACAATAATAGAATGACAAATAAATTTAGCAATCTCTTTGCGTTTTGATCAACGCACGCCTCACGCATGCATGCATCCCACTTCAAGTTGTCTTGCAACAAACCCAATGCAGCGCAAGCAGATTGAAAGGTTGGATACACATTGCCATCTACTATCCATGGATTTTCAAATGACGCTGCTCCTGGTACGATGGTTAATATCAACCGTAGGTAGAATCGCTCACTCGCTGTTGCGTGAACAAAATACACCCAATTGACAGCTTCTTTGCCGCTCTGAAGTGCAAACCAAGCTTTTTCCCTGCATTTCCATATGTGTTAGCGTGGGAAATCAATGTAAAGTACATGTCGTGAATCTTCATTTTTTGCATTATATGTAAAATACCTTGTCAATGTTGTTCTCTAGGTCGCAGCGCGTTCTGCAATTGCTGCCAAGTCTTCTTGAGCATTGAATAATACGTTATGTTGTCCTAGAAATTGAACTCCCAATTGTATAACAGGAGGCCACTCCATATGTTTCTTAAACAACAACAACAAATCTACAGCTTTTGCAGCACTCAAATATTGTGCATCGATATATTGCTTGATCTTGTTTGTTGGTCTATTGACCTCCACTGCTGTGCGGTCTTGTCCTTTGTAGATGTACTTGAACAGATACTTCACACTCCAAATCCTTGTAGAAACCTCCACATTTATGTGGGCATTGAACTTCTTGGTCAAATAGAGGTTGTGAGGTATCACCCACCAATTGTCATATACAAATCCACCTGGGGGTTTTTGGAACGTACAACCGTTGTTGCAGTGTTGATACACAACGTATCCATCTTCTCCTTGTGTTGTCTCTTTGGAAAATGAGCACGGATAACGTTTTTTGCAACGACCATCCACCATGCAACGGGCATTTAGATACTCCACACCACAAGGTCCATGTAGAAGGCACTTGGTAACCTTTGCATAGAGTTTTACATTATCCTTCAAAGGCAGCTCAGCTGAAACCAAACATTCAATGTTGTCCATTGTTGTCACCTTTTGTGCATGAGGAAAAACCAACAGCAAATGAATGTGCGGCAAGCCTTGTTTTTGATATTCTCTTGTCCAAATGTTGCCCACAACTTGTGCAAACCATCCCATCTCTACCAATCCTCTCAAAAAAGTCTTGGTCTTCATCCAAAATACTCAAGCGACCAATTATGGGCGATCCGCAGGCGTCTGACCTTGTTGAAGTTTGGAAATAACTTCTAGCCAATTGGGATTGCACATAAATGTTAAGAACACGTTGGGTGTGCCCATTGTATGAACAATGGCCATAGCATCTTGATATGTCTGCATCATAAACTGAGGGGATATAGGAAAATTGGTAGGCAAAATAACTCTACAACCAGCTTGAGTTAAATCAACCCCATTGTCTTGCTGCAACATGTCTACCAATCTTTGGTACAATTCAGCCCAAAGTAGTGCTTGATTGTGGCTCAAATAGTTGAGCGTATTCTGCTCCATTTTGGCAGCAACGTCAAAAATTTTCTTATTTAAATAGTCGCCCTCCAAACTGTAATGTAGACAGCTCTCTGGTAAAATGCAATCTCTGTGCATAAAATGCACTCATTATGACTATATGTTGAGCTTGTCCCTTGTTGTTCTGTAGATGGATATTCTCAGACCATCCATTTTCTCCTGCCAAGAATAACAATGGATATTGCAAAGGATCATACGATGGTGCTAACTCATTCATTTGTAACAAACTGCCTTCATGTCGTTGTTGTACATTGATATCTCAATTTCCAACCTCTCTTGGTTCTCCGAAGATGATCATAGCAACTTTGTCGGCACTTAGTGCATTGTATCAATGTGGATCTCCTTAATCATACTGTTTGCGAGCAGCTGTGATAACGATTTGAACTACCTCAGCAAGATTTGCAGCCAGGCGGTTTGCTGTATGCATAAAGACGTTGACATATGGATTTATATGTCCAAGGATGGCTCTAATGGTGGTCAAGGTCCCAGGATTGAGGTTTGGATTTTGCAGTTCACGATTTTGACCCTCATGTGCTGTGCCGTAAACATATGCCTAAAGAAAACGTGGTACTTGTCTTTCTTCTAGTACCATCCCACCAATCATGTGGTAGAATCCTCCATGCACTCTGTAAGTGTGCACTCCTCGTCTAAGTTCAAAACCCACACTTTAAACTTGCGTAGATATAAATGCAAATGTAGCATTATACGATCGAATCTTCTTGCGCAAATCAACATCTCTAGGGTTGTGCAGCAATGCTAAATACTCTCAAGGGGTGCAAATTGGCGGTAGCACAACCTTACTATTTGCACAGCACTTGCTATACTTTGGTATTCAGATTGAGCCACCCGTCCTCTCTTAGAATCAATGGTGCACCCCACAAAAATAGAACTCTTGGTTCATGCCTTCTAGAACCTCCATGTCTATTGGTGGATCTGCCATAGGAAAACAAATGTCTTGCAATCCAGGTGGGCGAGCAGCTTGAAGATGATCCTTTTGAGCTTGTTCTTGATGATGTTCCCTTTGTCGCTCGGCATTTGCTGCTTATCGCGCCTCTTGCACATCCTCCGCTTCCATTTCTCATGGGATCCTCTGTCGTGCGACTTCCATTGCTTGTCGCGCTTCTTGAGCATCCTTCGCCTCCATCTCTTGTGCTATCCTCTGTCGCTCGACATTTGTTGCTTGTCACGCTTGTTGAGCTTCCTCTACTTCCATCTCTCATGATACCCTATGTCGTGCGGCCTCTGCCAATTGTCTTGCTTCTCGCACACCATCAGCTTGTAAAGCCCAATGGCGTTCTTGCGTCTCAGCTTGCGCAGCTCGACGTGCAGCGGTTTGCATGATTCTTCTACACTTTGTAGCAGCTATTCTCCTTTCCTCCTCATTATTGTAGATGTATTGTCTTCCGCGGCCTCCTCCCACATGTAGATACAAGGTGTAGGTTTGACCAAAGTGGAGTCAACTCTCAAGAAATCTAGTCATTCACTAACACCTGCATAAACAAGTAAACATCTTACATGTGTTTTTTGATATTTCTGTGTATTTCCATATTATTCTACTTTAACATTTTTTGTTTTTAAGTTTGTACTCTACAAACATCTTGAGCAACTATGAAGTTTTTATTTTAGATTTGCAATAGTTAAGTTCATGTGCTTTCTTAACCCTTAAAGGACCACTGTCCCTTTAGGAAATAAGATATTTCAAAAGGACCATTGTCCCTTTGGGGGACAATTGAGATTTTGGGCATGTACCTATGGCTAAACTACTTTGTGTGATTTTATGAAACTTTGTGCGATTTTTTGAAACTATTATAAAAGATGGGGAATTCATAAATGTACTTGCGCATCTAGTTTTTTCTTCATTCCCACATTTATTAAAGAAGTTTTGCAAGAATTTATAAAACCTAGTTTTTTTAAAAATTGCTTTTCTAAAAATAAAACTTTGAAATTGATTCTTTAGATTAATATGCCTGCAGGTATGAGATTCCCAAACCTCCGTTCCTTTAAACCCTTGTAGAATTTGGTGCTTTGCTTATTTTTTGTTTCCAAGTTGTAGAAGACTACAAACATCTTGCTCAATTATAAAATACTTTTTTTTAACATTTGCTACTTTGTGGGGGCATGTACCTATGGCTAAACTACTTTGTGTGATTTTTTGAAAGTTTTATAGTACGCGCGCATTTAGTTTTTTCTAAATTTATGAAACCCAAAAACTTTTTTTAAAATTGAATTTTTCAAAATAAAACTTTGAAATTGATTCTTTAGATTGATATGCGGGTAGGTATGGGATTCCCAAACCTCTGTTCCTTTAAACCCTTGTAAAATTTGGTGCTTTGCTTTTTGTTGATCTTTGTGTATTTTTTTTCTTAATCTTTTATTTCCAAGTTGTAAGAGACTAAGATTCCTTGGTATTTGCCATTTGGATCAAACAAACTCAAATTATTAAACTTTACATAAATCCTCCAATATTTCATGGCCTTATGAACTTTGTATATTTGTTTTTTAATCTTTTTATTTCCAAGTTGTAGAAGACTAAGATTCCTTGGTTTTTACCATTTGGAGTGTATATGCAAATTTCATGGCCTTCTGGACTTTTGCAAAAAATATAAAATTTGTTGTTTTTTTTTTTTTAAAGGTGCAGATTCCGAACTCTTTCTATTTAACAATCAATTTTGCTTCTTCCTAAAGAGATTATTTCTTTATAACAATTGATTCCACTTATACTATTTTTAATAGGTAGCTACTCAAATCTTTCTATCAAATAATCAATTCCACTTCAAATCAAATGCTACTTTCTAAAAAGGTTCTTTCTATTTGACCATCAATTCTACTTTTATTTTTTTGAATTATGGATTATTTGATCTTAAACATTGGTTCCTTACATGTACTTTTTTAGTATTTGGATTTTACTTTTTTACTTTTTTGAACAAAATTTGTGATTATTTGATCTTCACTCCTAAAGGACCATTGTCCGTTTGGAGGACAAATGGGATTTTGGGCATGTACCTATTGCTAAACTACTTTCCGTGATTTTCTAAAACTTTTATTGAAAGTGAGGAATTCAAAGATCTACATGGAAATGTAATTTTTTCTTCATTTTGACAGTTATTGAAGAAGCTAAAAATGAATTTATGGAAAACATGGGACTTTGGGCAGCCCAAAAACTTCTTCAAAAATTGCATTTTTTTCAAATAAAAATCTGAAATAGGTTCTTTAGACTTATACAGACATGGGGAGCTTTGAATCATTCAATTTTGATGGATGAGATAAAAGTTATGAGAAGTTTTAGTTTGCGGGTAGTTGTATTTTCAAGAGAAACTACACCTACCCGTAAACTAAAACTTCTCATAACTTTCATCTCATCTATCCGAATTGAATGATTCAAAGCTCTGCATGTCTATATAAGTTTGAAGAACCTATTTCAGATTTTTATTTGAAAAAAATGCAATTTTTGAAGAAGTTTTTGGGCTGCATGGAGTTCCTTGTTTTCTATAAATTCATTTTTAGCTTCTTCAATAAATTTTGGAATGAAGAAAAAATTACATTCCCACATAGATTTTTGAATTCCTCACCTTCAATAAAAGTTTCAAAAAATCACACAAAATAGTTTAGCCATTGGTACATGCCCAAAATCCCATTTGTCCCCCAAAAGGGCCCTTGGTCCTTTGGAGGTTTAATATTGGTTCCTTGCATGTGCTTTTTTAGTTTTTAGATTTTTCTTTCTTACTCCTTTGAACAATTATTCGGTAATTTTATAATGATTGACATATTCTTTGTATTTGTATCTTTGAACAAACTTTTATCTTCCAATTTTTTAATTTTTTTTTCATAGATTTTGTCCATTTCTCTTTCAGATTTTTTTTTTTTTAAAATTATTGGTTATTTGATCCTGAATATTGGTTCATTAGATGTGCTTTTTAGTATTTAGATTTTTCTTTTTTACTTTTTTGAAGAAATGTTTAGTAATTATAGATATAGATTTTACATATCCTTTGATTTTGTATCTTTGAAGTTTGAACAAATTTTTAGATTTTGTATCTTTAAAGAATTTTTTTATCTTCCAATTCTCTTTTTCTTAGACTTTGTCCATTTCTCTTTCAGATTTTTTTTTTTTTAAATTATTGATTGTTTGATCTTAAATATTGTTTCCTTTTTTGATTTTTACTTTAAAAAAAAAAAATTGAACAAATGTTCAGCAATTATATAATATTTGAAATATCCTTTTCATTTTGTATCTTTGTTTTAATTTTTTTTCAGTTAAGTATTAGTGTCTTTATTAAATTTTTGATTTGTTTTTCAGATTTTATTGGTTTCTTATGTTTGCTTTTTTAGTTTTTGAAATTTAGTTTTTTTACATTTTAGTTCACAAATTTTCAGGGGATTTTTCAATTTTTCATTAAAAAAAATTGTTTTTCTTATCTAAAATTTAGTGTTCATTGGTTATTATACATAAGAAATCTTATATATCATAACATTGAAATTTTAAATACTCACATTTAAAAAGAATCTTCCATGCTCTAACCTTTAAATAATTTAGAATCAAAAATAATCTTCCTCCATTCTCCAACATTCCAAAATCTTCCTTACATGAGATCCTACATAAAACATAATGCACATTGTAGGAATCAAAAAATTTAGTATTCAGTAATTAAAATAAGAGATTTTACATAAAAAGTAACCCAAACTTTTAGAATCACGTATACTTATAATATTTAATGTATTTTAGGTTTAAATTTTATTATCTACCTTAAATAGAACTATAGGAGTTTGCAACTTAGTCTTCATCTATTTTTAGATCTTTGTGTATTTCTTTTCTTCTTTTTTAATAGGTAGACAATCAAATGCTATTTTTTAAAAAGATTCTTTCTATATAGCAATCAATTCTACTTCTATATTTTTTTAAAGATAGACAATCATATGAAATGCTACTTTCTAAAGAGGTTCTTTATATCTAAAATCAATTCCACTTCAAATCAAATGCTACTTTCTAAAGAGATTCTTTCTACATAACAATCAAATCCACTTCTATTTTTTTCTTAAAGTAGACAATCAAATCAAATTCTACTTTCTAAAGAGGTTCTTTCTATTTAACAAGCAAATTCCACTTCTAATTTTTTTTAATAGGTAGATAATCAAATGCTACTTTCTAATTGCAATATAGTTTTTAGAAAAAGTTTACAATGTAGTTTTAGAATTGAGTATTTTAGGTTAAAGAAGATGGTTAACATTCAAAAACTAATTTTTGATATCCAACTCACTTATAGTTATTTTAATTTTAAAATTTATTTGACCACTCATTTATAGTTATTTTAGGAATAGTTGAATTTAAATATAAACTTTCTAATTATTTGAACATATTTAGCATAGTAGAGGTAAATGTGGTGTGTCCATTTTTTTGAACATTTAATTTGAAATTCTAGGAGAAAATTAATTTTTGCATAGCAAAGGTAAATGCAATGTTTCCATTTAGCATTGGTAACCCCATTTAGCATTTTTGTAGAAATTCAATTTGAAATTTTTAGTAGAAATTTTGTTTAAAAAAGTTTTGGTATTAAATAAATCTAAATAGCTAAATTTAAATAATTCTAATATAAGTTTTCTAATAAATTGAGCAAATTATGATGATCATTTGAATTTAAGTTAGTAAAAAGATATATTTGTCATTCATAAAAAGAGCACAAAGAAGTTCATTTTTTAATGAATAAATTAGAAATATCCAATGAGGCACTTTTAAATTTAAACTTAAAAAAGATAGGAATAGAATAATGCAACTTACTCCTTCAAGAATATTGAATCTCAATTTGAAAATCAAAATTAATAAAATCTCCAAAGTGGTTCAATCCATTTCTTAAATTCAAATCAATTTGCCTCTTCATCTCTCCCTCCCCATCCCTTTGTAATTGTATTTCAAATCAAATTGAAAAAAGATCCAATGGATATTCACAAAGGCCAATGTGGTCATATCCATTCCATAAATTCAAATCAATTTGCCTCTTCATCTCCCTCCCCACCCTTTGTAACCCCTTGGTAGTTGGAAAAAATATCCAATGGGTTTTACCAAAAGATGTCCCATCACACCCAACACCCATGCCATTGTCCTTTCACCTTGTCCCTTGGCCCTTGGCCAATCATTAATTATCAAATTGATGGACACACAAACACACACACAAAATCTAACATTATAGAAAAAATGGCCATAAAACTTGTAATTTGACCGGCCAACCTCAACACTAACAAACAAACAAAAAGTTTGGTCTATTGTGACTGGTGTTTTACCTAATATTTGGAAGGTGAAAGGACATTCTCAACAAACCTTATTAAATAACTCTTACTTTATATTTTAAATTGAACACAAAGGGATAGGAAGGGAGACAAAAAGAAAATTGAAATGAACCCCTATGAATACTTTTTAAATTAAAATCTCAAATTTAAAACTAAAAGAGGTATAGATCGACATGAAATGACATGTTTCATTAATGAGCCCCATTGGATAATTTTTGATTAGAAGAGGTATAGATTGACATGAAAAAACATATACGTTGAGTCTCCACTTAAAATCTCACCACTATTCATTTACCATGGTAAATGGGTTTACCAACTAGTACACTAAGAAAAGTGGGCATTCTTTTATATAGATAGACGAGTCTTGTAAACCCGTTTACCCAGGTAAATGAATAGTGGTGAGATTTTAAGTGGGGACTCAACGTATATATCTTTTCATATCAATCTATACTTCTTCTAATCAAAAATTATCCAATGGGGTTCATTAATTATATATGTCTTTTCATGTCAATCTATACCTCTTCCAGTTTTAAGTTTCAAATTTAAATTTACAAAATATTCATAGGGGTTCATTTCAATTGCCTTTTTGTCCTACCCCTTTATGTTCAATTTAAAATAAAAAGTAAGAGCTATTTCATAAAGTTCATTGAGAATGTCCTTTCACCTTCCAAACATTAGGTAAAACACCAATCACAATAGATCAAAATTTTTTTCTTTGTTTGTTAATCCCTAAGGGACCAAGCCATTTTTCTATGAAAAACATAGAAAACTGCCACTTTTGGGAAGCAAGTACAATGGTAAGAAAAAAAGGTTTTTACAAGAATTCAACCATAAGATCTTATAGTAGACTACAAGAGGTACATGTGGTAAAAAATCAGCTCAATCTACACAAAAATGAGTGAGATATTTACATTTGAATTGCAAAAATAAAGTTTTTTTTGCTACTTCCTGGAAATTTCAAAAGGCTTTCACCACTCTTAGATCAAAAAAATTACTCTACACAAAGTTGAGGTTTATTTTTCTCATGTAGGAAACCAAGTTAGGTATGTGTCAAAGAATTTTCAAATCAATTGGAACTATACAACACATGGGAAAAAATAGTAAGTAAAAAGAAGTAGAGAATGAGTCAAAACACTAAATTGTTGAGAATTTATTTATTAAAATGAAAAATGCAAATCCTAACGGCTATAATGTTGTGATAAACAATCTGCATCCTTTGGTTTTGTTTTTTTTTCCAAAATAATGAAAAGTAAGTAAAATAAAGGACTTTGGAAAAGTGAAAGTTTATTTTAGAGTCAAGAATCTAAAACTACCCGCAAATAAAAACTCCTCATAACTTTCATCTCATCTATCAAAATTGAATGATTTAAAGCTCCACACATCTATATAAGTCTAAAGAACCTATTTCAGATTTATATTTGAAAAAAATGGAATTTTTAAAGAAGTTTTTGGTTGCCCAAGCAGCAGTATTTTCTAGATTTTCATGCATAACTTCTTCAATAAATGTCAGAATGAAGAAAAAATTACATTCCCACGTACATCTATGAACTCCTCACCTTCAATAAAAGTTTGAAAAAATCACACAAAGTAGTTTAGCTGTAGGTACATGTCCAAAATCACAAATGTTACCCAAATTGACAATGGTCCTTTAGGGGTTATTGTTGAGGTTGGCCGGTCAAATTACCCAATGAACAAGTTGTGGCCATTTTTTTTATAATGCTAGATGAGTCTTGATTCCTTTTTGCTACTGCAAAATGGTCTCAAGACTTGTCTATCATGGTGGTGTGGAATTCAAGTTGGGGGATTTTGAAAAAAAAAGGAAAAAATCTTACTAAAGAAGGAGGTAGACCCATTTAGCATAGCAGAGGGAAATGTGATGTTTCCATTTAGCATAAGTACATGAGTTTGCAACCCCATTTAGCATTCATTTGGAGAAATTCAACTTGAAATTTTTAGTAGAAATTTTTATTTGAAAAAAAAGATTGGTATTAAATCAATTTAAATAACGGAAGTTAAATAATTCTAATATACATTTTCTAATGATTTTAGCAAATTACAATGTTTGTTCAAAGTTAATTTAGTAAAAAGAAATAGCTGCCATTCATAAAAGAGTACAAAGAAATTTCATATTTTCTAAAATTATATTAAAAAATGTCCAATGGGGCACAATTAAATTTAGACAATTACAAACATGCCCTTTCATTTACCTCCTTATTGTTTCAATTTCAATTTTAAATCTATTATTTGTCTCTTCATCTTTCCCTCCCTACCTCTTTGTAGTCGAATTTCAATTCCAAATTGGAAAAAGGTCCAATGGGTTTCCACAGTGCCCTTCCACACCTAACACCCTTGTCATTGTCCTTTCACTTTGCCCCTTGGCCCTTGGCCAAGCACTAATTATCAAACCGACAAGCACACAAACAAACACAAAATACACTATGGAGAGTGGGCTTTCTTTTACAAGGATAGATATCTATAAAAGAATCCCATGGATTCATTTTGGATGAAAAATAAAGAGTTTGAGTGCCATTATGAGTTGCATTCCATGCATGTTATAAATGGAATAAAATAAAATTTGGGGGCGTGGATATAGAAGGCATGGGGATAGAGGGAGTGGAGATAGGGGGAGTGGGGATAGGAAGCATGGGGATAGAGGGGCATATGGATAGGGGGCACGGGAATCAACCTGTTGGTACAACGGGTG